>OZ024742.1:242688469-242695969 GCA_964016885.1 Eledone cirrhosa
GCACAAAGCCAGTCCCACTCTCTTAACCAAGATGATATTTACCAAAAAGAAGAACAAGTCAACATCATTGGATACCATCAGGGTTGCAGGTGTTATATCAGAGTTTTCCTTCTCCTAGAATTCTGCCTTGACAAAGGCTAAGGGGTCATCTCTCCCAGTGATTTTGGATGGCCATTGACTCTTAAGAGCTCCTTTGCCCTTTGACAGGTTTTGTTTTTAGTCCTGCAGGATGTCCAAAGTCACCCTCCTCACCAAGAAACCTTGGTGGGGTTGCCAGTTTAGTCGCCAACGACCCGACCATGAGACAGGTTGTACTGGGATACATGTTACCAGTAGCACCAAGTGGTGACCTGACATAATATATATATATATATATATACAAACATACACATACATACATATACATATACATATACATATATATACACACATACACACATATATATATATATATATATATATACACACACACACATACAAACATACACACATCCATACATATATATACACACACATACACACACCCACATACATATATACCCACACGTACATACATCCATACATACCTACACATATATATGTGTGTGTCTCACCGTTCACTCAGATATTCATGTGTATACATAAGAAGAAGGGGGGGGCGGTAGTGAAATGGAATTTTACCTCCGAGTGTTAATTCATTTTTTCGTGTTCAGTCGTGGTTTAAATTTTTCAATGAAGAATTCTTCTTTATATCTGCGGAAATGTCCGTTATCCGACCATATCTTGAAGAAAGGGAAGATTGTGAATTTTCCCTTCCCGCATGATGCAAAGTGTGCGCTACATGTGGTATTTCTGACTGTGGGGTCTTTAATTTGTTGTTTATGTACCCGGACTCTATCATGTAGTCCCGTTCCGGCTTCCCCAATGTAATACTCTTTACACTGTGGACATGTTGCGCAATATATTAGGTTTTTCGTTTTGCAGTTCATGTTTGCATTGACCTTGAAATTATCATGATTTTTGAAGGACAACTGTTTGCCCTCTTCGATGACTTCACAGGTTCCACATCTAGGGTCCCCGCATTTCGTCACTTGCATTGATTCCATGTTGGTCGTAAATTTTGCCTTGGTATTTAGTTTTTTAAGGTTGGGTGCTTGGCGTCTGCTATAAATTATCTGTGTGTTTTTTAAGAATGCATTCATTTTGGTAGATTGCTGTAGTATCGGGAGATACTGCTTAGCAGTTTTCACAATGTTGATGTTCCCTGGGTTGTGAGTGATGACAAAAGAGATAGCAGGGTTTTCTTTTTTATGTTGTGGGTTTGGTTTTTCTCAGTGTTGTTATTGGGATGTTCTTAGCCTTGGAGATGGCTGCGTTGATGAGTTTCATCGGGTATTCTTGTTTTTTAATGAATTTTTTCAGGTCACATAATCTTTTTTCTTGTAGTACGGGGTGTGTTATATATATATATGTATATATATAATATATAAGATCAAAAGATGGTTAAAAGAGCTCCATGTATTTTATTATGCGCATTTCAAAAACAAATATCATCATGCAATAACATTTGCGTTTTCGTCAGATAAAATAGGGAGACATGATATGAAGGTTAAAAAACACTTGTGAATAGTGCAGTTTTAAATCAACATATGAAAAGTAGTTTTAGATTGATGTGTCATATTGGGAAAAAGAATTGAGGGGTGGGGGGAAGGATGAAAAAGAGGAGGAGATGAGAGCAAAAAGTGGAGGGATAGGAGTATAATGAGGAAGGATGAGATAGGAGGAGAGATGGCTGATAGAGAGAGAGAGATAGCTTTTATAACTGAGAAAAATATATTGTTTTACATAGAGAGGTTAAAAAACCGTTGGAAGATAATATATAAATTGAAAGAATTTGAAACTTAACGAAGAGAAAAATTTTAGAATAATGTTAAATTAAGGTTTGTATATTGAAGGGTTTAATAATATGTGCGATGAAAAGAAATTGTTAATATGTATTAAGAATAATATTTAAGGGTTTAATATGTGCGATGGAAAGAAATTGTTGATATGTATTATTAAAAAATATAAAAATATAACAATAGTAATGTAATTAAGGATATATTGTGAAAAGAAGTAGAAGAGTGGATGAATAAGTGTAATATGTATCTCACTCTCTCTATCACCCATCTCTCCTCCTATCTCATCCTTCCTCATTATACTCCTCCCCTCCACTTTTTACTCTCATCTCCTCCTCTTTTTCATCCTTTCCACCCCACCCACACCCCTCAATTTTTTTCCCAATATCACATATCAATCTAAAACTACTTCTCATATGTTGATTTAAAACTGCACTATTCACAAGTGTTTTTTAACCTTCATATCATGTCTCCCTATTTTATCTGACGAAAACGCAAATGTTATTGCATGATGATATTTGTTTTTGAAATGCGCATAATAAAATACATGGAACTCTGTTAACCATCTTTTGATCTTATATATTATTTATACTCCATTCCTACAAACTGTAGA
Source organism: Eledone cirrhosa (assembly GCA_964016885.1). Lineage (NCBI taxonomy): Eukaryota > Metazoa > Mollusca > Cephalopoda > Octopoda > Eledonidae > Eledone > Eledone cirrhosa. Next base: position 242,690,960 of record OZ024742.1, read on the forward strand.
GTGCTACTTATCCGATATCTGCATTGCTTTATTGTACTACAATAAAACTCACCTCCTACATTAACTTGCTCCTTAACGGTTGAGCGTTAACTCTCATATTGGATACCTTTTGATGGTCCTTTACTTTTTCTTCTACAACATGGATTATTACAACTTAACCACTTCAACTAAAGACATTCCTATACCTGGTAAATCTGAATTCACCAAACTTCTAATTGAAAAAACTGACTCCTTAGATGCATAGCTTATTTCTATGACCAGCGCCTAAAAGGGAATTTCTATACCAAGGAACATAACTTCCTCGATCATTTATTTAATTCTAGAAGAAATCCTCCTTCCAACAAAAATCTAGTGCAATTCGAGGAGGAGTTAACAAACATTATTAAAAATCTTAAATTCAAGAGAAACCCTTACAGAGGACAAGAGCTCCTTGTAAATCTCAAGAACACAATTTCAAACCTAAATTCCTCAAAAAATGTTTTAGTCCACTCTGACAAAACAAATAATTTATATGGTATTTCTAAGGATAACTATAACAACCTTATCCTAAAGGAACTTAGGAAAAAATATCGCAAAACCAACCATGATAATTTAGAATCCATAAACTTTGAAGCTTCTGAGATTATGTCAAAACTTGGCATCGGAAAAAAAACCGAACCATTCCTCCCAAGAACTCCGAGGATAAATCTCAAGGATCACAAAAACAATTTACGTACTGAACTACCTGTTAGACTAATCGCCCCCTCTAAATCAGATATGGGGGTTGTTAGCAAAGCCATCTTGGATAGAATTATCCCACACGTTCGTTCTAATTGCTCTTCTTTGAACTTAAATTTATAGTTTGGTATTTCTGAAGTGATTGGCTGGTTCAACAAATTGAATAAGAAAAATAAACAAAAATGTATTCAATTTGATATTGCCAGCTACTATTCTTCTATTTCGCCCTCACTTCTCAACAATGCTCTATCTTTCGCTTACAAATATTCAGACATCACCACAGATGAACTTCACATCATTCTCACCGCACGTAAAACCATCCTAGAGTTCAACAATGAATATTGGACCAGAGCTGATACCTCTAACAACTTTGTCATCTCAATGGGAGCATCCGATTCATCCCAATTGACAGATTTAATTGATATCTTTATTTTGAACTCTTTGAATCGGAAAATTCCTCAACTCCGCGGTGGAATTTATCGTGACGATGGACTCTTTACTATCTTAAATTGCAACATAGTTCATATTATTAAGAACAATATTATTAAGAACAATATACGTAATCTCTTTAACCAACATAACTTAAAAATTGAATTTGATAACAGCATCAAACTAGCTAATTTTTTGGGTGTATCTCTTAATCTGGACACTGGCCTATATTACCCTTACCATAAAAACAATGAGAACCTAAATTATGTTAATTTTAAATCTAACCACCCCACTAATATTAAGGATGCTATAGTTAGTAATATTGGAAAAAGAATATCCAACCTATCTTCTAATAAAAACATCTTTGATGCTAACGCCAATTACTATAATAACGCGCTTTCTAAAGCCGGTTATCCTGATAAAATCAAATATAGTAAAGAAGCAAATTCTAGAAGATCTTACAGTAGAATAATTAATCATGATCATTCCAATAACTTTAATAAAAGACCTAGATACAAAAACATAATCAGGTATAATGTTCCTTTCTCCATCTCTATTAATAATAATATTCCTAAATTATTCTTTAGTGCCTTAAATAAATACTTCCCTCCCTCACATATCTATAGTAAAATATTTAACAAACACACTATAAAATTTTCCTATTAGACCTCCTCCATCATCTCCAACATTATCTCTAAACACAACAATAAAATACTAAATACTAAATCTCTTCCTTCCAACACTGAATATCATAATAATAGTAATAGTAGTCCCGACGTCATTGTTAACTCTAGGCTAATTTCTGCAAACCCAAATACAACGTCAAAGACAACTTCGTTACATATTCTTAATCCCATTCTAAATCAAGAAACTATTATTCCTATCGTAAATAACTTCTCCAATCCAATTCCTTCTATAGATAACACTAGGTCACTTGTTAATAACTCTGTTAATTTCTCTAATCGCAATTGTAATTGCCCTGTTAAAAATAGATGTCCTCTCAACAACCATTGTCTTGAAAAAAACTTAATCTACGAATGTAACGTTATAACTGACACCAATTCCTTTACCTATTTTGGCTCCAACTTCCACCTCCTTTAAAGTTCGTCTTTATAATCATCATTCGTCTTTTAAATACCAACTTAAAAGAACCAACACGGCACTCTCAGAACTCATATGGTCCTTGAAAGACAAAAATATTAACTATAACATCTCTTGGGGGGAGGTTTGTTCTGCTTGAATGGTTCTCTATCCAAGACATGCGATCTCTGTTGTTTATGTGAAAAATTTACCATTATATCTAATTTAGATTCTATAATAAATAGACGCACTGACTTGTTTTCTCTCTGCTTGCATAAATTCCACAGAACATTCCATAAAGTACACAGCTAATATCTAATATTTTACCAATTTAAAATCCTTTTCTCAAAGGCACATATATATATACATATATATTTCTTTAAAAATATACCCATCTTTCTACCTTATTTCAATGTTATTTATTATACATTATATAATACTAGTTACTCATTCTATATCACTCCTATTTATCACTTCCCTTTCTTTCTTTTTTCCTTTTTTCTTTTCTTTTTTTCTTTTTCTTTTAATTTATAACCTCTAATCTGTACTTTTTTTTCCTAGATACTTCTCAATTCTCATTATTACTCAGCACAATATATCCTTACTTCATAATATCACCTTGAAAAAATCCTTCGTAAACATAAACATTTTTTTGACGTTAGATTATTCATCCTCAATATTCATTATTTTTTTCTCCCTTTCATGCTCATCTAACTTATACATATTACGCTTATTCATCCACTCTTCTACTTCTTTTCACAATATATCCTTAATTACATTACTATTGTTATATTTTTATGTTTTTTAATAATACATATCAACAATTTCTTTCCATCGCACATAGTATTAAACCCTTAAATATTATTCTTAATACATATTAACAATTTCTTTTCATCGCACGTATTATTAAACCCTTCAATATACAAACCTTAATTTAACATTATTCTAAAATTTTTCTCTTCGTTAAGTTTCAAATTCTTTTAATTTATATATTATCTTCCAACGGTTTTTTTAACCTCTCTATGTAAAACAATATATTTTTCTCAGTTATAAAAGCTATCTCTCTCTCTCTATCACCCATCTCTCCTCCTATCGCATCCTTCCTCATTATACACCTCCCCCTTCACTTTTTACTCTCATCTCCTCCTCTTTTTCATCCTTTCCCCCCACCCCTCAATTTTTTTGCCAATATCACACATCAATCTAAAACTACTTTTCATATGTTGATTTAAAACTGCACTATTCACAAGTGTTTTTTAACCTTCATATCATGTCTCCCTATTTTATCTGACGAAAACGCAAATGTTATTGCATGATGATATTTGTTTTTGAAATGCGCATAATAAAATACATGGAACTCTTTTAACCATCTTTTGATCTTATATATTATTTATACTCCAGTCCTACAAACTGTAGAGTGCTGCTTATCCGATATCTGCATTGCTTTATTGTACTACAATAAAACTCACCTCCTGCATATATATATATATATATATATATATATATATAGGAACGAGTAGGACCCCGACGGCTGAGCTCAAGCCGTTTCGACGGCTAATACTGGAGTCCAGAATTAGCAGTCGAAACGGCTTGATATGAATAAATTTATCGTACACTAATGCTTAGCGCATTTCTTAATATAAATATATATATATACATATATATATATATATATATATATATATATATATATATATATATATATATATATATATATATATATATATATATATATATATATATATATATATATATATATATGTATATATATATGTGTATATATATATATATATATTGTTATACTTTGGAAGGGTCATGTTGCCAATAAGAAACACACGCACCAGTTGCTTTCACTTCAATTTATTATAATAGATTTATAAATTTAGGAATTTATAAATTTCCGGTTGGTTGGTTGGTTCCACAACCAGATGGTTGTTTATATATTGTGAAAGTTCTTTCGTCACACATTCTGTGACCTCTTCAGTGACTGGGATTCTTTTCTTTGTTTTTGTACCTCTCCTTTGTTCTGTCCTACGCCATCTTGTTTCTGTCTGTGTGTTGTGTGCTCAGCAACCTGTGCCCTACAAGACCAGCAAGAGGGGGAACACCTACCATTACCTCAATGGCCAAGAAAACCCACACAGATAGATGGAACGGGTGGACCAGAGCCATACGGACCCCCGAAAACCACGATGAACTAAAGAAAATGAGTGCATATGCGGTGGGGGCCAGCATAAAATTAACCCTTAAGGAACATATGTTCAAATTTAATGGAAAAACATATGCCCAAGAGGAAGGAGCAGCCATTGGTGTTAGCATTGCAGGCGACATAGCTAACTTATTCATGGTATGGTGGGTCAGTAGACTTAAACTTAAACTTAAAGAACAATTAGAATACCCCTTAACCCAGATAATGTACTCCCGCTACGTTGATGATATAAACATCGTAGTAAAAACACCCCCACTAGAGAACAGTCAGGAATTAGAGAAAAACACAATGGAAAGCATCCAGCAAATAGCTAACTCCATCCACCAGAGTATTAGAGTTACTATAGACTACCCAAGTAAACACTCCAACCATCGATTACCTGTACTAGACACAGAGCTCTGGTTAGATACCATTAATAACAAAAAACAAATCCTCCATTCCCATTATGCCAAACCCATGACTTCCAAATATCTGATCCACCGAAACTCAGCTGTTTCGGACCATACCAAAATCAACATACTGATTGCGGATTTGGTACGGCTGATGAGAAACGTGTCCCGCATGTGCAACCCCGA
>OZ024742.1:242698469-242768469 GCA_964016885.1 Eledone cirrhosa
CCAGGTGGTGTAACTGCCGTGATAGATCTACGTGCCCCCTCAGCAACAGATGCCGAGAACGTAACGTGATCTACCAGTGCAGCGTGAGGACGGACACCTCCAAGCTTATATAGGATTAACAGCTTGTGACTTTAAGACCCGGCTCTACCAACACCGACATACGTTCCGAAACTCGGTCCGGCGACATGCCACCACGCTTTAGGGCCATATCTGGGACCACCAAGATAATAATATAACTTACCATCTTACTTGGAGCTTACTGTCCAGAGCTAACTCTTACACGGGAGGACGCCGTCCGTGTAACTTATGCTCGGAGGAAACATTACAAATGCTGTTTACGAAAAAGATGAACTGGTAACTGGTAACTGCAGGCAAACACAGATTGCGGAAGACTTACCTCGCCCTCAAACCCCCTAACGATCCGGGTGGGTAGACAAGGGCTGAAACACCCCACTTGCCGAATAAGATAGGGAAAACCCCAACTTATATAGGTAGATGTACCTCTTTTCTTTTCCTCTATGTTTTCTTCTTCTCGTTGTCTCCTCCTATCACTTCTTTCCACCACCGAACTTCTTCCTCGTTCGTTTCTTTGTTTTTTTCCCCTTTCGCCTACCCCGAGGCAGCCCATCGGGCCTCTTTAGCCTCAGTACCCACACCCCAGTAACTTATAGATAGCATTGACCGATTACGCTATACTAACTATTCATAGCAGCTGCGTTAGACCCCAGAAATGTGGTATTAATTTTTAATACCAATTCTAAATTTTCAATAATTCTCATCTAGCAACTCATTGGCTGAAAAAGCAGAACCAACTAAATATAGCAGCTCTGTTAGACTCCTTAGTTTTTGTTTTATTTCACTTCTCACTTTCCAATCTTACATTCTGATATATCTTTCTCTCAATTGTTATTATATTCTTTTTTATTATATTTTTTCATGGTCCCCTAATCTCCTTTTTCTAAAGAAACCTTTTTTCGCCTACCTCCTCTGGCCTACTTTCATACACATTCCTTAGACTTTGCCGTGTAGATTTCACCTTCAACGCTTGACCGGCTCTACCCACTTCCCTATCGTTCTACAGGCAAGTTCAGCCACCCCACCCCGCACCCACTGCCATGATAGACTTTTCTGTGTCTGCTACAAATTTTGACCAATCCTCTTGACAACTACAATCTTCCCATATAAGGAAGTACTCCTTGAAAAGTTCGGCTATTTATTTACCGGACTAAAAAAACTCTTACTTTAGTCCAGAAATAGCCGTCGAAACGGCTTGAGCTCTGCCGTCGAGGTCATACTTTCTCCTATTACCCACTCTACTACCCTAAGTATTGAGTACTCTGGTGCGTTATGGTCCATTTGGTTCCTTACCACAACTCCTTCGTTATATACATGTATAACTACATATATACATTCACACACAAGTACATGTATATACACAGGTATGTATGTGTATATATATATATATATATATATATATGTGCGTGTGTGTGTGTGTGTGTGTGTCTGTGTGTGTCTGTGTGTGTCTTTGCTTGTGTATGTATGTGTGTATGTATATATGTGTACATGCATGTATGTATATTCTGGTTTAATTACTTTATAAATGTTCACTATCAGAAAGAGAGAGAGAGGGGGGAGAAAGGGTCGGTTTCTAATATAGAAACAAGACTCTTTCATTGAAATTTAGACAACATCAACTATGTAAATACGTCTGTACGTCTGTATGTGTTAGTGTACATGAGTGTCTGGAGTTATATTTCAACCAGTGCATATGCCTCTTTTTCTACAACTGTATATAGGAGGTATTACATGCTGAATTTCTTAGATGTTTTACATCAAGTATGTCAAACATGCGGCCCTTTACAAGCACACTTGCGGCCCGCACAAAGGTTTTTACAGCGCGAGCATGTTTTATCTTCGTAATATAAAATTAAAAACATTTGTTGTATTATGCGGAATTAGGTATCGTGTGTGGCCCTCAGACAACACATATGGGACCCATGTGGCCCTCGAGGAACCCTCAGTTTGACATGCCTGCTTTACATATTTCTATAGTTCCATTAACGGACTATACTTGCAATTTCCTAACTAATATCCTTTGTGGTTATTTAACCATGTTGTCCTGGATATCCATAAAAGTAGAGAATAATCACGACTAGAATGAATTTGAAAAAAGGCCTGTTTGATCAGCATTAACCAAGATCTAATTATCTCATTATCATTTAACTTTAACTATATATTTCTCCATATAATCCTTAGAAGTATTTCTAAAGTCACGTTTGTGATATGTCTTCGTATTTTTCTTTTATGCATATTTTAAAAATGTAATGCGATGGAAGAAGAAGAAGAAGAAGAAGAAGAAGAAGAAGAAGAAGAAGAAGAAGAAGAAGAAGAAGAAGAAGAAGAAGAAGAAGAAGAAGAAGAAGAAGAAGAATTAAAACAATTTCAATTACTTTTACTTTGCAGTCTTGTATTGGACTTTGTTATGTTATTCTCCTTATTTCTCCATTCTTCACTGCTATTAATAAAATATAGAAACCTGTATTTATTTTAGAGAGTAGCAGGTATGTCTCTCAAAAGTATAGTTATTGCTGTAATATTGTAGAATACGTATCTTTTGTTTTTTAACAGATATTATTATAGGTGCTGCATGATAATTGGAACTCTATACCGTTAAGAAATCTTAAGTTATATTAAAATAATACATAGTGAAGGCACATTGCTAATGACACTTGAAAAACTTGTCAACCTTTACTTACATAAACTTTTTAAAATGTGAAGACAGAAATATAATGACACTTGAAAAACTTGTCAACCTTTTCTTACATAAACTTTTTAAAATATGAAGACAAATATAATGAGAGCTCGAATATAATCGCCATATTAATCACAACCTGTTTTTGCATCAGGATGATGCAAAGAAATGCACGCGCACAAACTCATTAACATGTATATGCACTCACACATGTACACATACACACATGCATATATGCACACATATGTATACATATAGACTCAAACAAACATATTGTTTCCATTTGCTGAAGAGAATTACAAATCGTCATTAGAATTTATTTGTCACTTGTGATATATTTATATCTAATTTTTTAGACATTTTATTGAAAATGTTACATTTGAAGTTGTCTACTTTTCTTAATTCCTCTTTCTTCAAATATTAATTTTTAAATATTAATTTTCAAAAGTAAACTTGAGAGATTCAAATCCGCGTAATCTGACAATTAGCTTGTCTAACTCTGCAAAGAGTGTTGATGATTGGAATAAAAAAAACACTCTATATTTTATGTGTTATTTTTGCAAATAAAAACATTGAATTGATAGACACAAGAAAGGGAAATCATGATTTTACGCATTGTTGGTTCAAACATGTTTTATATATATATATATATATGTGTGTGTGTGTGTGTGTGTGTGTGTGTGTGTGTGTGTCTGTGTGTTTCTAATTACGTGATATCTTATGTCAGCAAAATTGTCATCAGATGATATTTCGATGATTTCCTTGTTCCAAATACTTTTTAATTAATTGTCGTAGATAATTTATTATATGCACTTTTTTGTTCTATTTGTTTGTTTGTTTTTTGGGGTGGGGAGAGGTTTCGTGTCTGCAACAGGATTCATTCTCGCGTAGGTGCATTGTTAATCTGTGGTTATGATAACTGTATAAGTTAGCTATGTGACGTCAACATCTGTCAAGTTTGAACTTGAAATGATATGTTAGCATTGTACAATGTAGATACCACTTTTGTTTTTAAACTCAATCCTGTGAGACATCATTATCATTAAGATAAAAGATAACAGCTTAACTTAGAAAAAATAATGCAGGTTTGGAAAAAGTATTCGAAAAGCATTGCTCTATAATAATTGTTTCTACGTTTGGCACAAGGTCAGCAATTACCCATCGACGCCGTAAGGATGAAAGGCAAAATTAACCTCGGCGGGATTTGAACTCAGATCATAAAGACCCGTAACTCTATGATGCAAAGCATGGCGTCCGACCCTCTACAGATACTGCCAATCCACCACTCAATAATAAGGGTTTCTTATATAAGCACAAGGCCAGCAATATTGGTGGGAGGGGAAAGTCGATTAAAACTACCCCAGTGCGTGACTGGTACTTTATTTTATCGACTCCGTAAGGATGAAAGGCAAAGTTAACCTCGGTGGGATTTGAACTCAGATCATAAGGGGGGGGGGTAACTCTATGCTGCAAAGCATGGTGTCCGACGCTCTACCGATTCCGCCAATCCACCGCCCTCCACCGCTCTATAATAATGAATATTGATGTGTTATGCACATTATAATTGGTTGAGATCAAAATTTAATAAACTATTAACAAATACCAACAAATGCTGAAAATTTACGATCGGTAAGCTGAGATTAACAAATTTAGTTTCCCAGTTATAATTGTTTCAATACACCAACGTATCCAATGTCAATGAAAAAGACACAGTTTCATTTCTCTTCGCTAGAAATATGAAGCCTTGTGTTTCATCTAACTAATAAATATTGATTACCAAAATGCGTGGATTTATATATGGTTATTTATTCATTCCTTTTTTCTATTTGTATTTTTTTTTTATTCCAAAGAGTAAATAGAATGAGGATCATTATTATTTCTTTGTTGGGGGTAGTGGATTGGCAGTACCGGTAGAGCGTCGGGTACTATGCTTTGTGGCATATAGTTACGGCCCTTTACATTCTGAGTTCAAATCACATCAAGCTTAGCTTTGCCTTTCATCCTTACGGGTTCGATAAAATCAAATACCAGTAAGCACTGGGGTCGATTTAATCGGCTCTCCCCTTCACTTCAAATTGCTGGCCTTGTGCCTAAAGTAGAAGCAATTATCATTTCTTCCTTGGAGTCAATATTCGACAGTGGTTTATTTAAAACTGAAAGACAAATATGTTAAGTTTATCGCACCTATTTTTCATCATATAACAGTCATTCGGGACAATAGTACAGTCACAATAACAATTATTTAAGTGCTAGCTGTTACAGGTAAGTAAGCATGTTTGTAAGTATGTAAATAAATATCTAAGTGAATAAACAGGTAAGTACAAGCATGTAGACCAGAAACTCCGCTTCCTGACTATAGCAGCCAGCAACACAACTCCATTGTCGTGTAACTACGAGAGTATGAAGGGCGGGTAAGCCATCGGGGTAGGCTCTGGAGTCAGAAATAGAAAGAAGACTCCAAAACGTTTTATTATTATTATTTTTTTTTCACTTTATTTTTATTGCTCGTTATTCATTATTTCGTCATTGTTCTATATTGTACCTTCTCTTCTTTCTGGTCTTAAACTTCTACTCCACCTTTTAGAGTAATCCTCTCTTATATACTCATATGTACACCAGGTCCGAACACAAAAGAACCAAACTCCCATTGTCACTGCCTCCGTCTCTCTCGCTATCTCCCCATCTCTCACTATTGTGAACAAATAGGGGACCACGCGCTTGCCGCCGTGTCCCAAAAGAAGTTAATTTTTAAAAGGGGACAGAAAGAGTTCCTCCTCTGACGAAGAGACCTCTTCTCGTGGGCAGATCTATCTTTTTCAGTTCTTCATTTAGCCAACGAGGAGTTGACAAAGCCGCTAAAAGATAAACCCTTGTCTCTTGAAACGGACAACGTTCAGATGAAGATGGGTTCACACCAAGTAGAACATTGGAAAGAAATGTTATTAATAAAGTGATGCACGGTGATTTATACTATATTACATGACAACCCGCATGACGTGGGCCTCTACGTACATCCCCCCCCCCCACACACCAATAATTGAATTGCTCACAGGTGCTATTTTTGGAACTAATTTCTTCATGGAGATAACAAATTTGTTCCAATTAGATTTAATATATAAGAATAAATAAAAGTGGAAGTCTATTGGCATTGAAGGGTAGTCTGGTCAACCTAACTAAACTAAAATTCATCTATTAGTAGATTGGTAGTACTGGTAAATGGTCGGACGCCATGCTTTGCAGCATAGAGTTACGGCCCTTTATGATCTGAGTTCAAATCCTGCCGAAGTTAACTTTGCCTTTCATCTTTACGATAAAATAAAGTACCAGTAATGCACTGGGATAATTGCTGGCCTTGTGCCAAAAGTAGAAACAATTAATTGTCTTGCTTTCGTTTTATAACTACTGTACCACTTAACATTTCTTGCTTTGAGTATGGATAATGGTGTGTAAATTGACTTCAGTGCTTAATATAATAAAAGAACTTCATCTTCTTCTTCTTCTTCTTCTTCTTCTTCTTCTTCATTTCTTATTCTTATTCTTCTTCTTTTTCTTTGTCTTCTTCTTTTTCTTCTTCTTTTTCTTCTTTTTCTTCTTTTTCTTCTTCTTCTTCTTCTAGGACGTCGGACAAAATACGCCGCATTATTTGTTCCAAGTCTTTACGTTTCTGAGTTTAAATCCCACCGAGGTCATTTTTGCCTTTCATGCTTCCGGTTTAGATAACATATAAGTATCAGCCAAGTACTGGGGTTGCAATCCCTACCCCAAATATTTTCTAGCCTTGTCACTAAATCAGAAACCATTGTTAAAGCTGGCGGATTCGGACAGAATTGTAACAGCGTCGGTGAAATGCTCTGAAATATTTCTTCCCGCTCTTATATGGTCTGAGTTCAAATCCCATCAAGATCAACTTTGCCTTTCATCTTTTCGGGATCCATAAAATAAAATACTAGGGCCGATGTAATTGACTTATCTCTGCCTCTGAATAGCTGATACTGTGCTACATTTAGATTTGAAGTTGTGATCATTGGAACACTTGGATGTTATTAACTGCCTCAGTACAAATCTCATGTTACCCTCTATAATTATTTCCTTGATTTATGGTTGCTATCGACGCAAATCGGGTTCCGTAAACAATTTCAAACAAATATATTTTGGTAAAGTGTTTATTTTTCCGCTAAAGTTCAGTACTCGCATGTATTATTGTGGAACATTGTGAAGAAAAATCTTGATTAAGCCGAGTACCTTATCAAAGCCATGCGACTATAGATCAACACAACATCCCTGAATTCTCATGATTACATGTATTTAACTAGATCTACTACGTCACCGTAATCAACCATCACTTATCTAGTTCTAACTTAGTTGTAATTATAATTATTCCATATACATCGTATAAAATGCCAATGTAAATTTAATAGAATTTCACCAAGTTTAACTCCTTATAATTTACTATGAATACCAATTCTGAGTAGATTTAGATTGCCTAGAATTTTGAATTCTATCATTGATACAACAATCTTGTGATACACAAGTGTATAATAATTTCTCTTCTAGCACAGCAATGTGCAATAAATTCACCTCTGAATCATCACTATGTGGTAAACTGTCACATAGTATAATGGCCTTCTATAAATCTATAGCCAGAACACGATTGACTATGTATCTATTTATCTATCTATCTATCTATATATCTATCTATCTATCTATCTATCTATCTATCTATCTACCTACCAGACGTGTGTAACTTCGCGGAGAAGTTTCCGTTAATTTATGTAAGAAAAAAACGTGAGTTTTCAGTTAAATTTTATATTATTGTGTAACTTGACCCCCGTCTGGATCTTCAGGTGGTGGGTCAACTCATTTTCGCCCCTACAGGGGCGAAATATTTGTTTGAAAAATATTTTCTCCATCGAATTTTGGAAAAAATATAGTAAGAAGTTTGATTACCTTATGAACGCTGCGTTCAACGATAATGGTGGTGGAGAGTCGGTAAGACTACAAAGCTCGCAGTCAACATCGTCTTCTTCCCTAGATACTATGGAGATGGAAAGACGAAATGAAAATGTAAAAACAAATTCATATCCAAACAACACAAATGACACCAAACAGTTCAATGACAACAAAAATAACAACAACACCAATAATGATGATAAAAACAACAATGACAACAACAACAAAGAAAAAAATAAAGACAACACCAATAACACCAGCATCAAAGACAACAACAACACCAAGGAAAATACGAATAATATCAACATCGGTGACAACAAGAATAACAACAACAATAACAACAATAATGACAACACCACCAACACGGATTCCACAAAGAAACCAAAAAGCAGAGAAAGTTCAAAAAAAGGAGGAACTGATATATCTCGACATAACAAATGCTGAACAACTTTTAAAGGACGCTAGGAGATATGTCACTTTCGAAAAAAATGGTGCTTTCAGCATCAATTCTCCGGTAGAAATTCGCAAGGAAACTGCTCTCAAAACGATAGTTTTTAGGACAGTTTCCAATTCTACCCGAAAACCAGTCCAATTGTCACAGAAAGAAATTGACTGGTTTTCAAAAATTCAATGAATGATATTGCATTCATTCAAAGAAGCAAACTTTTTGGGAGTATTTCGGTACTCATGAAGGATCAATTGACGGCCCAAAATTACTCTGTGTCGCCAATTGTATCCAACCTGTACACCTTTTTCCCTACATACATAGGAAAAAGGACACAAAAGATCAGAATCACGAGTGTCACACCAAAGGTGAACATATGGTGGATACTGTGCGGCTTCATCAATTTTGATGAAGACAGAATACTGTCAGTAGGAAAGTTCCCCAGAGATGTATTCAATGGGACTAGCATTGAAGTTCTGGTGCAAATGAGCCCAGAGGGAATAGCTATGATCCTTCAACGTGTACTCCTGGACGGACTCACCTACATAAACTTTTCGGTTGAGGGTAGGCGGCCTTCATGTTACCATTGCTTTAGCAGGGGTCACCTGAGGGCTTCCTGTCCCAAATTAATGAATAAAAAAAGGCTCTTCTGCCGATACCCATCAAAACAACACAACCACCAACACCACCACAACAACAACACCAACACACAAAAATAACCACAACAAACACAGTCCCACCCAACCCCCACTCCACCTAAAACCACTGCAAAATCACATACAGACACAACAGCTCCCCAAGACATACCCCTCCCCAATCACACAGACGATACAACAGATGAGGCTATCTCGCCATCACCCAGTGAAGATGAGGGAGAACGCCATCGCTCGAAAAGAAAGAAAAGACATCACAAAAGCAAAAAACCAGCAAACACTACCACAAACATACAACCACCAACACAAACAACAAAAACATCACAAACAAAACCCCCACCTCCTGAAAACAAAATACCTACAACAAAACGAAAGCACACACAAGAACTACAGACAAAAACAAACACAACACAAGAAAATTACACTTACACTTACATAAACACTGAAAACAAAACACTAATGGAGACCATCACGAACGACCCTTCGGTTTTCACCGAAGGGAAAACTTTCGCCCACTCTATTAAAAATAACAAAAAATTGAACCTAAAACTGATTAGGGTCCCTATACAAACTTATAGGTCCCTAAAAGAAACATTTGAAAAGGATGTGGGGAATTCCTGCGTGAAACCACTTAACCGCGTCCTTCTCAAATGTCTCCTCACCCCAGACACCCCCATCCCACCAGACCCCACCCCACTAAACATCTCCGTCCCCACCCCGCCGGAAACCACCACCCACTCAGACAACCCCCCAACACCCCCATGGAAATCGTGCAGCCTGGTCCCCAGGAGACGAAGAGTGAGTGATCTCTTCCTCTTTTAACTTTTCAGCACCAACATGGCCAATAGAAGAGTTGGATGTGTGAACGTACGCGGCCTGGGAATGCCCTGCAAACAGGGCAAACTCTTAAACGACATCAGGTCGCACAGTATGGATGTGGTAGCCATTTGCGAGTCCAGGATCCACAGCGAGCGACAGCTGGCCCCCATCTTCGATGACTTTGACATCTACGCATCTCTCTGTCAACCGGGGGGTGGGGGCGGAGTTGCCGTTTTGCTGCGGAAACACCTGGGCCTCGTAACACAGACGGTACATCTGGACCCGGAGGGTCGACTGGTGGTCCTAGACGTTGACGGTAGTGAAGGTGGAGCCTTCAGGCTGGTGGCTGCATAATCCCCATCCGCGACACCACGGCCAGACTTCTTCAAACGTCTAGAGACTTTTCTGGGAACGTCCCGCTCCTTGCTTTTAGTGGAGGACTGGAATGGAATCCTAGATGCACGTTGGGACTATGTGGGAGCATGTCCCGATAAATGGGAGTGTAACAGCCTCAAATAGTTAATCGACCGATTTGACTTGACCGATAGATATCGACTAGATTTTCCGACTGTGCCACTGAGGACGTGGACTAATCGTAGCGGAACATCTAGATCGTACCTAGATAGGGTTCTAGTTAGAAATAAGGATAGGGACATGTTAAGCTGTTCACAAATGTTCATGGTTGCCTATTCAGATCACAAACTAGTGACCTGCATGGCCAACCTTGATAGAACCCATAGACAAGGACCCGGCTACTGGAAGCTGAACTTGTCGTTACCGACAAGCAAAGCCTACAGTAGACGGATTAGCACTTTAGTTAAACAGCACTTGACAGGGGCCATTGTCAACAACAGATGGTGGTACTCTCTCAAGAGGGCAGTTAGATTAGACTCGTTAGTTTTTAGTAAAGAATTAGCGTTAGATAGAAATAGAACCGAGAAGGAACTGGTAGATAAAGTAGAAGAGGCAATTAGAAATGGCAACGTAGCCAGCGTGCTAGCAACGAGAACGGCCTTGGACCAGTTCTTCGACGCAAAGCAGGAGGGCTTCGTTGTCAGAAGCAAAATACGTGCTCTGGGAAACGAGGGAGCCAAAGCTGTTAGCTGGGCCCGAGTGATGGAGACAAAAAGTGGCAACAAGTCCACGATTCGGTCTTTGAAGGACCAAAACGAAAGCCTGATACGTGAGCCGAAGCAGATGTGTGCGGCCTTTCAGCGGCACTTTGCTCAACTATTCGGGCGGGGCGGCACGGTTGGAGGGGCTATGGATTTCGGTCTTTACCTCGACGGCCTACCGCGACTCTCGGACAGCGAGGCAAAGTTCTGCGAAAAGCCGATTTCAGCCTCTGAGATAGGGGACGCGCTGAGCCAATGCGGCAAACGCAAATCTCCAGGTCTCCACGGTCTACCCTACGAATTTTACGTAGCAATGCCGGACTTATTCTCCGGTCTCCTGGAAGCGGTCTACTGCAACTGGCAACAGAACGGGAGAATTCCCAGTTCTGTAACCGGGGGCGTGGTCACACTAGTCAGGAAGGACGAGAATAAGGGGGATGACATAGGCAACTTCCGGCCCATAACTCTGCTAAACACAGAGTTACAGATTTGGGCCAAGGTGTTGGCAAAGAGGCTGGCGCTTGTCGTCAAGAACCTGGTGGGAGAAGCGCAGACATGCGCAATCCCGACCAGGTCCATACACGACAACCTCCACCTCATGCGATACATCATAGAGAGGGTATGGTGTAAACCCGGCTTCGGTGGGGCCCTGATCAACTTGGATCAGTCTAAGGCTTTCGATAGGGTTGACCATCGTTACCTGGATGCGGTGCTCGAGGCGGCAGGCTTCGGACCCGTGTTCAGGGGCTGGATTGCTGCAATGCACAACAGCAACATCTGCTCAAGCGTCAAGGTGAACGGCTACCTCTCGGAGCCGTTCCATATTACGCGATCTATTCGACAGGGATGCCCTCTCTCCTCCCTTCTGTACGTACTGACTCTCGAGCCACTACTGCGGAAGTTGGAGCTATTGCAGGGCATCCCTCTGGAACCGGGACTGCGGAAAGCGGCGTCGGCCTACGCCGACGACGTGGCAGAAATGGTGTCGAGCGCCTCGCAAATCGAGGAGGTCGGCACCTTACTGAAGGAATACGAAAGTTTCACAGGAGCGAAGCTGAACCGGGACAAGTCCATCGGTTTGCAACTCGGATCATGGAGAGGCAAACCGATGCCTTCCGATGGCGTCGTCGGACGCTGGACGGAAGGACCGGTAAAGCTGCTCGGGGTCTGGTTTGGTCCGGACCTCCGGGTGGAGAAGAACTGGAACGAAGTGACGGCCAAGGTGTTTGCATTCACGCAGAAGTGGGCCGACTGCAAACTATCCTTGAAAGGTCGAGCGGAGGTGGAGAACACTTTTATAGCGTCCGCCATCTACTACCGCTTGACCGTCGTGCCTTGTCCAGCCAAAACGCTCGCCAAAATGGAGCGTGCGCTCTTCCAATTCCTTTGGAAGAGGCGGGCTCCTTTGGTGAGAAGATCCATCTGCTACCAACACCCTTCTAACGGAGGGCTGGGGATGCCGTGGTTGACGATGCGCAAACACGCGCTCAGGCTGCGGCATCTCTACGTATTCCTCACCGGACAACCGGTGTAGGCCCCGTTCGTGAGGCGAGCCTTCCCACGACTCGTCTCGCTGACCGTGCTGCAGTCCTGGGTCAAGCAAAGACCGAGAAAAATGGGCGACTGGCACATCGAATGTGCTCAGGCGCTCACAGCCCTCTGGCAGGCGGACCTGGCGATCAGTGGAGACGCCACTTCGTCATTCTATAGAGGGTTGATCCGCAGCAAGTGCGACGACGCGCTCCGTGAAACTCTAGGCGTAGAGGAAGATGAACTGGCCAGTCTGTTCGGTAGGACCTTCTGCCCGGGACCGATGGACAACTTCCAAAAGTCCCTGGCCTGGCAGTGCTACCGAGGAGCTCTACCAGTTCGAGACAAGCTCTACAGACATGGGCGCCCGGGCAGGGACCCCCCTGCAAAAAAGATCTGTCCGAGATGCGTGCGTAATGAAGAAACCGTCGCGCACGTATTCATACACTGTCCGGGCGTCACTGACCTGTGGGGCTATGTAGAACGACTATTGTCGCGGGTGGGACCAATCCGGTTGACCACCGAGTCCATTGTCATGATCAAACCGCCACCATCCTTCAAAAACGAAGGAGAGGCGGTTTTCCTTTGTGTGATAGCTATGGCGAAAGGGGTTGTATGGTGGACAAGGTTGAAAGGGCTGAGGTCAGACACTTTCTCTCCGGTCAACAACTGATTCTTTTTTTCAAATACCACTTTGGAAGAAGAATCAGGATGGAGAGAGAGGTGCTGTACCCCAGCAAGTTTTATGAAAGGTGGGTGAAAGTGGCGAGAATGGCCCGAGTGGGCCTTCTCTCTATATCAGCCTGTAGGTTGAGGAAAAGGAGGAGGAGAGGAAAGGAGTACAAACTCTTCGTACTCCTGGAGATGAGGGTTTCACATTTTTTCGCGGGTATGTGTTACCCATATGAACTGTCTCCCCCTATTGGGGAAAATCGACTAATTTTTTACATTGCATTTGTCATAACATTTTACACGTTTTTATTGTATGTAAACTTCCCCCTTTGTATTTGTCCCCTTCTTTTGTGCCCCTGTGGCTAATAAAGAAACATATCTATCTCGTATAGTATAGACGCGTATAACATCGGCTCCTGCCTTTTTGAATTTTTACCCATTGACAGTAAGTGTTTGTCTCTTTATTGTGTTGTCTTCGTGCCTTTTAACCACCCGGCTAGGTCTGTAGACGGGTGGTCATCGTATTTTTACCCCTTTTGGGGATAAAAACTACTCCAAAATATTTTTGCTGACTCACAATGGTAAAAAGTTGACGCCATGTCTGCAGCACGTGTGGACGATAACGCCACGCTCACTAAGGAAGAAGAGAGAAAGAAGCAAGCGGTACAAAGCGTTTTGCTTTCTCGCGTCAACGTTGTAAAAGACTTGGTAAACGGCGATATGCCAGACAAACAATTAAATACGGGTGCAAACCCAATTTATTACAACTCAAACACTAACAATGACAAAACCAACACACCAAACGAGAAAGACAACAACAACAAAAATGAAAACAACTCAAATTACGAGAAACAAAACAATTCAAACACCAACAACGAAAACAAAATATCTTTTCCACAGACTGCTAAAATATCAGTCACATATGTGCTTGAGGATATATCAAATGCAAAAGAAATGCTTGAAAAAGCAAAAAAATATGTATCGTTTAGCGAAAATGGATCTTTTTCCATCAATTCGCCCCCAGAACTAAAAAAACAGACGGAATTACGAACTGTTGTATTCCGTACAATTGCAAACAAAACAAAAAAACCAGCACAACCATCTCAAGCTGAAATTCAGTTAGTCCTGAAAGAGGCTATGAAAGACATTATTTTCATACAAAAGGATAAACTCTATGGCAGTTTATCCATATTGATGAAAGACGAATTGGCGACGAAAAAATACTCTGTGTCGCCAATTCGTTCCACACATTACACCTTTTTCCCCACCTACATGGGTAAAAAAAACCAAAGAATATGGATAACCACCATCACCCCAAACATAAATTACTGGTGGTTACTAACCGGTTTCCTCAACTTAGACGAGGATAACCTTATATCAATAGGGAAGGCATCCGGCGACGCGTTCAGTGGAACGAGCATTGAAGTTCTGGCCCAAATAAGGCCAGAACGTATCGCCCAAATCCCTGAGCGCGTCATGCTGGATTACCGTACCCACCTCAACATTATTGTGGAGGGTAGGCGTCCCTCCTGTTACCTCTGTGGCAATAGAGGTCACCTGAGGGCTGCCTGTCCCCAGCTCACACCGAAAAAACCATTGCTACCAACACCCCAACAACCAACACCCACACCTCCCCAACAACAACAACAAAAACAACCACAACAACAACAACAAAAACCAACAACACCACCACAACAACAACAACAAATACGTGAAAAAACAACACAGAACACTGTCCCACCCAAAACAAATACAAAATCACACACACCGCAAACACTACCAGAAAACATACCCCTCCCACCCAACAAGGAAGACGAACACCTTTCGTCGCAAGACGAAAAAGATCCCTTCCAAATAGTAAAAAGAAAGAAGAGGAGGCGCACCACAGACACACTTATTAACATTAACCCTCCCCAAGAGAAAACAAACTATATACAAACCACCCCTCCCCGTCACACAACACTAACTGCTACGCAAAAAAAGACTTTACAATATACATACATGAACACAAACAAAGAACTAATGAACACAATTTCGTCAAACCCTTCGGTCCAAACTGAAGGGCCCAACTTTCTAACTGCTGTGGGACTACCTCATTTACAAATGATTAAAGTCCCAATGAACTTATACAAAACGTTGAAAATAAATTTCACGGAGGACGTGGGCCGTCCCTGCTCCAAGCCAATCAACCGGGTCCTCCTAAAAAATTTCCCCACCCTCTACCCAGACACCCACTCAACCACAAACACCCCAACCCCACAACACACTGATGCCCCTACACTTCCACAAACCACCACCCCACCCAACAACCCATCCCCAACCCTCATGGAAATTGAGCAGCCCGCTCCCCGGGACGCAGAGTGGTAAGTGCCTTTTCTCCTTACCACCAACATGGCTGTGCTGAGAGAAGGGTGTCTAAATGCGCGTGGCCTGAGCTCACCTTGGAAGCAAGCAATGCTTCTAAATGACTTCAGGTCACGATCTATAAATGTGATGGTTATCTGCGAGGCCCGGATCAGCAACATGCGACAGCTAGACCCCGCCTTTGATGACTTTGAGATGCACGCATCTCTCTGTCAGCCCGGAGGTGGGGGTGGGCTTGTCGTTCTGCTGCAAAAACATCTGGGTCTCGCCACACAGATAGTTCACTTGGACCGAGGGGGTCGACTGGTGGTGCTGGACCTTGGCAGTGGTGAAGGTGGAGCCTTTAGGCTGGTAGGCGCATATGCCTCTTTTGGGACAGAGCGGCCCGACTTTTTCCAGCGTCTGGAGTCTTTTCTAGGGACGTCCCGTTCTCTGCTTTTAGTGGGGGACTGGAATGGTATCCTGGATGCACGTTGGGACTATGCAGGGGCATGTCCCGATACATTACCGGCAAGTAAAGCTTAGAGGGACCGGATTAGTACGTTAGTTAAGGAGCGGTTGACTGGAGCGATCGTCAACAGCAGGTCGTGGATATCTCTAAAGAGAGAGATTAGATTAGTCTCGATAGAATTTAGTAAGGTTCTAGCTGCGGATAGGAATAGGAAGGAAAGTGACCCGATAGATAGAGTAGAAGAGGCAATTAGAAGCGGCGACGTGGCCAGAGTGCTAGCGTCGAGAACGGCTTTGAGCCAGTTTTTCGACACGAAGCACGAAGGCTGCGTTGTCCGAAGTAAAATACGTGCTCTAGTGAACGAGGGGACCAAAGCTGTTAGCTGGGCCCGCGTGACAGAAGCCAAGAGTGGAACTAAATCCACCATCCGGTCTTTGCGAGACCAGGATGGACGGGCGATCCTTGAACCTAAGCAGATGTGTGAGGCCTTTCAAAGGCACTTTGCCCGATTGTTCGGAAGGGGCGGGGAGCCGTTTGGGGATGTGGACTTCGGTCCATACCTCGACGGCCTGCCGCGTCTCTCGGACAGGGAGGCGAAGTCCTGCGAGGAGCCGATTTCAGCAGCTG
Organism: Eledone cirrhosa; assembly: GCA_964016885.1. Lineage (NCBI taxonomy): Eukaryota > Metazoa > Mollusca > Cephalopoda > Octopoda > Eledonidae > Eledone > Eledone cirrhosa. The sequence continues at coordinate 242,714,848 of OZ024742.1, forward strand.
AGATAGAGGACGTGCTGAACCAATGCGGCAAACGCAAATCCCCGGGTCTCGATGGTCTTCCATACGAACTATATCTAGCTATGCCGGACTTGTTCCCCGATCTCCTCGAGGCGGTCTACTGCAATTGGCAGCAGAAGGGGAGAATTCCCTGTGCTGTGACCAAGGGCGTAGTCACGCTAGTGAGGAATGACGAGAACAAGGGGGACGAAATAAGTAACTTCAGGCCCATAACTCTTCTAAATACAGAGTTACAGATTTTGGCCAAGGTGCTAGCAAAGAGGTTGGCGCTTGTCGTCGAGAACCTGGTGGGAGATGCGCAGACATGTGCTATCCCGTCCAGGTCCATCCATGACAACCTCCACCTCATGCGATACATCATAGAGAGGGTTGGGAACGAACCCGGCTTTGGTGGGGCTTTGATCAACTTGGATCAATCTAAGGCGTTCGATAGGGTCGACCATGGTTACCTGGATGCGGTGCTAGCGGCGGCAGGCTTCGGACCCGTTTTCAGGGGCTGGATCACTGCTATGCACAGCAGCCGCATCTGCTCTAGAGTCAAGGTGAACGGCTACTTCTCGGAGCCGTTCGAAATCGCGCGGTCCTTCCGACAAGGGTGCCCTCACTCCTCCCTTCTGTATGTAGTGACTCTACAGCCACTGATGTGGAAGTTGGAGTTGTTGCAGGGCATCCCTTTGGAACCAGAATTGCGGAAAGCGGTGTCGGCCTACGCCGATCACGTGACAGTAATGGTGTCGACGGCCTCCGAAATCGGGGCGATCAGTACCCTACTGGAGGAGTACGAAAGGTTCACAGGGGCTAAGCTGAACCGGGACAAGTCGATCGGTTTGCAACTCGGCACCTGGAGGGGCAAACCGATGCCCTCCGATGGCGTCGTCGGACGCTGGACGGAGGGCCCGGTGAAGTTGCTCGGGGTCTGGTTCGGGCCAGACCTCCAGGTGGAGAAGAACTGGGGTGAGGTTACGAACAGGGTGTTTGCACTGACCCAGAAGTGGGCCAGTTGCAAACTATCCCTGAAAGGTCGGGCGGAGGTGGCGAACACCTATATAGCGTCCGTCATCTACTACCGCCTGACCATCGTGCCTTGCCCAAGGGAATCCCTCGCCAAGATGGAGCGCGCACTCTTCCAATTCCTTTGGAAGAAGCGGGCTCCTTTGGTGAGGAGATCCATCTGCTGTCAACACCCTTCAAAAGGAGGGCTGGGGATGCCGTGGCTAATGATGCGTAAACACGCATTAAGGCTACGGCACCTCCACGTAATCCTCACCGGTCAACCGGTGTGGGCCTCGTTTGTGAGACGAACCTTTCCCAGACTCGTCTCACTCACCGAGCTGCAATCCTGGGTCAAGCAAAGACCGAGAAAACTGGGCGCCTGGCACATTGAGTGTGCCCAGGCGCTCACCGCCCTCTGGCAGGCGGACCCGGTTATCAGTGGAGACTCCACCGCGACATTCTATAGAGGGCTGGTACGCAGCAGGTGCGACGACGCCCTCGGACAAGCCCTAGACATGGAGGAAGACGAACTGGCCAGCCTGTTCGGTAGGACATTCAGCCTGGGACCTATGGACAACTTCCAGAAGTCCCTGGCCTGGCAGTGCTATCGAGGGGCTCTACCCGTTCGAGAAAAGCTCTACAGACACGGGCGCCCGGGTTGGGACCCCGCCAAAAAGATCTGTCCCAGATGCGTGTGCAACGAGGAAACCGTTGCACACGCATTGGTACACTGCTCGGGCGTAGCCGATCTGTGGGGCTATGTCGAACAACTGCTGTCAAGGGTGGGACCGATCCGGTTGACCATCGAGTCTATTGTAACGATCAAGCCGCCCCACCCCTTCAAAAATGAAGGAGAGGCGGCGTTTCTGTGCGTAAAAGCCATGGTGAAAGAGGTTGTATGGTGGACGCGTCTGAAAGGACTGAGGTCAGGCACCTTTCTCTCTGGCCAACAACTGGTCCGTTTCTTCCGATATCATTTCGGAAGAAGGATCAGGATGGAGAGAGAGGTGCTCCACCCCAGTCGTTTTTATGAAAGGTGGGTGAAAGTGGCGAGAATGGCCCGTGTGAATGGGCCTTCTCTTTACATCAGCCTGTAGGTGGAAAAGAGGAAGGAACGAGTGAGCACCCTCTCTCTGTGCTGCTGAGGAGAAGGGGTTGCACACTTTTTTCGGGGGGGTGTGCGACCTCCCAAACGCTCTCTCCCTATTGAGGACTTTATTGTTAATTTTATATTTGTTATTTGTTTTCTTTACTCGCCTTTTTGTGTAAACTCCCCCCATTGTACTTGTCCCACTTTTTGATGCCCTGCTGGCAAATAAAAAAAAACATATCTATCTATAATAGAAGGAAAGGGCAGGCAGTTTATCTGCCTGGTAGTCATGCCGAAAGAGGTCGCGTAGTGGACAGGTCTGAAAGGGTTAAAGACAAGCACTTTCCTCTTCGGCGAAGCGGTGATTAACTTTGTGGTGGTGTTGGTGGTGATGATGGGGGGTCGTGGTGATGGTGGTGGTGGTGGTAGTAGTGATGTTGGTGGTGGTAGTAGTGTTGGTGGTGGTGGTGGTGGTGATTGTGGTGGTGATGGTGTTGGTGGTGGTGGTGGTGGTAGTGGTGATGGTGGTGGTAGTGGTGGTGGGGTGGTGATGGTGGTGGTAGTAGTGTTGGTGGTGGTGGTGTGGTGGTTGTGGTGGTGATGGTGGTGGTGGTGGTGGTGGTGATGGTGGTGATGGTGATGGCGGTGGTGGTGGTGGTGTTTCTGGTGGTGGTGGTGTTGGTGGTGATGGTGGCGGTGGTGGTGGTGGTGGTTATTGTCACAGCATTTTGATGGACAAATTTTTATATTTCATTTGGTCGCCAAATAATTTTGAACTCGAATTCTATAACATGCCGCGCTAACAGCTTTTTTTTAAAAATGTGTAAAATAACTAGTTAAAAATTGCCTTAGTCATCTAATTTAATTTATTCCGACAAACACAAAAAATGTATGTGTATGAATTTGTTTGTAAGTTGGATGTGTGCTCTCTCTTTGAGTGTATAAAAATTACATATGTATATATGTGCATATATATATATATATGTGGGTCTCTGTGTGTGTATGTATGTATATATATATATATATATATATATAAACATTTATATATATACACACACACACACATATATATATATATATATATATATATATATATATATATATATATATATATATATATATATATATATATATATATATATATATATATACAGATGGGGGGAACACTCTTTCACTTTTTCAACGGTATGCAGAAGCATACTCACATTTAATGAAATTAATTCTTTGTGGAAGATGTGTGTGTGTGTTGGTGCGAGTGAGCGTGTTATATTTGTTTCACTACATTTTTTTAACTTTTAGTAGTTTGTGCTTAAGAAGTATTTATCTATTTTTTTTTCCTATTTTGTTTTAATTTATTCTTGTTCATTCCACACAACCATCTTCATTTGTACTCTATGAAATTTACTGCGATATTCTCTAAACATAACCGTTCAGATACGAAAATAAGACATTATCAGAAAATGTCCAATGAATATTTTTCTAATACCGTTAAACGATAGTTAAGCTTAATTGGTGTCGTGTATAGCTTGTGGCTTCATATAATTTGCATATCTTTTATCATTTAGTTCGCCATTAACAGTTAGCGTTCTTGCAATAAACGTTCTTTTGTTTAGTGTTTCGGGCAGGTATTCTCCAATATATTTTGTAGTGTTTTTGAATGTCTGTCATAGCTAATTTTTCTGTGTATTTAATTAGATCATCAAAGGAAATTAGTTATCGCTAATGTTGTTATTATTATTTATTTTTATCATCATCAGCATCAGCATCATTACCGCCATCATCATTATTAGAATTTTTGTCACGCGTCGCAAGTTAATGACATTCCAGACTAAATGATAAATAAATAAATTTGGAAAGGAATAAAATGTTAGCCACACTGGAATTCAAAAGGCAGTAGAGGATCCAAAATAATTTTGGGGTTTTAGGAATACCAGTAGGAAACATACGATCTGTTGCTTCTATAAAATAGGTGCATAATTCACTTTAGCTTGGCCTATCATTGCCTCCATAGGAATCAGAATTACCCCAGTTATCCTTTACAAATAGGCGGCAAATTTGCCGTTAGAATTCTGGATAAAGTAGTGTAGTATTTGTTTCGGCTCTCTACTCTCTGAGTTCAAATCGCACCAAGTTATCTGACTTTAATGATAGGAATCTAAATTGTGTCTTTGATATAACTCATCATTGAATAATTGAATATATTATTCATAGCATGATTCTGAAAATAAATGGTTCTGACTTCACAAGCCCCCGGCTGTCAGAATGTGTTATGGACTGGATCCCATTAAGAAGGAGGATTTGCCTCTTGAAGCTTAGGTTTAAAGATAGTTCTCTATGGATGGTGCAACATCATGCACCAAACAAGGAATCCGACCGAATACAGGTCTTTTCTTAGTGAAGTCACTGCAGCGTTAGGTATAGTTCAGATTGAGTCATATATCTTGATGGGAGACTTCAATGCACATGTTAGCACTGACCACCTGATATGGAAAGAAGTGATTGGAAAGAATGGCGACCCTGATCTAAATACGAATGGAGAGGTCTTACTAGTAGTAGTAGTAGTAGTAGTAGTAGTAGTAGTGCTGCTGCTACTACTACTACTGATGCTGTCGCTGCTTCTGTTATCGCTGATACTGCTACTACTTCCAAAGAAGAAGAAGAAGAAGAAGAAGAAGAATTCAACGCTTTAATGAATCTACCAATTTACCATCCTAGACTTTATTTTTATGGACGAATTATTTATGGGCTCCTACTTGTTAGAGCAATAACAGTGCACCTAAGCTAACATAATATCAAATGAGAATTGAAACCGGATTTTAAATTCAAATCGACAAAATCTTACGCAATATGACAAGAAATAACGTGCTGAATGTTACTTGTGTTGCTTGTTTAATAGATGTTCGTGTGCAAAACATAATAGATTGGTTCTCACTAATGTAGAATTTTATAGTTTTTCGAAAGCTGTTTTGAATGTTTCAGCAAAAATGGTCCATTAAAGAGGAAAGTTCAAAAAGGTAGTTTCTTATAAAGTCTGTCTCATTAAGTTTACAACTGAATTTATTGTGTAGTAAAAATTGATTTTTCTCCCAATATTCCGCTTTTATTAACTTGAAAATATATTCGGATGAGCATGCAAAACGTTTTTAGTTACTAGTTAGTTACCAAACCACGGGGCTTTTTACGTATTAATCTACTTTTAAAATATTCATCTAAATAAATTTCAGTTAGTAATCAATAGCTGATACAAATTACAAAATCGAATATGTTTACCTATTTCTTTTTTATCTCTATCTCCTCTCTTTCCCTTCTCTCCCCTCTCTCTATCTCTCTCTCTGGATATATATACATATATATATATATATTGGGTTACAGGCGCTCACACACAGATAAAGAAACACGTGTAAATATATATATGGATGTATGTGTGCGTACACATAAACACGCAGATGTAAGACAGTCTTGATTGGCTGCTGACACTGCAAACGTAAAGAAACTCCAGAGTAACGAGACACTGATTCAAATCTAATAAAACTATTAATCTCTACTATAGTATATATTGAGTACGTCAATTCTCTCTCTCTCTCTATATATATATATATATATATATATATATATATATATATATATATATATATATATATATATAAAGTAGCGAAGCAAGCGGTTATTAAACAATTCTCTAAATAAATTAAAAAACGATTTAAATAATCACTTGTTCCATTGCTGTTACCGACGGTTTCATCATTCCAAAAGATTGGAAATCCAGAGAATTTCCAATGGAAAGAAATTTACTATGGGGCTTGCAACCTTATAGTGTGGAAATAGGCTGTCTGAAGATTCATTTCTTTCCATTGGAAATTCTCTGGATTTCCAATCTTTTGGAATGATGAAACTAAAGAAAAATGATATATCGTCCAGGTGTGTGAACGACATCTCATCTCTCTAAAATTATTAATTAAAACAGAAGGGCTTTAACGATAACAAGGCTAATATTTTATTAAATGATTCATTTAATAAAACATGACATAATAATTACATTCATAGGACATACCCTGCAAGCTAAATGGCAATGGCTTAATTCTTACATTCAAGAAGAGATATGAAAATCTCTTGGTCAAAAACAGGCGTTTTTACAAAGTACGTTCACGTGGCAGGACAAAGGCGACTGGAATTGAAAACCAAATCTCTTGAGTTTTACATTGGCGTCTCTTCTTTTAGAGAACGCCGAGATAAGGGAAGTAATTCGCTATTTTCTTGTGTTACCCACAGGTGGCGACACTGCGTTGCTATAGTCAACACACTGTCGCCATAGTTACTACAATCACCTCCGACCAAATTTTTAATAAAAATCGTAAAAGAAACGATAGCATGGAGGAACTAGAAGTTGTAAATTGGTGCAAGAAAAATTCCTGTAGTATATAACAATGAAGCCAAAGCCTTACAAGGTACTCTTTACAAGTTGTTGAAACCGGTTTCAAAACGAACAATATAGAGGTGAAATAGGTTAATGCATGCAAGCATTACACAAAAAATATACAACAAATGCAATAATTATACACATGCAGCAATAAATGCAAAATGCATTAAAAATACCATTCGCAGTAAGGGTCCCAAATGCGATAAAAAAAAACGATAGGCATTGAAAATGCCATAGGAAGTAAGGTTACAAAATGCAATGAAAAATTATAATATGCCTTAAAAATACCAAAGGCAGTCAGGGTACAAAATGCAACAACAACTTCAATATACAGTAAAAATAACTGCAAGAAAAAAGAATACAATTCAGAAGTGTATAGTACTGCATAGCTTACGGGGCCAATGCACCCTTCGACCTGAACGGGTCTTATTTCTGTATGTTGGTGGTGGGGGGACGAAGAAACAAGTGTATGTGGCGAAGAAAAAGAAGGGGGCATTTGTGGTTCAAGTGTCACTGTGTCAGTGTCCAGATTGGCTCGTTTGAGGCGATCAACGGAAATAGTTTCCCTGAAGCCCCTAATGTCCACTGTGAAATGTTTCTCTGTACGAGCAAGCACACGATAGGGGCCAGAGTACGGCCGTGTGAGAGGGGGTCTCACAGTGTCGTCCCTAACGAACACACGTGTCCACAAGGCAATATCCTTTGGGACGGCAGTTTTTACAGTTTGCTTCCTAGTGTCCATCGGTGGTAAATCCTGGAAGTAAGAATGAAGCCGGGACACGTAGGAAGCAGGATCCTGCGAAGCAAGATCAACAGGAGCAAGCATTTGCCCCGGTAACGCAAGAGGAGCACCATAAATTTATTCGGCCGGGGAGAACCCAAGGTCCACCTTTATTGTCGACCGAATACCTAACAACACAATAGGTAGGTACTCACTCCAACGTGAAGAGTCCATTGAAGCCCTTAAAGAGGCTTTAAGCTGTCTGTGAAATCTTTCCACCATTCCGTTTGATGCTGGATGATATGCCGTGGTTCTTATGCGAGTAGCGCCAATAATGTGTGTTAATTCACGGAAGAGGTTAAATTCAAATTGACGACCGCGGTCTGTTGTTATTGTGGTTGGTACTCCAAAACGAGCGATCCATGCAGATATGAGAGTACGCGCTGTCGTTTCAGCAGTGATGTCTGTCATAGGGATGGCTTCAGGCCAACGTGAAAAACGGTCAACGATCGTCAAAATATACGAATAACCACGACTAATCGGCCACGGGCCGACGATGTCTACATGAATGTGACGAAATCTGGCATCAGGACAGGTGAAAGTTCCGAGAGGAGTTTTAACGTGCTTATGAACTTTTGACTTTTGGCAAGGACACAGGAACGGCACCAAGCAGCAATGTCACGTCTCATATCAGGCCAGAAAAATCTGGCTGTTATGAGTTTTACCGAGGCTGTAGCTCCTGGGTGAGAAATGCCATGCAAAGCGAGAAATACAGTTCGTCGATGACCAACTGGGACGAGAGGTCGTGGTGAGTCCAACGAGATATCACAAAGTATCTGTCCGTCAGCGGTTGATAAAGGAAGGTATTTACATTTCTAAGTCCGAAAGGCATAGTGAGGAACTCGAATGCTCCGAAAGGAGTGGCAATAGCAGTCTTAGGAATATCGTCCTTGTTAACCGGGATTTGATTATAAGCGCGGACCAAATCAAGCTTCGAAAAGACCTCGCACCCCTGCAATGACGATGCGAAATCCTGCAAATGCGGGATTGGGTAACGGTCGGGCACAGTAATCGCGTTTAAGCGTCGGGAGTCACCCGTCGGTCTCCAATCACCAGAAGATTTAAGTACCATATGTAGAGGCGATGCCCAAGGACTTGTGGAACGCCGAATTATTCCTAATTCCAGCATGTGGTCGAATTCAGACCGTGCAGCTTTCAACTTCTCTGCAGATAATCTTCGAGGACGTGAGAAAACAGGTGGACCTGTAGTGGATATAAAGTGTTCATTCACATGATCCGGACTAGCAATTCGTAATCTTCCTTGCGTCAGCTGTGGGAATGATTTTAACAAACTGTGATACTGGTTGCCCACTTCAGCCAAGAGAAAAGCAGGGCTTACTGTGGCGATCTCCGGCTTTGTACCCTCGAACGATAGGCCTGTATTAGCATCAAAAAGTCGTTGTCTGCAGATGTCAATCGACAAGGAAAAATGGTGGAGAAAATCCGCTCCCAAAATGGCGTATGGCAAGTCGGCGATAGTAAACTTTCACTTCAATTCACGACGCAAATTTTTTAACCGAAGAGGAAGCGAAATTTGCCCGTACGTTCGAATGGCCGTGTGGTTGACTGCTCGTAAATTTATATTTGATTCAGATGGGGGTTTTTTGAGATAACTGACTGGCCAAATACTCAGCGACGCGCCAGTATCGACAAGGAAAAATTTTTTCGACCGCAGGTCGTATACGAAAAGATGGCGGTTCGGTCGATTTTCCCAGAGTTCACTAGCCGCCTCTAGTGGCTCTGCTTTTGCGTTTTCCGATCTCTTGTAATTACAGGGCGTGCGACAACGTTGTGCCCTACTGCCGAAGTTAGCATGATACCAACAAAACGAAGAATTATTGTTGTCTGCGTTGTAGTGCTGGCGAGGAATAGAAGACGGCGGCGAACGGTACACGTAGCGGTTTCGAGGAATAGCAGACGGAGGCGAACGGTACTCGTAGCGGTTTCGAGGAATAGCAGACGAAGGCGAACGGTACCTCAAACGTTGAGAAGGCTCTCTGTGTTGTACGGTCAAATCCTCCACTTTTTGGGTGAGCGCTTCGATCATCTCCAACAGTTTGCTGTCGGCCACAGAAGAATTGCGTGGGGGAACAGAAGAAGAGGCCACACAAGGATTATGCCGACTGCTGTTAGAGTCCACCTCTAGTATTCTATCCGCGGATGCGGCAAGTTGATCTAACGATTCCCTCTCCAAATTATTGACCAAGACCATCTGCGCACTTGGCGGTAAACGAGAGAAAAATAGTTGTTTGAGGAATGGGGTGTCCATCCCCTGGGAGTCGCTCAATTCCCGCAGATGTCGCAAATAGGAGCTTGGCGTCCTGTCACCCATTTACGCATCATCTAACAATTCCCGAAAACGACTTTCCGCTGACTTGGTATTCCTCCGAATAATTTCCCCTTTCAACGAGCCATAAGTAATGTCTGCGGCTAAATTGGTTACCACATCCTTCACGGAATATGCCAACGACACAGGCAAGCCACTAACTAGTACCTTCAGTTTATGCTGTTCTTTGGTTTTGGTTAAATCAAAATAGCATTCAAACTGCAAAAATCATAACTTAATGTCGCCTGCGAAGGACGGCAAATGATGTTGATTCATGATGCCCAAAGATTTGATGAATTTTTAAGGCCAAATTATTTCTTCGAAGCAGCTATGCGACCAAAAAATGACACTGGAATCCAAAATCTTATTCACGCGAATTCAACTGAAATTCTTTTTGAAAATTCTCGCCGGCCAAAATAAAATTTGCATAATAAAAAAAAAATTATTTTCCATGAAAATTATTTGGTAAGAAAATCCCAAGATGGCCGATTGAAAAATGTGTTTGTGATGAAGAAGCCGTCACGTGGCACGATGCAGCTAATCAGATGGCTGGGATTGAAGAAGACAAGCTGTACGCGGTAAAACAAAATTTTTGAGTCTCCATTTTGTTATTTTAACAGAAGGTTGAAAGCAAAATTTTATATCCAGAGAAATACTTTTTTTTTTTTTTTTTTTTTTTTTTTTAAAGAGAGAAGTTGATGCAAAAGGAAAAATATTGTTCACTCAAAGACAAGATACCAAACAACAACGGGCCTGAATTCCATATATATATATGTGCAGCGTCGCACTCTTTGTTCTTAAAATAAATATCATTGTTGATAAAACGCTGGATGAGTTGTGATAATTTTTTTTTATTTTTATCTAACTATGCTTGCAAGGCAGGTCAGAAGGAGATACAATTCAGCAATACAGAAGAATTTTAAACACAGAAGAATTTAAAAAGTTGTTCTTAGTCGGGGTCACCAATAAAGAAAAATGATATATCGTCCAGGTGTGTTAACGACATCTCATCTCTCTAAAATTATTAATTAAAACAGAAGGGCTTTAACGATAACAAGGCTAATCTTTTATTAAATTATTCATTTAATAAAACATGACATAATAATTACATTCATAGGACATACCCTGCAAGCTAAATGGCAATGGCTTAATTCTTACATTCAAGAAGAGATATGGAAATGTCTTGGTCAAAAACAGGCGTTTTCACAAAGTACGTCCACGTAGCAGGACAAAGGCGACTGGAATTGAAAACCAAATCTCTTGAGTTTTACATTGGCGTCTCTTCTTTTAGAGAACGCCGAGATAAGGGAAGTAATTCGCTATTTTCTTGTGTTACCCACAGGTGGCGACACTGCGTTGCTATAGTCAACACACTGTCGCCATAGTTACTACAAAACCGTCGGTAACAGCAATGGAATAGGTGATTATTTAAATCGTTTTTTAATTTATTTAGAGAATTGTTTAATAACCGCTTGCTTGGCTACTTTTTATATTGTTCTGGCATCTCGAATTAGTACCATTGAACCACAAGTATTATAAACAACTTGAATATTTCTACAAGTACATTGTAACTGTTGAGGTATTCATCCACTTTTATAATTTTTCTCCTTATGTAGAGAACAAAACGTTGAATAATGCTGCTAATTTTACTGGCAATATCAACATGTTTATAATATACAGCTATTATCAGCGACCTGATTTTGCGTGTGTGTCATTTTAACGGCTTGACCGCAATGCGTTGGGCAGGAAGCAAAATATTTACTCTCTATGGGGCTTGCAAACTTATGGTGTGGAAATAGGCTGTCTGAAGATTCATTTCTTTCCATTGGAAATTCTCTGGATATCCAATCTTTAGGAATGATGAAACCGTCGGTAACAGCAATGGAACAGGTGATTATTTAAATCGTTTTTTAATTTATTTAGAGAATCGTTTAATAACCGCTTGCTTCGCTACTTTTTATATTGTTCTGGCATCTCGAATTAGTACCATTGAACCACAAGTATTATAAACAACTTGATTATTTCTACAAGTACATTGTACCTGTTGAGGTATTCATCCACTTTTATATTATTATTATATATATATATATATATATATATATATATATATATATATATATATATACACACACATATATATATGTATATATATATATATGTATGTGTGTGTGTAATAATAATAATAATAATAATAATAATAATAATAATAATTGTTTCTACTTTTGACACAAGGCCAGCAATTACCCAATGCATTACTGGTACTTTATTCTATCGACCCCGGAAGGGTTTACATAAAGTAGACATTAAGGACAGTACAGGACAATACAGGACGGTACAAATGGGCATTTCTGCGTGTAAAAAACAAAAGCAAAGGATGTAACAAAAAATAACAATGAAATATTCCCCAATAGGGGGAGACTTCCGAGGGACATTTGTGGCGAAAGCCCATTAAAAGGCCACAGTGACACTGACCACCAGGGCAAGTGCCCTCTCCCAGTTGTCCACCTTTAATTTACAGACACATACTCAGAGTAGGCCCATTCACTTCTTGCTTCTCTCACCCATCTTTCAACAAAATGCTGGGAAGAGAGCACATCCCTCTCTACCCTGATTTTCCTTTTCAAATGAAATTTGAAAAAGTTAATCAGGGCATCACCGAAGAGGTAAGTGCTCGTCTTCAGCCCTTTCAAACGTTTCCAGCAGGTGTTCTACATAAACCCACAAGTCAGCAATGTTCGGACATTGGACGAGTGCGTGCGGGACGGTTTCGTCGCCCTGCGCGCATCTCGGACATGCCCGTAGAGTTTATCCTGAACTGGCAAAGCTCTTCGGTAGCACTGCCAGGCCAGGGTTTTCTGGAAGTTGTCCATAGGCCCCGGCCCGAAATTCTTCCGAATAGATTGGCTAGTTGATTTTCGTCGACGCCTAGAGTTTCCCCAAGTACGTCATCGCTCTTCCCCTCCACTAATCCTCTATAGAACGCCAAGGTGGAGTTTCCAGCGATCACATTGCCCGATTGGTCGAGAGTTATGAGCGCCTGAAGACATTCCAGTCCCCAAGCGCTCCCTCTCGGTCTTCGCTTGACCCAGGACTGCAACTCCGTCAAGGAGGCGAGCTGGGGAAAGACGCGTCTAGCAAACGGTGACCACACCTGATCACCATCGAGGAAGAGGTGGAGATGTCGTAGCCTGAGCACGTGCCTGCGCATCATCAGCCACGGCATGCCCAGCCCTCCACGTAGCGGGTGTTGACAGCAGATGGACTTCCTGACCATCGGAGCGCGTCCCTTCCCAAAAAAGCGAAAGAGCAAACGATCCAGCGCAGTCAGGCGGAGCTTAGGACAAGGTACGACGGTCAGGCGGTAGTACATGACGGACGCGATATACGCGTTAGCCACCTCCGCTCGACCTTTCAGGCATAGCTTCCTCTCCGCCCATTTCTGGGTGAGAGAAGCCACCCTGCTCGTCACCTCGTCCCAGTTTTTGTCCATCTGGAAGTCCGGACCGAAACAGACTCCTAGCAATTTTTCCGGTCCGTCCGTCCAGCGCCCGACGACGTTGTTGGACGGCATGGACCTGCCTCTCCAGGTGTTGAGTTGCAGGCCCACTGACTTTTCCTGGTTGATCATTGCTCCTGTCACCGCTTCGTATTCTCTTAGTGTAGTGCCGATCGCCTCGATGTGCTTGGCGTTCGACACCACTACGGTGACATCGTCCGCATATGCTGACACGTATCTTCCGCGTCCTAGTTCGCGAGGGAACCCCCTCAACGTCTCCAGTTTGTGCAGTAATGGCTCGAGAGTCAATACGTACAAGAGGGACGAGAGGGAACATCCTTGGCGGACGGAGCGCATGATGTTGAACGGTTCCGAAAGGTGACCGTTCACTCTCCCCACAGAGCAGATGTCACTGTGCATGGCAGCGATCCAGCCTGAAGACGGGTCCAAAGCCAGCCGCCTTCAGGACTGCCGCTAGGTAACGATGGTCGACCATATCGAAAGCTTTCGACTGATCTAAATTGATCAAGGACCCATCTGTGCCAGGTTCCCTAGCTACCCTCTCTGCGATGTATCGCATGAGGTGGAGGTTGTCGTGGATGGATCTGTCGGGAATGGCGCATGTCTGCGCCTCTCCCACCAGACCACCAACGACAAGTGCCAACCTCTTTGCTAGCACCTTGGCCAAAATCTTGAAATCTGTGTTTAGCAGGGTTATGGGCCTGAAATTATCTATCTTATCCCTCTTGTTCGGATCCTTTCTCAGCAGCGCCACCGCTCCTCGGCTCACAGTGCTGGGAATTCTCCCATTCTGTTGCCAGTTGCAGTAGACGTCCGCCAAGAGGCCTCCGAACAAGTCTGTCATCTGTACGTAATGTTCATAAGGCAGACCATCCAAACCAGGCGATTTACCCCTTGTGCAGCCAGTCATTGCCTCCCGTACTTCAGCGGCTGTTATCGGCTTTTCGCAACGTTCCGCCTCAGTGGCCGAGAGCCGCGGCAGTACGTCGAGGTAGACACTAAAGTCCATCCCTCGATCCGGCCCGCCGCTGCCCCCGAACAGCTGAGCGAAGTGTCGCTGAAAAGCTTTATACATTTTCCCGGGATCGAGTAGCATGCGCCCGTTTTAGTCCACCAAAGAGCGGATCGTGGCTTTGTTGCCACGACGCGCCTCCGCCATTCGAGCCCATTGAACGGCTTTCGTCCCCTCATGTCTGAGAGCACGCATCCTAGCTCCGACAATGCAGCCTTCGTGCTTTGCATTTAAGAATTGGTCAAGGGCCAATTTCGCCGCAAGTACGTCGGTGCCGATGCCTTTGCTAAGCGACTCGTCTAATTTTCTAACTAGTTCTCCCTCTGCTCTATTTTTCTCTATAGCTAAAGCCTTACTAAACCTAATTGACTCTATTCTAATTGCTCTTTTCAGAGCAAACTACCACTTGTTGTTGACGATGGCCCCCGTCAACGTTCGCTTAACTAGTTCGCTAATCCGGTTTCTGTAGGCCTTGCACGCTGGTAAGGACGCGTTTAGCTTCCAGTAGCCGGGTCCTCGTCTATGAAGCCTATCTAAGTCAATCAAACAGATCCCGAATTTGTGGTCCGTGTAGCTGACTATCTTGAATTGTGGACAGCTTATGCTAGACATATCTATTTCCCTACAAAATACTCTATCTAGATATGATCTGGATGACCCTGTGCGATTTCTCCAAGTCCACATTGGCACATTCGGGAAATCCAATCGGTACTTGTCAGACAGTTCAAAGCGCCTGAGCAGGTTGGTGAGGCTCTTGCACCCTCCTCCCCTATCCGCAAATCCCACACAGTCCCAGCGTGCATCTAAGATCCCGTTCCAGTCGCCCACTAACACTAACGAACGGGACGTTCCTAGAAAGGTCTCCAGACGCCGGAAGAAATCAGGCCGCCCTGCTCCTGTCGGGGCATAGACGGCCACTAGCCTGAAAGCTTGCCCGTCTCCGCTGGTCACGTCCAGCACCACCAACTTACCCTCTGGGTCCAGGAAGATTGCCCGTATGGCGAGATCCAAATCTCTCCGAAAAAGCACAGCAACTCCTCCCCCCGATCCAGGACGGCTGGGAGATGCGTACACATCGTAGCCGCCGAAGATCGGTGCGAAGGCCCGTGCTTCGGAGATTCTGGTCTCGCTGATGGCCACTACATCTATGTTTAGTGACCTGAGATCGTTGAGCAGGTGGCCCTGCTTCCACGACGACCCCAAGCCACGCGCATTTATGCTGCCTATTCTGAGTGAGGTCATGTTGAAATGGAGTGGAAAAGATGGGAAAGACCACTTACCTTACTTCTCGTAGAGGAAGGATGGTTTCTCCATCCCTTGTCACTTGATTGTCCGGTGAAGGCACCGTTGAATCGTCCCTTCGGCTAGTCGTCGGCTCTTCTGTGAGTATATCCGAATATACTCTCCGGTTGAGTGTCCCCCTAGGTCTCTGAAATCACCAACTAGGTTGGGGAATTTCATTTTAGTGTTTGTGTATTGTTTCTGTGCTATTCTTAGTATTCTTATGTTCGTTGGTGTTTTGATTGGTGCTGGTATTATGTAGTCGTGCTGTGAAATGTCTGTGTGTTCAATTATGTAAGTCATTAGTTTCTTGTTGTGTGTATTTATTGCTGTGCATTTCTTTTTCTGGGGGTGGGGTGTGGTTCTGATATTTTCTTGTCGTTGTTGCTGGGTGTGTGTGTTTTGTTGTTGTGTTTGCGATGTTGGTGCTTGTGGTGGTGGTGTTGAAGGTGTTGTTGTTGTTGGCGGTGGAGTTGCCGCCGGTGGTGATGGTGGTGCTAGTGTGGGTTGTGATGGTGTTGGTGGTGTTGCTGCTATAAGTCTCTTTGCAGTAGCCTTTACCCTTTTTTCATTTCTTCCCTCCCTTTTCGAAGGCGACGATGCGCTGCTTCTGCGTTTGTGCCTTCTTGCGACCTTTTGCCATCCCTCTCCCACCTCATACTCCATGTCTGATTCTGTGAGGTCGGGGAGGGGTACCAGCTCCACTCTTTCACTTGTTCTTGTTGGTGATGGTTGCAGTGGAGTCTCTGTTGCAGCTGCAGTTGGTATTACTGTTGTTGTTGTTAATACTTCCACTGCTGCTGCTGTTCTTGATTTCCGTGGCGCGGGTAGGGTACAACCGACCTATCCTTCCTGCTTTCCGCCTGTCTTGTTGCTGGTAGCAATGGAGCCGGTTTCGGAAGGAGGGGTGTTTTCTCCTTTCTCAGGGTCTTCTCATTGCAGAAGGCCCTGAGGTGAGGCTTCGACCCACAGCGAAAGCATTTCGGGCGTTTGCCCTCAACACTTATGGGCTGTTGAGTGCCGTTATCGAAGTCTATCACATCCGGGATAGTTTCGATGCACTCCTGGTTGGTTTGAATTAACATCTCAATAGAGGTGCCTACCCAATCTTCTCGTACTTTTTTCTGTACTTGCAGTACAGTTGTTTTGTCCTCGATTCCGACGAGGACAGACGCGACCAACCAAGAAGGGGCCATCTCGGGTAGGACGTGGGTCAGTTTGACCCTCATAATTTTTTCTCCGCAGTAGGAGGGCACCAACACCATTTCCTCTCTCCTTAGGGTCACTAAGGATTGAGCCTTTTCCTCCTGGGGTGTGGTAAAAAGCAAGTCCACGGTGGCATATTTCTTGCCTCGGGTGATATGCGTTTTCCGCTTCCACACAGACCCTAAGACTTTTTGTATTTGAGCCTCTGTGGCTCTTTCAACCCTACGGGATTTTGTGCTTACTGTGCGGTACGTGACCGTACAGTGCTATTGGGTTTCGAAATATTTTTCGGCTACCTTGCAGATTGCTCGGTGTCCGGTTTTCGTCACCATCTTCTTTGCTTCCTGTAATTCCTCATTTGTTATAAGGATGGTTTCCAGGTTCTTTGCGATACCTGCAAACGAGATTGGTTTTTCTTTCTTGTTGTTGTTGTTGTCGTCAGAGCTGCTGTTACTTTTGTTGTTGCTGCTGGTACTACGACTGCCGCCGCTGTTGATGTGGTTGTTGTTGTTGTTGTTGTTGCTGCTGCTGCTGTTGTTGTTGCTGTTGCTGCTGCTGATGTTGCGGCTGCTACTAGTGTTTTCTTTGTCACTTTTGCTGCTGCTGCTACTATTCTTCATGACGTCAGACGAATGAAATGGCTTTCCGTATTTACCGCACACATTTTCCGTCGTTGTCGTCGTTGTGGAGAAATGTTCAACGGTATGCACGTTCTCTTGGTGAAAGCTACCAGAAACTATATTTTTCTTTTTCTTTAATGGCGTCGCTTGCGAAAGAGACGACACCACATTTAGAGAAGGAAGGGATAGAGACAATCTTCTCTCTGATGTAATGATGATTGAGGAAGAAGAAGACGGAAAGAGTGGGAGTGACTTGTGAAAATTCTTTTTTGTAGCCATGTTTTTTTTATGGTTTAAAATGAATATTGGGCACAAAACCCCAATAAGCGGTTATTTAACCCCCAAGGGCCAAATAACGGGCAGAAAGACCCCTCTCACGAGGAGGAGGGTGTTTTTATCTACAATTTGTTTCAAGTTTTAAACAATTTACAATTTTTATAGCGTTTAAAAATTACTATACCTTACAGAGCCGAGCCTCCGTCAACCATGGCATTCAATAATAGTAATAATAATAATAATAATAATAATAATAATAATAATAATAATAATAATTATAATAATGATTTCTTTATTGGCCACAAGGGCTGACATCAAGAAAAACATTACAGACGGCACAGGACGGTACAGGACGGTTCGATGTGGGTTTTGTTCGTGTAAATATTTTTATTATTTATATAAGAAAAGAAAAAAAGGACATAGGAACATATATATATATAAACAATAAAAATGAAAATTGAAACAATGAAATATTCCCCAATAGGAAGGAAACCTCCGAGGGTTACTCGTGGCGAAAACCACACAAAAGACCACGGCCACCCTGACCATCAGGGCAAGCGCCCTCTCTCAATTTTTCCATTTCTCAAACTACAGACGTGTATTCAGAACGGTTCCGTTCACTCGGACCATTCTCGCTACATTCACCCACCTTTCAACAAACTTGCTAGAAGGCAGCACTTGCCTCTCCACCCTGATTTTCCTCTTCAAGTGAAACTTGAAAATGTTAATTAGGAATTCGCCGAAGAGGAAAGTGTCTGTCTTTAACCCTTTCAATCTTGTCCACCACACAATCTCTTTCGTCATGGCCACCAGGCAGATGAAAACGGCCTGCCCTTCCTCCTCGAAGGAAGACGGCGAGACCATCTGCACAATGGACAGGCTCGGCTGACGGCACTTCCGTGCCTGTAGAGCGTATCTCGAACCAGCAGCGCTCCCCGGTAACACTGCCAGGCCAGGGATTTTTGGAAGTTATCCATAGGCCCTGGGCTGAAAGTTCTCCGGAAGAGAGCAAACAGTTGATCTTCTTCGACGCCCAGAATCTCTCCGAGAACGTCGTCGCTCTTCCCCTTCACTAGTCCTCTATAGAACGCCGACAGAGGGCTGGCAGAGGGCAGTGAGCGCCTGGAGACATTCCAGTTTCCAAGCGCTATCCCTCGGTCTTTTTCTGACCCAGGACTGCAGCTTCGTCAAGGAGACGAGCTGTGGGAAAACGTGCCTGGCGAACCGCGACCACACCTGTTCACCGTCAAGGAAGCACCAGAGATGTCGCAGCCTCAGCGCATGTTTGCGCCCATCAGCCATGGCATGCCCAGTCTTCCACGCAATGGGTGTTGACAGCAGATGGATCGTCTGACCATGGGAGCGCGTCTCTTCCACAAAAAGCGGAAGAGGAGGCGCTCCATTTTGGTGAGAGTTGGGCCGGAGCAAGGGACGACGGTGAGGCGGTAGCAGATGACGGATGCGATGTACGCATTCGCCACCTCCGCCTGGCCTTTCAGGGACAGCTTCCTCTCGGCCCATTTCTGGGTGAGGGAGGCCAGATTCCTCGTCACCTCGTTCCAGTTTTCTCCATCTGGAGGTCCGGTCCGGACCAGACCCCGAGCAATTTAACCGGTCCGTCCGTCCGTCCAACTCCCCACGACGCTGTCGGACAGCATGGACTTGCCTCTCCATGTGCCGAGCTGCAAGCCCACCGACTTTTCCTGGTTTATCTTTGCTCATGTCACCGCTTCGTATTCCTTGAGAGCGGTGCCGACATCTGCACGTCTCTGGTGCTCGACACAACCACAGTGAAGTCGTCGGCGTAAGCCGACTCGGATTTCCCGCATCCTAGTTCGCGTGGGACGCCCCTCATCGCCCCCAGTTTGTGCAGTAACGGCTCGAGAGCCAATATGTACTAGAGGGACGAGAGGGGACAACCCTGGCGGACTGAGCGCAAGATGCTGAACGGCTGCGACAGGTGACCGTTCACCCTCACAACTGAGCATATGTCGCTGTACATCGCTGCGATCCAACCCCTGAAAACGGGCCCGAAACCGGCTGCCTCGAGGACCGCCGCCAGGTACAGATGGTCGACCCTATCGAATGCTTTGGATTGATCCAAGTTGATCAAGGACCCACCCGTGCCAGGTTCCTTAACCACCCTCTCTATGATGTATCGCATGAGGTGGAGGTTGTCGTGTATGGGTCTGTCCGGAATGGCGCATATCTGCGCCTCTCCCACCAGACCCTTGACGACAAGCGCCAACCTCGTTGCTAAAACCTTGGCCAAAATCTTGAACTCTGCATTTAGCAGGGTTATGGGCCTTAAATTATCGATAACATGCCCCTTGTTCGGGTCTTCTCTCAGCAGCGCCACTGCTCCCCGTCTCACAAAACTGGGAATGCTCCCGTTCTGCTGCCAGTTGCAGTACACGTCTGCCAAGAGGTCACCGAACAAGTCTGGCATAAATGCATAAATATCGTACGGCAGACCATCCAAACCTGGCGATTTACCCCTCGTGCAGTTAGCCATCGCTTCCCGTATTTCACCGGCTGTTTTGGGCTTTTCGCAACACTGTGCTGCGGTCGTCGAGAGCCGAGGCAGTCTGTCGACGTATGCACTGAAGTCCATGCCCCGATCCGGCTGCCGCTGCTCCCAAACAGTTCAGCAAAGTGCGGCTGAAAAGCTTCACACATCCGCTCGGGTTCGAGCACCACGCACCCTTTTTGGTCAGACAAAGACCGAATTGTGGCTTTGTTGCCACGTCGCGCCTCTGCCACCCGGGCCCATTGGACGGCTTCTGTCCCCTCGTGTTTCAGAGCACGCGCTCTAGCTCTGACAACGCAGCCTTCGTGTTTTGCGTTGACGAATTGGTCGAGTACCAATCTCGCCTTAAGCACGTCGGTTGCGATGCCTGTCCTAAACGCCTCTTCTAGCTTTCTGACTAGCTCTCCCTCTACTCTATTTTCCTCTATCACTACTCCTTTGCTAAACCTAATCGACTCTACTTTAATTGCCCTTTTCAGGGCGAACCACCACCTGTTGTTGACGACCGCTCTTGTCAACGCCCGCTTAACTAATATGCTAATCCGGTCTCTGTAGGCTTTGCGCACCGGGAAAGACGTGTTCAGCTTCCAGTAACCGGACCCTTGTCTATGAAGTCTGTCTATGTCGATCTCACAGATCACAAATTTGTGGTCTGTGTAGTCGACTATTTTAAATTGTGCACAACTTATACTAGCCTTATCTAGTTCTCTGCATAATATCCTATCGAGATACGATCTGGATGACACGATGCGGTTTGTCCATGTCCACATTGGCACATTCGGGTGATCCAGTCGATACCTGTCAGACAGTTCAAAACGTCTGAGCAGGTTGGTGAGGCTCTTGCACCCTCCTCCCCTATCCACTAGCCCCACAAAATCCCAGCGTGCATCCAAGATAGCGTTCCAGTCGCCCACTAACACTAAAGAGCGGAACGTTCCAAGTAAGGTCTCTAGACGTCTGAAGAAATCTGGCCGTCCTGCCCCTGTTGGGGCGTAGACGGCTACTAGCCTGAAAGCATTGCCTTCGCTGCCGATCACGTCCAGCACCACCGACTTACCTTCTGGGTCTAGGAAGATGGCCCGTATGGCGAGATCCAAGCCTCTCCGAAAAAGGACGGCAACCCCTCCCCCCGATCCTGGACGCCTGGGAGATGCGTATACATCGTAGCCGCCGAAGATCGGTGCGAAGGCTTGTGCTTCGGAGATTCTGGTCTCACTGATGTCCACCACATCTATGTTTAGTGACCTGAGGTCGTTGAGCAGGTGACCCTGCTTCCGAGATGACCCCAGGCAACGTGCATTTATACTGCCTATTCTGAGTACGGCCATGTTGGATGAGAAACGGGGCAAGTGAGAAAGGGTCACTTACCTTGATCGTGTTGTGAAGGGACAGTAGAACCGTCCCTTTCGCTGGTCATGGGTGCTTCCAAGAGGATGTCAGTGTATATCCTCTTGGTAACCTACCCTCTGAAATCTCCAACTGCGTTGGGGAATTTTTGTTTTAAAGGTTTGTACTGTTCTATTGAGATTTCTATAAAGCTTATGTTTGTCGGGAGAGTTCTTGGTGTTGGTGGGGTGTAGTAGTTTTTTTCTGTGATGTCTGTGTGCTGCTTTATATATTGATATTGTATGAGTTCTTTTTTTACCATGTTTATGGTTGTGTACTTTTTTTTGGGGGGGGGGGGATTTTTTTGCTATTTTCTTCTTGTTGCTGTTTGGTGTGTGTGTTTTGTTTGCGTTGTTGGTGATTTTGGTGATGCTGGTGGTGGTGTGGTTGTTGTCAGTGGTGCTTGTGGTGGTGGTGGTGTTGTTGCAAGTTTCCTTGCTGCCTTTACCCCTCTTTGTATGTCTTCGCTTTCGGAGGGTGCATCTAAGGCTTTTTTTCTTTTTTCTTTTTTGCGGAAGACCGTTTTCCACTTCACTCCCGCCTCAAACTCCATGTCGGATTCCGTGGCGTCTGGGAGGGGTATGTGCTCCACGGCTGTTGGTGGTGGTAGTGGAGCCCTCTTCGGCAATTTTGTTGCTGGTGTAGCTACTTCAAATGTAGCTATTGGTGTTGCCGCCACTGATGCTGCTGCTTTAGTTGTCCGTGGCCTTGGTATAGGTGCCACGGAGGTAATAATAATAATAATAATTGTTTCTACTTTAGGCACAAGGCCAGCAATTATCCAGTGCATTACTGGTCCTTTTATTTTATCGACCCCGTAAGGATGAAAGGCAAAGTCAACCTCGGCGGGATTTGAACTCAGATCGTAAAGGGACGTAACTATGCTGAAAAGCATGGCGTCCGACCCTCTACCGATACTGCCAATCCACCGCCATTAATGATAATAATGATTTTATTTATAGGCGCACTAGGTACTATCTTAAAGAGTTTCCAAGATTGGTCCCGCTCCGCTTTTTGGAACACTTCAAAAGGCATGCTTGCTGGGAACAGCAATAACCCTCCGATACGTCCTGAATATCTGAGGCTGCAGGTAGTGGCTTGATATTCATTTCAACAAACTTTCCAGTTAAATAACATCAATGACAGAGACTCAAAGAACAATGATGATAATAATAATAATAATAATAATAATAATAATAATAATAATAATAATAATAATAATAATAATCACCAAAAGCCTGGAGATCTTCAGGGTGGCAGATAACATCAGACAGTTGCTAGGCAGGAGTATGGGGTCCTGGGAGACAGAGTTGACATCAACTGGAGTATCCTTGGGAAGCGTGAAGATCAAGAGAGGTATCTTCCAGGGAGATAGCCTGTCCCCTCTGTTGTTTGTCCTTGCCCTGATGCCCTTGACCATTATGCTGCGAAAAGTGAGAGCAGGATACAAGTTGGGAAGGGGAGAGCTTACCATCAATTACCTCCTCTTCATGGACGATCTTAAGCTCTTCGGGAAAAGTGAGAAGGAGTTGGATGTGCTTGTTGACACTGTCCGTATTTTCAGCAGTGATATATGTATGCAGTTTGGTATTGGTAAATGTGGAGTCATTGTGATGAAGAGGGGTAGGTTGAGCAGAAGTAACGGGATCCAGATACCAACAGGTGAGATGATAAAGGAAATTGACTCTGAGGAAGGATACAAGTATTTGGGCGTTCTGGAGGCTGATGGCATAAAGAACAAAAAAATGAAGGAATTGTTAAGAACTGAATACATTCGAAGAGTAAGGAGCGTATTGAAGTCACATCTGAACAGCAGAAATGCCATAAGCGCAGTAAATTCCCGAGCTGTGTCTATTATTAGGTACAGTGCGGGAATTCTGAGATGGAATGTTGCTGAACAAAAAGAAATGGATAGGAAGACTAGGAAGCTATTGACTATCTACAACATGTTCCACAAGAGGAGTGATGTCGATAGACTCTACCTAAGGAGATCTGAGGGTGGAAGAGGTCTTATCAGCATAGAGGACTGTGTTCAGATGGAGAAAAACAACCTATACAAATACGTGACCTATAGTAAGGAGCCAATGCTCAGAACTGTACTGAAGGAGGGGACAGTAGGCCAGGGGATGTCCAAGGAGGAAATAACATCAAGGAGGAAGAGCAGCCTTAAGGGAAAATCCCTCCATAGTACCTTCTTTGAGAAAACTGAATTTAGAGATCCACAGACATGGAACTGGTTGAGAAGAGGAGACCTCAAAAAGGCTACAGAAGGAATGCTAATGGCTGCGCAGGAGCAGGCCCTCAAAACGAAGTGGTTGAAGCACCATATCTACAAGGAGAAGGCTAGCCCACTGTGCAGGATCTGTGGAGAGAGAGAGGAGACTGTGGCTCACATTGTGTCCGAGTGTAAACACCTAGCCCAGACCCACTATAAGGGCTGGAGACACGATGTGATGGGCAGGGTGATCCACTGGCACCTGTGCAAGGTAAACAATTTACCACATTCTGAGAAATGGTATGAGCATAGGCCAGAGGCGGTGATGGAGAACAATCAGGTGAAGGTGCTGTGGGATTTTAGGATACAGACGGACAAAAAACTGGAACACAATAGACCTGACCTGGTGGTTGTGGACAAAGAAAAAAGAACGTGTCTGATTGTGGATGTGGCCTGCCCGTTCGACACGAGAGTGCAAGAGAAGGAGAGGGAGAAAATTAACCGATACCAGGACCTAAAGTGGGAGGTGAAAAGGATTTGGAACTGCCATGAAGTCAAAGTGATCCCGATTGTCATAGGCGCACTGGGGACTATCTCCAAAAGTTTCCAGGGATGGTTAAAGAAAATCGGCCCCTTCACGCTTTTTGGAACGCTTCAAAGGGCATGCTTGCTTGGAACAGCAAGAACCCTCCGATACGTCCTGAATATCTGAGGCTGCAGGTAGTGGCTTGATATTCAATCCAACGGACTTTCCAGTTAACCAACATCAATGACTGAGATTCAAGGAATAACAACAACAATAATAATAATAATAATAATAATAATAATAATTATAATAATAGGGAAGAAAACGCACATGGTTGATATATATTGTTATGGAATCGCTCCCGTAAGTTTTTGATTTTTACTTATTTAAAACAACTGTGATAGAATAATTCTTATTACAATTGAAATATAAGATTACAGTTTTTACGCTCAGCAAGCCTTAACGCATTACTTTACGGCATAGGACCCCAATATTTAATATTGAATTTTGGATCAGAAATGTTATAGTCGAAAAGGAGGAAAATGGCAAAATGGCTAAATAGTTAAATGGCTAAGTGGACAGACAAGCAAATAATTTCACCACCAACACCACCGCCGCCACCACCACCACTACCACGCCAAAAACTCTAGTCAAGTTACCTCAACTTCTATTTCTGCTTCAACTTCAACACCATCACTACAGTACTACGATCACATCACCACCACCACTGCCTCATTATCGCTACCGCCGCTATTCTATCCCACTACCTCCTGCTAAGTACTACTAGCAAAGCACCACCACCACCACTACCACCACCACTGCCTCATTATCACTACCGCCGCTATTCTCTCCCACTACCCCTGCTAAGACATGCATCGTAGTGTCCCCACTAAAAGAGGAAGGCATCAAAAGATATAAATAGACTGATTTGATGACCCGGTCAAAAAATCAAAAAACCAAAAATCAAAATCAAAACAGCACAGCAACAACGAAAAAGGTAAAGAAAAGAAAAACAAACAGACAGACAGAAAAGGAAAAGGGAAAAAAAAAAAAAAAAAACTAAGTCAGACATTCAAACATTACATTACAATGAAACTTATGCTTATTCTTTTGGTTTTTTTTTTTACCTATTTGTTTGTTTGTTTATTTATGTTCGTCTACAGCGTGATAGGACCACACTAAAATCACCGGGGGTGATGAAATCACCGGTGGTTATGTAACCATACATTCACCAATCCTCGATAAGAGTGTTTAAATGTCGAACCTAAACAGTTAGAATAACGGTGAAGTGGAGACTGGAATGTCATGTGACAGACTCTCACCCAGCAGGTGCTCCCTGGCTCAGCAGCAGAGACCTGGCTGTCAACCAAATACTGCTGGTGTCGGAGGAAGAAGAAGAAGGAAAGGGACCAGAACCAACTGGACGAAAGAATTGAATAGAACTGTTATGCAATGTTACCTGAAGAGTAACCCCAAGGAGAAAGGCTATAGGAAACGGATGCATAACATCTGGAACGAGATTGGTCTATTTAAATTAGATGAACAAAAATTGGCCGGGCAGGCTCGGGTAATAAGAACTAATAGGTGGATAAGCGAGCTGGAACTGGAGGAACTGAGCAGAGAGATTAGGTTGGAAATGGAGAGTGGAGTATGCCAGGCAAACGTGCCAGTGGGAAATGAAGGTGAAGAGGTTGAGAGAACGGAGGAACCATCCGAAGCAGACAATGATCTGAATGCTGAAATAAATAATACCTGGAACAGAGATACGGCCATTGAGGAGATGAATGCTGACGGGCTAGGACAAGATTTGGTTGATATCCTAAACTTAGTGGTAGATGAATTGAACAATGATAGTGGGAAACCTATGAACTTGAGATTTGTAGACAGGAAAAAGTTAAAAGAAACAACAGCTAAGGTAAACAAAGTCATCCCGTACCTTGAGGCGAGGAGCCTTCACCAGTGCAACAATATCCTCAAAGCAACAGCAAGTGCAGTGAGGAAATTACTTGGCATAAAAGCGACAGGAAACAACAAACAAGAAAGATCAGGACCTTGGTGGAAGAAACGACTGAATGGTCAAATCAAGGAAATGAGAAATGACATTGGAAAGCTTGAGTCCCTACTGAATGGGACACTAAATAACATAGACACTAAAAATAGACTGGAAATAAAGTACAAAACTAGGAGGAAAAAGCTAAATATTATCATAGAGGAACTGAAGCAACGCATTGTAGCAAAGAGTGCAAAAATTAGGCGATACGAGAGCAGAGTCAGTCAGTATAGACAGAACCGCATGTTTGACAACAACCAGAAGATGCTGTTTGGACAGCTTGAAGGGGAAAGAAAGAGGCAACGACTTGATCCCTGAGGCGGAGCAAACTAAGACATTCTGGAGAGGAATATGGGAGCAGGTTGTTAAACATAATGACCAGGCAGTGTGGATTGAAATAGTACAAAAGGAGATTAGTGAACAGGCACACCAACAGACTGATTTGAGTATCACAGTTGAAACTCTTAAGGGGCAGGCCAAAAAACTAACCAACTGGAAATCACCAGGCCCAGATGGTGTGCAGGGGTATTGGATTAAAAATATAACATCCCTCCACTCGAAACTGACAACCATGTTCAATGACTGCTTGATGTCAGGTGAGGTACCAGAGTGGTTGACAAAAGGTACCACAGTTCTGGTAATGAAAGACCGAATCAAGGGTAATGATGTTACCAACTATAGACCTATCACATGTCTGTCCGTAATGTGGAAACTGTTGACAAGCATCATGTCTGAGGAAATCTACCATCACCTCCACACAAACAACTTGTTACCGGACGAACAGAAAGGATGCCGAAAAAGGTCCCGTGGTACAAAGGACCAGTTACTTATTGATAAGATGGTAATGAGGAATTGCAAGAGGAGACACACTGGTCTTGCCATGGGATGGATAGACTACAAAAAGGCATTTGACATGGTGCCTCATTCTTGGATCACCAAAAGCCTAGAGATCTTCAAGGTGGCAGATAACATCAGACAGTTGTTGGGCAAAAGTATGAAGTCCTGGAAAACAGAGATAACATCAGCTGGAGAATCTTTGGGAGGCGTGACGATCAAGAGAGGTATCTTCCAGGGAGATAGTCTGTCCCCTCTGTTGTTTGTCATTGCCCTGATGCCCCTGACCATTATACTGCGAAAAGTGAGAGCAGGATACAAGTAGGGAAAGGGAGAGCTTACCATCAATCACCTCCTCTTCATGGACGATCTTAAGCTCTTCGGGAAGAGTGAGAAGGAGTTGGATGTGCTTGTTGACACTGTCCGTATTTTCAGCAATGATATATGTATGCAATTTGGTATTAGTAAGTGTGGAGTCTTTGTGATGAAGAAGGGTAAATTGAGCAGAGGCAACGGAATCCAGGTACCAACAGGTGAGATGATAAAGGAAATTGACACTGAAGAAGGATACAAGTATTTGGATGTTCTGGAGGCTGATGACATCAAGAACAAAAAAATGAAGGAATTGATAAGATCTGAATACATTCGGAGAGTAAGGAGCGTATTAAAGTCACATCTAAACAGTAGGAATGCCATAAGTGCATTAAATTGCTGGCCTTGTGCCAAAAGTAGAAACAATTATTATAATAATACTTCGGACATGTGTGTGTGTGTGTGTGTGTGTGTATTTAAATCTGTAGGAAAAACAAACGACTAGGCGTGAAGTATAGATTAGAAGTGAAGAATGTAATCAAAGTTCATTCTTTAACACATGTTTCAATACAGCATCAGTCTACGAGTGCTGGTTGCATATTAATATTATTATTATGCCCATTCTCTAGCAATACGTTAGAAAGATTTCAAAGTTCAAGCTGAGGTCACTGCATCTTGCAGTAAAAATATTCTTACTGCTATCCACTCGGATTAAAAGGTAACTACACTAATAGAGGTGAGATAGAAAAGATATATGTTGGAGGGACAAGGAAAGTAACAAAATAATAATAATAATAATAATAATAATAATAATAATAATAATAATAATAATAATGTTTTCTTTATTAACCACAAGGGTTTACATAAAGTAGACATTAAGGACAGTACAGGACAATACAGGACGGTACAAATGGGCATTTCTGCGTGTAAAAAAACAGAGGTTGAAATAAAATAACAAAGAAATATTCCCCAATAGGGAAGAGACTTCCGAGGGACATTTGTGGAGAAAGCCCATTAAAAGACCACAGTGGTCCTGACCACCAG
Source organism: Eledone cirrhosa (assembly GCA_964016885.1). Taxonomy (NCBI): domain Eukaryota; kingdom Metazoa; phylum Mollusca; class Cephalopoda; order Octopoda; family Eledonidae; genus Eledone; species Eledone cirrhosa. The sequence continues at coordinate 242,743,282 of OZ024742.1, forward strand.
GGCAAGTGCCCTCTCCCAGTTTTCCACCTTTAATTTACAGACACATACTCAGAGAAGGCCCATTCATTCGAGCCATACTTGCTTCTCTCACCCATCTTTCAACAAAATGCTGGGAAGAGAGCACTTCCCTCTCTACCCTGATTTTCCTTTTCAAATGAAATTTGAAAAAGTTAATCAGGGCATCACCGAAGAGGTAAGTGCTCGTCTTCAGCCCTTTCAAACGTGTCCATCATACTATCTCTTTCGCCATGGCCACCAGACAGATAAAAACTGCCTGCTCTTCCCGGCTAAAGGAAGGGGGCGGGGCAATCCTCACGATGGACTCAGCTGATAGCTGGATCCGTCCTACACGTGACAGCAGGTGTTCGACATAAACCCACAAGTCAGCAATGCTCGGACACTGGACGAGTGCGTGCAGGACGGTTTCGTCGCCCTGCGCGCATCTCGGACATGCCCGGCTGACGGCACCTCCATGCCTGTAGAGTTTATCCCGAACTGGCAAAGCTCCTCGGTAGCACTGCCAGGCCAGGGATTTCTGGAAGTTGTCCATAGGCCCCGGCCCGAAAGTCCTTCCGAAGAGATTGGCTAGTTGATTTTCGTCGACGCCTAGAGTTTCCCCAAGTACGTCGTCGCTCTTCCCCTCCACTAATCCCCTATAGAACGCCAAGGTAGAGTTTCCACCGATCACATTGCTCGATTGATCGAGGGCTGTGAGCGCCTGAAGTAATTCCAGTCTCCAAGCGCTCCCTCTCGGTCTTCGCTTGACCCAGGACTGCAGCTCCGTCAAGGAGACGAGCTGGGGAAAAACGTGTCTAGCAAACGGCGACCACACCTGATCACCGTCGAGGAAGAGGTGGAGATGACGTAGCCTGAGCGCGTGTCTGTGCATCATCAGCCACGGCATGCCCAGCCCTCCACGTAGCGGGTGTTGACAGCAGATGGACCGCCTGACCATCGGAGCGCGTCCCTTCCACAAGAAGCGAAAGAGCAAACGCTCCAGCGCAGTCAGGCGGGGCTTAGGACAAGGTACGACGGTCAGGCGGTAGTAGATGACGGATGCGATGTACGCATTCGCCACCTCCGCTCGACCTTTCAGGGATAGCTTCCTCTCGGCCCATTTCTGGGTGAGAGAAGCCACCCTGCTCGTCACCTCGTCCCAGTTTTTGTCCGTCTGGAGGTCTGGACCGAACCAGACCCCTAGCAATTTAACCGGTCCGTCCGTCCAGCGCCCGACGATTCTGTTGGACGACATGGACCTGCCTCTCCAGGTGCCGAGCTGCAGGCCCACTGACTTTTCCTGGTTGATCATTGCTCCTGTCACCGCTTCGTATTCTCTTAGTGTAGTGCCGATCGCCTCGATGTGTTTGGCGTTCGACACCACTACGGTGACATCGTCCGCATATGCTGACACGGATCTTCCGCATCCTAGTTCGCGCGGGACCCCCCTCAACGTCTCCAGTTTGTGCAGTAATGGCTCGAGAGTCAATACGTACAATAGGGACGAGAGGGGACATCCTTGGCGGACCGAGCGCATGATGTTGAACGGTTCCGAAAGGTGACCGTTCACTCTCACTACAGAGCAGATGTCGCTGTGCATGGCAGCGATCCAGCCTCTGAAGACGGGCCCAAAGCCAGCCGCCCTCAGGACTGCCGCTAGGTAACGATGGTCGACCCTATCGAAGGCTTTGGACTGATCTAAATTGATCAAAGACCCACCCGTGCCAGGTTCCCTAGCTACCCTCTCTACGATGTATCGCATGAGGTGGAGGTTGTCGTGTATGGATCTGTCGGGAATGGCGCATGTCTGTGCATCTCCCACCAGACCACCAACGACAAGCGCCAACCTCTTTGCTAGCACCTTGGCCAAAATCTTGAACTCTGTGTTTAGCAGAGTTATGGGCCTAAAATTATCTATGTTATCCCCCTTGTTCGGATCCTTTCTCAGCAGCGCCACCGCTCCTCGGCTCACAGAGCTGGGAATTCTCCCGTTCTGTTGCCAGTTGCAGTAGACGTCCGCCAAGAGGCCTCCGAACAAGTTTGGCATTTGTACGTAAAGTTCATAGGGCAGACCATCCAAACCAGGCGATTTACCCCTTGTGCAACTAGTCATTGCATCCCGTACTTCAGCGGTTGTTATCGGCTTTTCGCAACACTCCGCCTCAGTGGCCGAAAGCCGCGGCAGTCCGTCGAGGTAGACACTAAAGTCCATCCCTCGATCCGGCCCGCCACTGCCCCCGAACAGTTGAGCGAAGTGTCGCTGAAAAGCTTCACACATTTGCCCGGGATCGAGTAGCATGCGCCCGTCGTGGTCCACCAAAAACCGGATCGTGGCTTTGTTGCAACGACGCGCCTCCGCCACTCGGGCCCATTGAACGGCTTTCGTCCCCTCGTGTCTGAGAGCACGCACCCTAGCTCTGACAACGCAGCCTTCGTGCTTTGCATTGAAGAATTGGTCAAGGGCCAATTTCGCCGCAAGTACGTCGGTCGCGATGCCTTTGCTAAGCGCCTCATCTAATTTTCTAACTAATTCTCCATCTGCTCTATTTTTCTCTATTGCTAAAGTCTTACTAAACCTAATGGACTCTATTCTAATTGCTCTTTTCAGAGCAAACCACCACTTGTTGTTGATGATGGCCCCCGTCAACGCCCGCTTAACTAGCTCGCTAATCCGGTCTCTGTAGGCCTTGCGCGCTGGTAAGGACGCGTTTAGCTTCCAGTAGCCGGGTCCTCGTCTATGAAGCCTATCTAAGTCAAGCACACAGATCACGAATTTGTGGTCCGTGTAGCTGACTATCTTGAATTGTGGACAGCCTATGCTAGACCTATCTATTTCCCTACAAAATACTCTATCTAGATATGATCTGGATGACCCTATGCGATTTGTCCAAGTCCACATTGGTACATTCGGGAAATCCATTCGGTACCTGTCAGACAGTTCAAAACGTCTGAGCAGGTTGGTGAGACTCTTGCACCCTCCTTCCCTATCCACTAATCCCGCACAATCCCAGCGTGCATCTAAGATCCCGTTCCAGTCGCCCACTAACACTAAAGAGCGGGACGTTCCAAGAAAGGTCTCCAGACGCCGGAAGAAATCAGGCCGCCCTGCTCCTGTCGGGGCATAGACGGCCACTAACCTGAAAGCTTGCCCGTCTCCGCTGGTCACGTCCAGCACCACCAACTTACCTTCTGGGTCCAGGAAGATGGCCCGTATGGCAAGATCCAAACCTCTCCGAAAAAGCACAGCAACTCCTCCCCCCGATCCCGGACGGATGGGAGATGCGTACACATCGTAGCCGCCGAAGATCGGTGCGAAAGCCTGTGCTTCGGAGATTCTGGTCTCGCTGATGGCCACTACATCTATGTTTAGTGACCTGAGGTCGTTGAGCAGGTGGCCCTGCTTCCATGACGACCCCAAGCCACGCGCATTTATGCTGCCTATTCTGAGTGAGGTCATGTTGAAAAGGAGTGGAAAAGATGGGAAAGACCACTTACCTTACTTCTCGTAGGGAAAGGACGGTTTTTCCATCCTTTTCACTGCTTGTGGCCTCTTCAGGAAGGATGTCCTTATAAATCCTCCTGGAGTCGGAAGTCTCCGATGTCTTTGGGGAATTTTTGTTTTAGTGTCATGTACGTTTTCTGTGTGATGCGAGTGATTTGTATGTGTGGAGGTGGTGTGAATTTTGGGGTTGTTGTGTAGTCTTTTTCTGTGATGCTGGTGTTGTGTTGGATGTAGTGTAATAATTGCTTGTTGTTCAAATTTAATGCTGTGTAGTGTGTATCGTTTTGGTTGTTTTGTTTTGTTTGCGTTTGTTGTGGGTTTGTTTCTGTTTCGCATTTTGGTGACTTTTGTGGTGTAGGTGATGGTGATGCTGGGGTTAATGATGGTGATGGTGTTGGTGTTTGGGTTGATGGGGTTGGTGATGCTGGTGTGGATGGTGGCATATCTGTCCTAACTTTTTTGTTTCTTAATTTATTTGTTTCCCTCTGTATTTTGTTTTTGGAGGGGGAAGGAAGAGAATTTTTTCTTTTTTGGTTTCTTTTTTTTTTCCGGATATCGTTTCCCACTCCTCATCGTCACAATCTGTCTCCAGTTGTGATAGGCCGGGGAGTGGAAAATCCTCCACAGCCGTTAGTTTTGGTTGTGGTGTGGTGGATGGTGTAGGCGCTGGTGCTAGTTCTGAAGCGTTGGGTGGTGGTGGTGTTGGTTTTGCTGGTGGTGGTAGTGGTGTTGGTTTTGCTACTGTTGCTGGGGTTGTTGCTGTTATAGTTGCTTCTGTTGTTGCTGCTACAGTTGTTGCTGCCATCTCTGCTACTGGTGGTGTTGATGGTTGTGTCACTGGGGTGGGTAGGAGAGGTGGCCTCAACCTTTTAGCCTGAGGGCAGAAAGCCCTTTGGTGGGTTCCTTCACCACAAACCACACACCTAGGTCTTCTGCCCTCGACAATTACCGTGAGGTGGCTGCCGTCAGTGAGGTCTATTACCTCTGGGATCTCCTCAATGCTTTTTTGGTCCGCTTGGATCAGGAGCTCCATCCCAGTTTTCCTGCTTTTCTTTTGCTATTGCTATTATTTTCGTGTTGGCTTCGATGCCGGCGAGGACAGCCGCTATTAGCCAGGGAATTTCGATGGCCGGTGGAACGTGGGTCACCCTGATCTTTACGAGTCTCTGGCCACAATAGCTTGGGATGAGTGTGAAGTCGTCACTTTTTAATGGGGCCATGGAGTGTTCTCTAGCCTCCTCTGGTGTTTCAAAGAACACATCCACGGTTCCATACTTTTGCCCACGTCTGATGTGGGTTTTTCTTGCCCACACATGTCCCAAAGCTTTTTGGATTTGGGACTCGGATGCCCGTTCCACTCGGCGCGATTTTACATTTATTGTTCTATACGACACGGTGCATAGGCGCCGATGCTACATTTTATTAGGTGGGGGGGTGAGGCTGACCCTGTACCCATCTTTCTTTACCATTTGATTGGCATTTTCTAAATCTTCCTGAGTTACCGTGAAAGCTTCGAATTGTTTTGCTACTCTGGCGAAACTGAGGGGGGGTTTTATAATGTCATTGTTGTTGTTGTTGCTATCGTTATTTGTGTTAATATTAATTTTAGTTTCAGTTGTGGTGGTGGTGACGTCAGTCGTCTTTGGTGCGGAAGAGTCCATTTTGCTTGATTTCATTTCGACATCACGAGTTAATTTATTTTTTTCTTCTTTTGTTTCTGTTGTCGCGGTGGTGGTGGGGGTGGGGGTTGTCGCGGTGGTGGTGGTGGTGGTGGTGGAGGCTTTAACACCTGCAGTCATTGGTAATGGCGGGAAATGAATGTCTGCCTGAGATAAATTTAAAATATTGCTACTGCTTATATTTTTTTTTGTGTTGGCAAACGTAGTAACATTTACAATGGTGGTGTCGGTGTGAGGTGTTATTTTGTGAGGAAGGCTTTCAGCTGCTTCGTGCAGAGGGGAATTAGCCATTTTTTTTCAAAGAAATTTTTGGATAATAATAAAAGTTAAAATTTTGGGCACAAGACCCCAATCTTTTTGGGTGTCCTTTTCGGAAAACAATGTATGTGTGCTTATAAACAGTTAACAATAAAATTTTCCATAAATGGCAATTTTTAACAAACGGAAATAACAAACCTTTGCGGAGCTCACGATGATACGATTTACTACGTAGGTCGCGAATAATAATAATAATAATAATAATAATAATAATAATAATAATAATAATAATAATAATAATAATAATAATAATAATAATAAAAGATAGTAAAAAAAATGAGCTAGGAAAAAAAACAAAACATAAGGGGTGTAAGCTTACTTATACATAAACACACTTGTATATATATATATGTGTGTGTGTGTGTGTGAGAGAGAAAAGAAACAGAACTGCGGTCGCAAAAGAAAAATATTTCAGATTCAAACTACAAACTACAAGTTTTCCTATTCGAAATAATTCCCAACCTTCTCTGTCACGCCTCCATGCACTACTGGAAAGAATCACGGGATTCTCAGAAGCTCCGTTGTCTCGGCCTTATTGATGGCTTCTACGTCCGCAAAATGAGCCCACTTGAGCTTGGGGTAAGGGGAAAAGGTTTGCTTCGATTTCAAGAAGCTCGAGGACGCCATGACACATTTGCATACGCCTCTTCTTCTGGTTATCATTTAGTAACTTTGGCACCATCTTCGCGCAGATCTTCCGCTTGCCTAAATCTTTGGTGATAATCTTCCGAACGCTGTTGCGGTTCATGTCCTGCTCACATGCGATCAGTCAAACAGTCAGCCGACGATCGCCACCCACCACATGCCTCGCGCGCTCAACGTTGGCCTCAGTCTTGCTCTTTGAAGGCCTCCTGCTCCTGGGGTCATCATTCCCGTCCTCGTGTCTCTTTTTGAGCCGTTTATTCCAATCAAAAACCTGCGGATGTGACATTGTCTCATCTTTGTACACTTGCTGCAGTATTCTGAGTGCTTCTGGCGGAGTTTTCCGCAACCTGGCTAGAAACTTCAGGATGGTTCGTTGTTCTGTGTCCATCGCTCCACGGCCTAAAATTGAAGAATTGTTAACGTGAAAAACATAGAATAGCTCAGCAAGCGGAGATCGCAGTTGCATACTCCCCGGATATGATGCCACACGGTGACGCAACCCACACATCACGATCGCTCTCATAGCTCACACAGCACATTAAGTCCTGTTACTTTTCTGATACACCTCGTATATGCATGCGCATATGTATGTAACTATGTGTGTGTGTGTATATATATATATATATATATATATATATATATATATATATATATATATATAGACATACAATCATATATATATATATATATATATATATATATATATAAATTAGCGAGAATCGCATTTCGGCTATTGGAAATTAACGAAAAACAACTTCCGAGATGTGTGGCAAGCGCTCCATAGAAACTAGTGAACTAGAGCAACAACGTACGTTGAAAGGCCAAACACACTGAGACGATGGTTAAACCATTATCCGCAAAGCCATAGAAACGACCAAGCTATTCGGATCAAACAAATAATAAAATATGATTGAAAATTATACCCGGACCCCTGGAAACGGTGGTAAAATCCAATATGGGTTTCTGCAACTCCTTAATCAGGTACTGTCTGCTTAAACAAATAATGTTAAGCTTTTGGTATGATGATCGAACAAGGAAGTCACTTTTTAAACATGCATTTAGTTCTATGCAAAGCTAAGGAACTGACCGTTATCTAAACCCACGTGGGGTTTAGAAGAGAGACAACCCCTAGTCTTGGCGGATGAATTCAGTATGTGTGGTTATTGCAAAATTGCAAAATATAACACAACGAATTAAGCTCTCAACAGAATAGTTTTAAAAAATTTACATAAGCTATTAATCAGTCAATAGAATTAACTACAAAAATCAAAAAGAAAAATTTAACTGGTTAATAGCTAGACTCTGGAGATTAATACAAAAATAAATTAGCGAGAATCGCATTTCGGCTATTGGAAATTAGCGAAAAACAATTTCCGAGATGTGTGGCAAGCGCTCCATAGAAACTAGTGAACTAGAGCAACAACGTACGTTAAAAGGCCAAACACACTGAGACGATGGTTAAACCATTATCCGTAAAGCCATAGAAACGACCAAGCTATTCGGGTCAAATAAATAATAAAATATGATTGAAAATTATACCCAGACCCCTGGAGATATATATATATATATATATATATATATATATATATCAATGATATCTCTTTGCTTATATATATATATATATATATATATAATTGAAAAAGTAGAGAATAACATGGTCAACAGTACAAAAAAGGGGATTTATTTACAGTCTAACAATTGTTTCTCTGATAAAGTTCTCTAAAAATTGCTGAACACTAGAAGTGCCACTCAATTTTAAATACAATGCTAGCTCGATCAGATCTTCAGAAACTGTTATAAAAAATATATATAACCAGCAAATTTACAAATTCAAATTACATCATCAATAATAATATTAATAATAAATATATAGGGAGAGAAAGAGAAAATTAGGGAGATAGATACAGGAGAGAAAGAAAAGAAAAGGAAAAGAAAAAAGAGAAAAAGAAAATGAAAAAGAAGAGGAAAAAGGAGAAATTAATACAGAGAAAAATATAGAGAGAAGAAAATATATGGAAAAATTATGGTATAAAGAGGAGAGAAAAACATAAAGAGAAATAACGTAGGAGAGAAAGAAAAATAGAGGGGGAAATAATATCAGCAATAAATGAATAAACGTTAATACTTGGATAAATGTAAATAAAAATAAAAATAAAAATAATAATAAATATATAAATAAATAAATAAATAAATTATATCTAATATGATATAAAATGGTATAAAATGTGAAAAACGAAAAATGAAAGTATTTAAAAAATGAAAAATGAAAATATTAAAATATTAAAATATTAAAATATTAAAATAAATAAGTAAAAAAGTAAAAATATGCGAAGAAAATTTAAACATAAAGATTATTGCGAGTGGTTTTTGAGAATGACTACAATATAGAGATATACACATAGATACACGAAGGTATAAATATGATAACGTTAAATATATTTGTGTGTGTTTTGGTTATTTTAATAAATATATTAATTATTTAGTTGTAAGTTATATTATATGATAAAATAAAATGCCAGAGATGAAATAAATTTAGGGAAAGAAATATAAAGTATATATATATACTAGACCACCCGTGACCCGTTGGATCACGTTCACTTAAAAATAATTTTTAAATAATTAAAATATACACAGACATATATATAATGGGAAATGAAACTGGAAGGTCCATATATATATACGTGTGTGTATGTATATATATAAATGTGTGTGTTTGGATACATATATATATGTGTGTATGTTTGTGTGTATATACATATGTGGGTGCCTGTGATCTATATACACTGGTCATAGACACACATATACTGACATATATATATACACACACTCACATATATATATATATATATATATACACAACAACACCACCAGCTCTCTCTCTCTCTCTCTCTCTGTCTTCCATTCGCCTTCGATGTCTCCTCTCACAACCACTATCTCTTTCTCTCTATCCTCTCTCTCTCTCTCTCTCTCTCTCTCTCTCTCTCTCTCTCTCTCTCTCTCTCTCTCTCTCTCTCTCTCTCTCTCTGTTTATGAAGGTACCCAGAAAACCCCGTATATCGTGAAGCCATGCTTCGATTTACGCGAAATTTGTTTTATTCCGTTTGTATCCCCATTTCAGGGTCAACTTCCTTTCAAAGTATTTTCCCATTATGCGCCCTTTTGGTTGCATTACATTACAAAGCAAGCAAGCAACCACATACTTTTAGTAATATATATATATATATATATATATATATATATATATATATATATATATATACATATGCAGAGGTTATATTTAATTTGTTGGGACTCAACAAGCTTAAACATTTTTATAACTGATATAAAGCACTCAACAAGTTAGTGGCGTAAATACACAATATATTAATAAATGGAAACTATATTTATAAAGCCATATTTATTTTATTATATATATTTCAAGGGCAACGAAGGCAAATTATGGTGCGCTTTCATCTGATAAAATACAGATTTGTTTTATAAATAAATATTGACATACCCGGAAAAAAGACAACCTTAACGGTTGGAGCTTCCTGGATAGTGGAGATAATATTTTATTGAGGGTAATACAAAGTTATGAGTGAGTATGCAAATGAGTGCCCGAAAGGTTGAAAAGATAATGGTTTATTTAAATTAAACTGTTGGAAGAAGAGGATATGTAAGGGAGAGAGAAGAAAAGGAAGGAGAAAGAGAGAAGAAGAAAGAACGATTATACATAGTGATAGTGAAATAGTCAAAGTGAATGAGGAAATAAATTTTAATGGAGGAATATACAGAGCGTAAATATATCTAAGTGAAAGAAGAAGTGAAAGAAGAAATAAGATTAACGTGGAAGAATAATGTTTAGAATGCAGAGTTCATTACGTTGTGATTATAATATTTATAATAAGTTGAAAAATTAGATTAAAATTAAAAATTAAAAATCAAAATTAAAGATTAAAATTTACTTTAATATTAAAAATTTAATTTAATATTAATAATTAAAAATAAAAATTAAAAATTAAATATTAAAAAATTAAAATTTAAACAGAAGTATTTATATTATATTAAGATGTATTAGTAATAATATATTGGTTTAGATGTGTATGTTATGGATTATAAATTATTTAAATGTATAGTATTTTACATTAGAGAAAATCTAGTATAGTTTATTTGATTAAAGTAAGTTTGGCAAAATTATATTTATTAATAGTTGTTAGTCAAAACTTAAACATCCAAATAATTCCAAATTTATGAAAATTTACGAGAGTTTACAAAGGAATAACTACTTAATTAGATTATAAAAACAGTAAGGAAGTATAAAGGAAGTTAGAAGTGATTTTTTAAGAACTCAAATGAGTCCAAGGATACATATGAATCATATATAGATATAATCTGAGGGATGAAGTTGTAGGTGGTTGGATATAGAAAACGTTATGTAAAGGAGTTTAACCATATATTACATTATATATATATCTAAAAGTTGAGTTTAAACGATGTTTACAAGAACTAAATAAATTATTAAGCAAATTAATAGAGTTCTTACTTTTTAGTATAAAGAATATTTCTTCAACGCAAAGGAATCAATTTTTGGATATAGCTGTGTATGATGGAGCTTTGGAGATAATTTCCCAAGATAAAGAATAGTTAATATTCTTGGATTTTAAGTTCCATAATAAGTTGGATAGAGAAGTTGAAGATTTTTTACCAATATTCGTAAAGGAACATTTATGGTTATTGAAACCATAATTTGCTTGGTTGCTCTTGAAATATATATAATAAAATAAATATGGTTTTAAAAATATAGTTTCCATTTATTAATATATTGTATATATACATATATATGTATATATATATATATATGATTGCATGTCTATATATGTTTTTAAAGGGATATTAGACATTATAAACATTAATTACCCAATGCATTACTAAAATAAAGTACCAGTAATGCACTGGGTAATTGATTGCTGGCATTGTGCCAAAAGTAGAAACAATTATAAACATTAATTGTAGACAGAATGGTGATGAGCCAAACAATCTCTTATTATCTTATGCATATCTACAAGGCGGTGGGTTAGCAGTATTGGTAGAGGGTCGGACGTCATGCTTTGGCGCATAGAATTACGGCCCTTGTTCAAATCTCGCCGAGGTTAACTTTGCCTTTCATCCCTACGGGGTCGATAAAACAAAGTACCAGTAATACACTGGGTAATTGCTGGCCTTGTGCCAAAAGTAGAAACAATTATCTTATACACATCCACCATAGCAAAGTGTCTCAACTTGATCCGATGTTTTTGAGGAGAAATATACCTCATATTATGAATTAACAGCAAGGAATTTCAACATAAACGGATATTAAGTATTAAAAGCTCTAATTGATGGGACTCTAAACACATATCTGACGTGCGTAAACCACAGCCGACTGCATTACATTTTACAGTAATGAGCGTCAGATTATTCCTCTGAAACATTACGAGGGTCGACTGAAAAGTTTATAGGCTGATCCGGATACTCCCATGGAAAGAAACAATGCAGTTATTAATAAGAAGAGTTGAAATTAATACATGCGAGATTTCACAGCTCTATCATCAATCCTTCATAGTCAGCCTATGGACTTTTCAACCGATGCTGTAAGTAGTTAAATCCTTTTTTTCTACTATTTAGATGGTGTTCCTGTTTCCGTCTGATACTTAAATGTCTAATAAACATTTATGTAGAACATATTAGCAGATAATTATTCATAATTTGATTCTTGGTGTCATATCACGTACTAACTATTTAATCCAGGCGAGGCGACTTGTTATATTGAACATTGGTGTATAAAATATATAATATTTATATGGTATTTAGTCTCAACTGCTATGCATACACAAAACACTCGCCATAGGTATACAAATACACGCACGTACACAAAAAAAAAGAAAGAAAAACCCGCACGCACATACAGAACCCACGCAACGCCTGTACCCGCACGCATACGAATGTATACACCAAATACACACATATATATATATATATATATATATATATATATATATATATATATATATATATATGTGTGTGTGTGTGTGTGTGTGTGTGTGTGTGTATGTGTGTGTGTGTGTGTGTGTGTGTGTGTGTGTGTGTGTGTGTGTGTGTGTGTGTGTGTGTATGTATGTGTGTGTGTGTGCGTGTATACATATAATTAAATAAACGTATATAAATAAATAAATACGTATATAACAAGCGCACACACATACCTACATGTAAATACACATATGTTCGGAGACATACGTCAACCAAAACACGAAGTACACATATACACACACCCTACATACGTACGAACCCGCATACTCACACAGACGCAAAACTCACGTATACACATAACTAAAAGCATATGTACCAGAATATATAATATATACGCCATAACATATACAATCAAGTATACGTACGAGAAAGTATACGTACCTTCACAAAACATACAGGTAATATATACTTACCTATACAAATAAGTAATGGTATAAACATAACATATACTTAGCTACCACATCAGGACGTAAAATATCCGCGTATAGTTCGTACTATCCGTTAGGGTATAATGTGGGGCTGTAATACAGGAAAGTTTTGTGCAATTTATGTTTACAAGCCGAAATTGCCTCAGATTTTTTGTTTAAGATGTGGTCTTTGGCGTAGAGTATTTCCAGGGCCTCAGCGGTGCAGAGGTCACATGGTCTTTTATTTCCGTTATACGATCTAGCCCTAGCTAGGATCTCCCAGTGTAACTTATATTGGGTGTGGTTGTCTTTTAGACTCCAGATATAAGCTGAAAGTGACGTCATATTCCTTCTTAAAGGGGTCATGAAAAGAATGGTTATGCATGTAAAGACGCTGCTTGAATCTATTGGCGGTTAACTCTATGTAGGCCCTACGGGACGTGGGTGTTTCAACTTTACATTTGTAGACAATGTTACTAGAGAGGCATTTCCCGGATTGGGGGCAGTCAACCCGATTCCTACAATTACAGTTAGTACTAACTACAGGGTTGCACGTGTTCCTACGGCTAGGTAGTTTAGCTAAATTTGAAGCTGTGATGTTATGTGCAAGGTTTGGATTCGTAGAGTAAGAAATTTTAATAGTATTTCTATTGAAAATTTTACTATCTTTATGTGTAGAGGAAAATGCTTCATAATAAGGGAGAGAAAGATCTTAGCTAAATCCACTCCGAGCAAGAGCTTCATTGTAATATGTGGAATGGTCGTTGAAAATATGCTCGTTAGTAGATAGACGGGAAAACCTCAAAGAAACGTTTCTTACCAGGTTCTTGGTTATGCTGGCAGGGTGGTTAGAATGCTTACTTATGTAATTAAGCGTATCATTCGGCTTTCTATACGGGTAATGCAAGCCATTCGATAAATTGAGGGTAACGTCGAGGTAATTAACGACCGAGAGGTTGGCTTCAACCTGTATGGAGAGGTTGAAGCCTTTAAAGAAGGGTGTGAGTTCTTTTCTGAACCTGTCGCAAGCACGTGGGCCGCATTTAGTCATGGTCAAAAGACCATCATCACGGTACAAACCACCGCCTACGTTGCGGAATTCTTCCTTGATAGAGAAAAGAAGGAAAAGGCCGATAACATCAGTAACCTCCGCAGAATCATTGGCGCCCATACTCACGTCGAATGGGGTACTATTAGATTTTTTAATCCAAATAGAGTCGTCGAAATTAATCACCGACTTACGGACATTGAGGATATCAACTTCGAAATCCTTAACCAATGTGAGTGTTTTAGCGAAATTGATAGCTCTAAGGAGAATGTTATGTTTATACCATTACTTTTTTGTATAGGTAAGTATATATTACCTGTATGTTTTGTGAAGGTACGTATACTTTCTCGTACGTATACTTGATTGTATATGTTATGGCGGATATATTATATATTCTGGTACATATGCTTTTGGTTATGTGTATACGTGAGTTTTGCGTCTGTGTGAGTATGCGGGTTCGTACGTATGTAGGGTGTGTGTATATGTGTACTTCTTGTTTTGGTTGACGTACGTCTACGAACATATGTGTATTTACATGTAGGTAAATGTGTGCGCTTGTTATATACGTATTTATTTATTTATATACGTTTATTTAATTATATGTATACACGCACACACACATATATATATTTTTTTTTTTGTATATATTTTATGTGTATTTGGTGTATACATTTGTATGCGTGCGGGTACAGGCATTGCGTGGGTTCTGTATGTTCGTGCGGGTTTTGGGGGTTTTTTTGTGTACGAGCGTGTATTTGTATACCTATGGCGAGTGTTTTGCGTATGCTTGTGTATGTACGTATATGGATGCGTGTATGTATTTATTTATCTCAATTACCTCTGTATTTTATTTACTTTACTTTATTCTTAACACTGAAGCCGAGAGTCATTCGGTTTCCTAATTAGAATTTTAGTCTACGACTTCAGTTATACCATTTACGTGGTTTTGTCTTTGCGTGCAATTGTTCTCCCCGCTCAACATATGACGTATTATCTTCGTTTTTTTCGTTCATTGCCTGAGAACGTCTCTATGAACCACCTAATAGAATATTAGTCTACGACTTCTTTTATACCATAAACGTGGTTTTGTCTTTGCGTGTCATTTTTTTCACCGCTCCAAATAATGACGTATTATATTCGTTTTTCCCGCTCTTTGCCAGGGAACGTTTCCACGAACGAAAGTATCGTCTTCCTGTCTTCCTCCGGTTGCAACGTTTTTTGAAATATTCACTTCTGCGTTCACAGATTGACTTTGTTAATTTCAGAAGATTCCGTTAAGGGTGAAAGCAGCGATTCTTTGCTTAAACTTTAATCTGTTATTTTAATAAATATATATATGAATAGCTCTTGTTTATTTTAAGATGTCTGTTGAGCACTCTGATTCGATATGTGATAATTTGTATTCTTACATAATTTACACATCACCGAATTCTTTCGCTAATATAAGGGTTCCCTCCCTTGCTGAATACCATGTGCGTTGTTTGGCTTTGGGTCCCCTCTGTATTATGGAACGAAATATTCGTTGAAGAAGCCTTTCCTCGTTCATCTCTTCTCTAGAAGTCTTATATATCTTTTATTTGGGCTGATAGTGATTGGATTAAGGAATTACAGAAACCCAAGAAGCTAGATTTAACATCGTTCTAGCGGGTCCGGGTGAGTTTTTTACATTCATTTAATTTATTAAATTATTGATATTTTATTTGAGTGACCCGAATCTTCCTGGTCGTTCTTTTCGGCTGCATGGGTGATTTTAGGCATGATCTCTATGTGTTGGTATTTTAACGATAGTTATAGCTCTGATTTTTCCAAATTATTGAGCCCTCTGCCACATATATCGGATATTGTTTATCGTGATTTCGTGGGCTGATATTCCGATTCTCGATTATTCTACTATATATAAATATATATATATATATATATATATATATATATATATATATTATATTACATTATATTATATCATCCTTACGGGGTCGATAAAATAAAGTACCAGTAATGCACTCGGTATTTGCTGGCCTTGTGCCAAAAGTAGAAACAATTATATTATATTATATCATATATATATTAAATGAGTTAATTCCTAGTTTTTTTTTAGAGTTAAGTATTCTTTGAATTATACAGGCTACTTCTCTTTCTCCAACATTTATTTTATTTGAATTTCCAAATTTTATATGTAAGAAATCTGAGACTGACTGATTTTAATAACCACTTTTAAATGTTTTTTCTTTTTTGTTTTGTTTGTTTTTACTTTCTCTAACAACATTCAAGTACATTACATTCATTATTTGATCACATCTACTTTTAACATATGCGTAGCCATTTTTCTCTTTAATATTCTTTGAAGATGCTAAAGGTTGGTGAAGCAAATTGCATATTTATAAGACGAAAGTCAATGTACTATATATATAAAGCTACAAACCGAATAAGCATACACGCTGGCTTGGCCGTATAGTAGAGCTTCGTCTATGCTGTACTAAAATTTATATATATATACATATATATATATATATATATATATATATATACATATATATATATATATATATATATATATATATACATTTATATATATATATATATATATAAATATATGTGTGTATATGTATATATATATGTATATATATATGTAAATATATGTGAGTATATGTATATATATATGTATATATATATGTATATATATATGTATATATATATATATATATAAGTAGATATATATTTATATATATATATAAGTAGATATATATTTATATATATATATATATATTTATATATATATATATATATATATATATATATATATATATATATTTATATATATATATATATATATATATATATATATATATATATATATATATTTATATATATATATATTTATATATATATATATATATATATATATATATATATATATATTTATATATATATATATTTATATATATATATATATATATATATATATATATATATATATATATATATATAAATATATATATATATATATATATATATATATATATATATATATATGTATATATATATTAAGGGTTCCCCAAATAATGCAGACACACTTCAACAGCATTCTGATAAATATGTATATAGATTTTTGGACACCATGTATATATATATATATATATATATATATATATATTGTTATGCTTTGGGAGGGTCATGTTGCCAATAAGAAACACACGCACCAGTGCTTTCACTCCAATTTATTATAAATTAAATTTATAAATTTAAGAATTTATAAATTTCCGGTTGGTTGGTTGGTTCCACAACCGGACGGTTGTTCATATATTGTCAAAGTTCTTTCGTCACACATTATGTGACCTCTTCAGTGACTGGGGATTATTTTCTTTGTTTTTGTGCCTCTCCTTTGTTCTGTTCTACGCCATCTTGTTTTTGTGTGTGTTGTAGTTTGCGCATGTGTTACATCCGGGTGTCTGTGTGTGTTTGTATTTGTTTATTTATTTATTTATTTACATGTTACTGGTTGGTTGTTTGTTCTATGTGTGTGTGTGTTTTCATTTTGTCCCTAATTGTAAGTTGTGATGTTGCTATTCCATTCATGTTTTCTATTTAATTTTGTTTGTAGTGTATTTATGTTTATTGCCTCTGTGATTTGTCTAAACATTGCGTCTTTTCTGTGTGCAGATTCTATTTTTATTTCTATGTTCTCTAATTTACCCTTATGTTCTATTTTAGCATGTTGGGGGAGTACAGATGATTCTTTTCTATCTTGAAGCTCTCGCCAGTGTTCATTTATCCGTTCTCCTATACTACGAGCTGTCTCACCTATGTACACTATATTCTTATCTCTACATTGTCCTTCAGTACATCTTATGCTATATACTACATTTCTAGTTTTACAGTTAATATGGGGCTTGGTTTACAGATTATATATTTCTTATCTATACAGGGAGGTCTTTGAAAAGGGTATGTATTGCTAATAATTGTTTTTATGGAGGTACCTGGTCTTTCTACTATCTTAATATTGAGTTTATGTTTATCTAGGGCCCTTCTAAATTTGTAAGCTAATTTACCTCTAGGGTTTGTATTGATGAACATTACACTCTGGTATTTATATCATACCATGAGTTTATTCTATTAACCTTATTCCTAGTACTTTCTATTCTATTCCAAAATTTGCTCCTATACAATGGGCAGGTCCCCTTTGTATCATTATTTACCATTTTTCCCCATTTGGTCTGGCTCCTCTATATACTCTGATTTTATCTCTCTGATTGTAACCAGAGAACTGCATACGGTGGATGAAGTGTTGTATGTGTCTCTCTATTTCTTTGGGGCTGCACATGCGGGACACGTTTCTCATCACCCGTACCAAATCCGCAATCAGTATGTTGATTTTGGTGTGGTCCGAAACAGCTGAGTTTCGGTGGATCAGATATTTGGAAGTCATGGGTTTGGCATAATGGGAATGGAGGATTTGTTTTTTGTTATTAATGGTTTCTAACCAGAGCCCTGTGTCTAGTACAGGTAATCGATGGTTGGGGTGTTTGCTTGGGTAGTCTATAGTAACTCTAATACCCTGGTGGATGGAGTTAGCTATTTGCTGGATGCTTTCCATGGTTTTTTCTCTAATTCCTGACTGTTCTCTAGTGGGGGTGTTTTTACTACGATGTTTATATCATCAACGTAGCGGGAGTACATTATCAGGGTTAAGAGGTTGCTGTCTTCTAATTGTTCTTTCAGTTTAAGTTTAAGCCTATTGTCCCACCATACCCTGAATAGGTTAGCTATGTCACCTGCAATGCTAACACCAATGGCTGTTCCCTCCTCTTGGGCATATGTTTTTCCATTAAATTTGAACATATGTTCCTTAATGGTTAATTTTATACTGGCCCCCACCGCATGTGCAGTCATTTTCTTTAGTTCATCGTGGTTTTGGGGGGGTCTGTATGGCTCTGGTCCACCTGTTCCATCTATCTGTGTGTGTTTTCTTGGCCATTGAGGTAATGTTATGTGGTCTGCTTCTTGCTGGTCTTGTAGGGCACAGGTTGCTAGGGTCATATGTATCTAGATAATCATTACTATAGGTAAGTTTAAGTAGGAGTCGCAGCTCACTGGTATCAATCCCACGGAATTCAACATTGCGCTCACTGATCATTTCTATGCATTTCTCCACAGCAAAATCCACGTCAATGGATGGATATAGGGACACAACATCCATACTACCTATTATACAGTTTGTTAGGTCCCTAGATCGCTTACCCTCGCCGATTCTGCTGAGGAGGTCCTCCGTGCTGTCACATATATCTGGGGACATTTCAATGATGGGGCGTATGATCAGGGAGAGGAAGTAGGAAAGTCTGTAGTTACTAGCAATGTTAGCTCCACAAACTGGCCGTGTTGGTGGTCCTGTGACAGGGTCACTGCTCGTTTTATGGTCTTTTCGAAGCCCATACAACGCTGGCACGTCATTTTTCCAGGCCTGGAAGTTGTTGGCAGTCCTTTGATTGGGGTGCATTATGTTTGTCCACATCATCATATGGGCATTGAGGGTTTTCTCCCTATCCTCATGCTCTTGTGATGTTACTTCTCTTGTGTTAGTGATGTGGGGTTGCATTGCCTGGATGTAGTTTGAAAGACTGTCAACCGACATTCTGCCAGACTTGTCTGTTGGAAAGCATGCAATCTCTCCATTAGGCGAGCGCTGCATGAGCTTACGCAAGCCATTTGGAGATTTTTCTCCCAGTTGCTGTGCCTCCATTCTATTTTGCTTCTTGCTATACTGTTCTATAATATTTTTAAGTTTAGATCTAGCTATACTAAATTGTGCTTCTGTTTGTTCATCGACCTGCGACGGCAATTGCGTGCGTTTGTTAAAAGCTAAAGTCGTGGCGTGGACTCGTCGCAGGTCGAACGACATATCGGAAGGATTATAAAAAGTAGAGTTCCAGGCTGCTGCTTTATGTGCACTATTGCTATTGTTATTGTTAGTTGTGTTGTTTCTATTTCTATTTCCACCAACAGCCTCAAGGTTGTTTCTGGATTGGCAGTATCGGTAGAGAGTCGGACACCATGCTTTACAGCATAGATTTATGGGCCTTTATGATCTGAGTTCAAATCCCGCCGAGGTTAACTTTGCCTTTCATCCTTATGAGGTCGATAAAATAAAGTACCAGACACGAACTGGGGTCGATTTTATCGACTTTCCCCTCCCCCAAAAAATTGCTGGCCTTGTGCCTAAAGTAGAAACAATTATTACTCTTGTCTCTTTCCTCTGGCTCATTGTTATTAACTACTCTGTTTTGTGTGTCTGTGTGTTCGTCCTGGTTATTTTCTCTGTCAGTATCGATAGTCTCCCTTCTCCTTCCAATCCCATTATCTTCCCTTACTTCTGTGTTACTGTCATTACCTGTTTTCTGTGTCTGTGTGTTTGTTAAGATTGTGGTGGTGGTGGTGAGAGGCATAGAATGTGTGTGTGTTGTTGTTGTTGTTGATGTGTGCTGTTGTTGATGTTTGTTGTTGTTGTCTCCGTGTATGTTATTATTGCAAATAGCTAACTCCATCCACCAGAGTATTAGAGTTACTATAGACTACCCAAGCAAACGCCCCAACCATCGATTACCTGTACTAGACACAGGGCTCTGGTTAGAAACCATTAATAACAAAAAACAAATCCTCCATTTCCATTATGCCAAACCCATGACTTCCAAATATCTGATCCACAGAAAATCAGCTGTTTCTGACCACACCAAAATCAACATATTGATTGCGGATTTGGTACGGGTGATGAGAGACGTGTCCCGCATGTGCAGCCCCAAAGAAATAGAGAGACACATACAACACTTCATCCACCGTATGCAGTTCTCTGGTTACAATCAGAGAGATAAAATCAGAGTATATAGAGGAACCAGACCAAATGGGAAAAAATGGTAAATAATGATACAAAGGGGACCTGCCCATTGTATAGGAGCAAATTTTGGAATAGAATAGAAAGTACTAGGAATAAGGTTAATAGAATAAACTCATGGTATGATAGCAATAAATACCAGAGTGTAATGTTCATCAATACAACCCCTAGAGGTAAATTAGCTTACAAATTTAGAAGGGCCCTAGATAAACATAAACTCAATATTAAGAAAGTAGAAAGACCAGGTGCCTCCATAAAAACACTTATTAGCAACACATACCCTTTTCAAAGACCTCCCTGTATAGATAAGGAATATATAATCTGTAAACTAAGCCCCCCTATTAACTGTAAAACTAGAAATGTAGTATATAGCATAAGATTTACTGAAGGACAATGTAGAGATAAGAATATAGTGTGCATAGGTGAGACAGCTCGTAGTATAGGAGAACGGATATATGAACACTGGCGAGAGCTTCAAGATAGAAAAGAATCATCTGTACTCCCCCAACATACTAAAATAGAACATAAGGGTAAATTAGAGAACATAGAAATAAAAATAGAATCTACACACAGAAAAGACGCAATGTTTAGACAAATCACAGAGGCAATAAACATAAATGAACTCCAACCAAAATTAAATAGAAAACGTGAATGGAATAGCAACAGCACAACTTACAATTAGGGACAAAATGAAAACACACACACACATAGAACAAACAACCAACCAGTAACATGTAAATAAACAAATAAATAAACAAATACAAACACACACCTAAACCCGGATGTAACACATGCGCAAACTACAACACACACAAAAACAAGATGACGTAGGACAGAACAAAGGAGAGGCACAAAAACAAAGAAAATAATCCCCAGTTACTGAAGAGGTCACGGAATGTGTGACGAAAGATCTTTGACAATATATGAACAACCGTCCGGTTGTGGAACCAACCAACCAACCGGAAATTTATAAATTCTTAAATTTATAAATTTAATTTATAACAAATTGGAGTGAAAGCACTGGTGCGTGTGTTTCTTATTGGCAACATGACCCTCCCAAAGCATAACAATATCGGTTTCAACACACGTTTTCACATAAAGAATCTTGCTAAACAAATTCAGAAACGAAATATATTTATATATATATATATATATATATATATATATATATATAAAATATAGAGGTCTACATATACATAAACTAGACAGAGCCATATATATATATATATGGTTTTGGCAACCATTCACGGTGTGGCTCAATGACGAATATTTTATCAAATGATTCTATGGACTTACTTTCTTATATATATATATATTTATATTTATATTAACACTCACTCTCTCACTCTCTTATCTTTTTTAACAAAATCTAAATTTCTCTCTTTCCATTTGCACAATTTGTCTGCACTCCATCCTGTCCTGTTTCAAGTAAACATTTTTTTTTTTTTTTAAGTATTTGCTATGCTTTCCTAGTCGAAAGAAATTCACATGTCCTACCCTGTCCTTATGTTGGTGTGTTATCTCATCTATACGGTGGCTTATTCCAAGCCGTTGTGCAACCTGGACTCAATATTATGCACCATCCTTATGCAGGAAATTGCATTACCCAGTAAGTAGCTGGAAAAGAAGATAGACAGTTTTGTTCATTCGTTCTAAATATTAAGTTTTTTTCGTTTTTGTGAATAACTTTGATATATACACACATATATAATAATATGTGTGTGGGTTTTGTGTGTATAAATCGAGTATAGTTCCTTTGGATGTCGGCAAAAAACAAACATCCTTACGACCCAGCTCTGAATCCATGCTGGGTCTCAAGGATAGCATCAGGGAAAATCCATTTTATTAGACGGTTCAGTAGGACCTTGGGTAAGACTTTTCCTACCGATTCAAGCAGACTTATACCACGATAAACACCCATTCATACATGGAGCATTTGCCCTTGTAAATTGAAAGCAAAATTACATTTACCCATTCTTGTGGGACAGACTCACCATGCCATACAGATAAAACTAGCCAATGAATGGCCATAACATCATTGTCACCTCCAAATCGAATCAGCTCAACCGGTATTCCGTCTAAACCTGTAGCTTTCCTGTTTATCTCTTTGATAGTAGACCTTATCTCATGAATGGTTGGATCATTCATCATCTCTGCTACAGTCTCCTTTTACGGCAGCCCATTAATAATTCCCTTACCAACTACAGATGGGTTGTCAAACAGATGATTCCTACTGGATCTTTGATGAGAACATTATTTAAACACTATTCCCATATTTAGACTTAAATTATGCCTTATTGTGCTGTATAATGATGCAGTTATAAGCTCTCTGCATCTTTGCTGAAACTTCAGATCACCAGTTATTCTTCATCGTTCGAGGTTTAGATTGCAGTTTTGATTTTGCTACTTTGAAGGCCTTCTGAAAGATGGTCTTCACTGGACCCTCTGCAACAAGGCACATCTCATACAACGTGTTCTTCTCTTCAATGAACCTGGTTATTGCAGTATCATTTTCATCAAACCAGTCTCGGTATTTACATACATACACACATGCACACAGATATAAATACTTATGTATTGTGAGGATGAACAACACATTCTGTAATAGTAGACATTAAAATAAATATGACATTAAAATTATTCCCGACGCTGGTTTATGTCTAGTATAGATCAATGGAGAGGAAAAAGATATTTGCTGTAATTTGGACCACACTAAATCTTGTGTGAAAAACAAAATGAGGAATCATGTTTCTACACTGACAGAAGGAAATGAAACGATAAAAAAAAGAAGTGTATTATATTTATGATTTCCCTCGTGATAGATAGCAATCTTTTAATTTTGCAATTATACATTTAAATATAGCGCAGAAAACAATAATCTCGCCAAGGTTAACTTTGCCTTTCATCCTTACGGGGTCGATAAAATAAAGTACCAGTAATACACTGGGATAATTGCTGGCCTTGTGCCAAAAGTAGAAACAATTATTAATACGGTGAGTTGGCAGAATTGTTAGAGCTTTGGAGCTTAACCCTTTAATGTTCAAACCGGCCCAAACCTCTTTCTGTTGAAACTGGCTGTAACTGGTCGCTCAAACTGATGTTAAGGTATTGTTCTCAAAATAAATACTTTCAAAATCTCATAGATTCGATATTATGTGAGATAATTATGTGCGGTAAAGCCTTTACCATAAAAATATAATAGTATATCTAGAATAATGTGAATGCTAAAAGGTTAAATATCTCGGTAGTTGTTTCGGCTCACTGTGCGGTGAGTTCAAATCTCACTAAGATTAAACTAGCCTTTCATCCTTTCGAGACCGACAAATAAAGTATCAGTCCAATACAAAGGGTGGTTCTTCTCCAATCACTCATTCTCTCTTTCTCTCTTTAGAACAAATCCCCTTTGTTCCGACCTGGAAAATAATATGACTCTACTATCTTTTTCTTTTACATTCGTCGTCCTTGTAGAGCTCTTAAACTCTGATGCATCAGTAGCGTCGACATGAAAACATACGGCTTTTCTTGTGTATTTAAACCGTGTGTAACTCATTCCACTCTAACTTTCCCCATAGTCGACTTCTTCCAGGGAGAAGGTGAGAGTGGGAGAAGGAGAGAAACAATGCTAAAGAATACCCATAGTTTATTCTAACCGAAGCTTTAAAAATTCTGTCAATTCGCCATCTTGGATATGAAAATAAATAAGTATGAAATTTACTCCATGCATAAATAAATATTTCGAATAAATAATGTTTTCTGATTTAGGCATAAGGCCAACAAATTTGGAGGAGGGGATGTCAATTAAATCAACCCCAGTGCCTCACTAGTACTTCATGTTATCGACTCCATAAGGAAAAAAGGCAAAGCTAGCCTCGGCGGGATTTGGACTCATATTTCGAATAAATAATATTCAATATTTGTATATCTTAAGCACACAACCTTTTATGTATTAAACGATGTAACTGGAAAATATATAACAATCACTTTAATAGGAAACTGAGCATTTTGAAATGCTGGTCATATTTATCTACTTTTTTCGACGTGATTCGTTTCGTCTGTTCCTGCGAATTTAGTGCAACCCAAACTACTATGAATAGAGAACATGTTCTTTTAATTTTTTATTTAACCACTAGTTTCAACCATTAATCAACAGCCGTATGTATGCATATAAATATATATATATAAATATACGATATTAACAAATGGAAACTATATTTATAAAACCATATCTATTTTATTATACATATTTCAAGGATACCATGTTAAATTATGGTATGCCTTCATCAGACAAAATACAATATATAGCAGTTTTATAAATAAACATTGACGTACCCTTTCAAAATGCAACCGTTACTTTTGGAAGACATCAGGATATATATATATATATATATATATGAATATATATATATATATATAAATATATATATATATATATATATATATATATATAGGAAAAGGTATGATCCCGACGGCAGAGCCAAAGCCGTTTCGACGGCTATTTCTGGACTAAATTGGTGCGTTATGGTCCATCTGGTTCCTTACCGCAATTCCTTCGTTATATATATATATATATATATATATATATATATATATATAGGAAAATGTTCAAGACCCCGACGGCAGAGCTCAGGCCGTTTCGACGGCTATTTCTGGACTAAGTATTGAGTACT
>OZ024742.1:242773469-242778469 GCA_964016885.1 Eledone cirrhosa
GAGTTCCAACACATGCTGGACCTCGGAATCATTCGCCCTTCCTCCAGCAACTGGTCTGCACCTCTACACCTTGTTCCAAAAAAAAACGAGAATGATTGGCGACCATGTGGGAATTATCGTGCACTTAACAATTCTACAGTGCCCGATAATTACCCTGTACCTCACCTGCACGATTTTTCTTACTCTCTGCAAGGGGCACGCATCTTTTCCAAGGTAGATTTGGTGCGTGCATATAACCAGATACCTATGGAGCCTGCAGACATTCCGAAGACCGCAATCACAACACCGTTCGGTTTATTCGAATTCCTGCGAATGCCGTTCGGTCTGCGCAACGCTGCACCAACTTTTCAGCGGTTTATTGACACCGTGTTACGCGATCTGCCCTTCGTATACGCGTATATTGACGATGTGCTGGTAGCAAGTACTTCCGAGAATGAACACAAGAAGCACTTAGATCTCTTTTACCGACGTTTGGCTGAGTACGGTATCATCATCAACCCCAGCAAGTGCCTTCTCGGCGTTCCTTCACTGTCATTTCTCGGGCACATCATCGATAAAGACGGCATTCGTCCACTTCCCGAGAAAGTAGAAGCTATCCGCAGTTTTCCCGCACCTACATCACTTCGGAAACTGCGTGAATTCCTCGGTCTGGTGAATTTTTATACGCGTTTTATCCCTCATTGTTCTGACGCAGCCAGACTCCTCACGGACCTTCTTCGTAACCGGACTTGCAAAAACGAAGAGATCACTCTAAACGAGGAAGAATTAACATCTTTTAACCGCCTGGAGGAAATGTTGGCAAACGCTTCCATGCTCGTTTTCCCCATGTCTGGCGCTCCTGTTTCGCTGCTAGTGGACGCATCAGACACGGGGGTTGGAGGCGTTTTACAACAACATGTCGACGGCGTGTGGCAACCCTTATCCTTCTTTTCTAAGCGGTTGCAACCGGCAGAAACGAAATACAGTACCTTTGGCCGCGAACTCTTGGCAACCTATCTTTCGGTTAAGCATTTTCGGCACATGCTCGAAGGATCAGAGTTCGTGATCTACACGGACCATAAACCACTAGTTTATGCGTTCCGTACCAAACCTGATCGACATTCACCGAGAGAACTCCGACACCTGGATTTTGTCTCCCAATATTCAACTGATATTCAGCATATCAAGGGATCAGACAACGTAGCAGCCGACGCCCTGTCCCGAATCCAGCTGAACGCAATACATGTGCATTCAGGCATCGACCTTCAACAGATAGCAGCTGACCAAGAGACTGACGAAGAGTTTATCCAGCTCTGAGATTCGTCATCCCTCAAGTTTCAGCAAGTTCCCATTCTCTCTTCTCCGGGACAAATTTGGTGCGACCTTTCTACCGGTCATGAACGACCGTACGTACCACAGATGCATCGTCGACAAGTTTTTTCTGCTTTACATTGCTTGTCTCACCCGGGAATCCGGGCTACACAGAAACTCATCTCTGCTCGTTTTGAGTGGACTAACATTAACAAGGACGCGCGCGACTGGTCCAGGAGCTGCATTCCCTGCCAGAAAGCCAAAGTCCACAGACACATCAAAACTCCACTCGGCACATTCGCGCAACCTGATGCACGTTTTCATCATGTGCATATCGACATCGTCGGACCGCTACCACCATCACATAACTACACACACTTGCTCACCTGCATAGATCGATTTTCTCGTTGGCCTGAGGCTTTTCCCATAAATGATACCTCAGCAGAAACAGTCGCTAAAACTTTGGTTTTACACTGGGTATCACGTTATGGCGCCCCAGCGAAGATAACAACGGACAGAGGACGCCAATTTGACTCACACCTCTTCAGAGAACTGACTCGCTTGTTAGGATGTTTCGTTCTTTGTATCTTTACCCTTTCTAGCAGTCTCTCTCTCTCTCTGTTAGCCTCTTCCTCACCCTTCACTCACTCATTCTCTGTCACTACCTCTCCTCCTCCTCTTTCTTCCCGTTTGACCTGTCCGTAATTCTTTTCTCGCGCGCTCTTGGCCAAGCCGGTATGAATTTTTTTTTCTCTCTCTCTCTCTCTCTCTCTCTCTCTCTCTCTCTCTCTCTCTCGTCTGCGACTTCACAGAACTTATGTTTACCGAATTCGCAGACGAGACCCCTTCTTCCTCCCGTTAGACCTGTGCGAAATTCCTTCCTTGCTCACATTTCAACCAGGTTTGATGGTCTTTATTCTCTCGTTCACGATTTCACCGAATTTATATTCATAGAAATCTGGGACTTGTCTCTTTCTTCATCACTTTCTGTTGCTTAAACCATTTTGTTTTTTTACCCTAGCGTCCCCTTTATTTATGTGTCCCAACGACTTTTTTTAGCCGTTGCTCGCACCAACCTGGGGTATATGGTCTTTAAAGCGATGAAATGCCTAGGGCGGTTGGAAGACCACTGATGAAGGACAAACTTTTTCATATATAGATATATATGAATTATAAGGACCTCCCATACCTCAACGGTGGTTTGTACCGCGATGATGCACTTCTACTTATAGAATATAAAAAATTCAATATAGAAAGAACTAGAAAAATATTGCACAAGACATTCAAAAACTTTAACCTTAGTATCACCATGGACAAAAACACTAAAAACGTTAACTTGCTAGACGCCACACTATACCTAGACTCAAAAATATATACACCTTTCCATAAGCCTAACGAAAAACTCATTTACGTGGATACCAAGTCTAATCACCCTAGATCAATATTAAACTCTATTTCTAAGGGGGTATCCAATAGAATCTCTAATCTATCCTATGACGCAAACATATTTAGCAAAAACTCACAATATTATAATCAAGCATTAGCTAGATCCGGCCATAATATAGAGATTGAGTTCCTACCTAAGAAAACACATAGCTACAACATCATCTCGCACAATATGTCCAAGAGGAAACCTAGTAATATGAATAGCAACCACACACACACAAAAGCAGAGGGTGCCATCAAAAGTAACCATTACCACAGAAACTACCGTAGTACCTTAGGAGGAAACAACACACCAGACACTAAAAACAAAAATAGAAGAAGAAATAATACATTTTTCAACCCTCCTTTCAACCTAAACGTCTCCACCAACATACCTAGGGCTTTCTTCTCACTACTAGATAAAAACTTCCCTCTAGGACACAAGTACCATAACCTTTTAAACAAAAACACTATTAAAATCTAATACTCTACGACGCCTAACTTAGCATACCACATAGCTAGCAGCAATAAAAGTAAAATTAATTCTTACTTCCAACAAACGAAATCGCAACAGGAGGTAAACCTTCAATATACCTCTGTAGCAAGCAACCCTAATAACGGCAGTAATAATAGAAATAACACTAGTATAAGCAATAACACCGGGGTCGACAACCCGAATGTCCAAAATCCTATAGCTACCACCCGGACTTCTGCACAGCATGATAACCAGCAGACTAACACCCAGAATAATTGTAACTGTAGAGCAAATAGAACCTGCCCTTTAGATAAAAAATGCCTAACCAAGGATACCATATACTCATGCACCGTCACAACTAGCAACTCTTCAGAAACCTATGTAGGCTCCACTTCTAACTGCTTCAAAATCAGATATAATTCGCACATCCACTCGTTCAAAAAACACAGTCTAGCCAGCTCCACCTCACTATCTAGCTACATACACTATCTAAAAACTAAAAATAAACCTTACACACTCAAATGGGAAGTGATAGGTAGCGCGACTTCGTACAAACCACCTAATAAATTTTGTAACCTCTGTATACTAGAGACCCACACTATTATCTTCTCTAACCGTAACCTACTTAACAAAAAATCTGAAGTTTGCAACTTGCCAGCACCGCTTCAGACATTCCTTCCAAAACTTTAAGCCCAATATACAGCAATGTCGGACTTGAACCAGACACCACCTCTAGCATCAAACACCAGGGGCACACCTTATACCACATCCCCACACTCATTGATCTAATATAACACTAATCGGGACATCCCTCTAGAACCCTTCGCAGTAGGAATACCCCTTTGTACTTCTACTTTAGGTGTGACTACATCCAGTTGCTTGAACTGCACTACACCACGTTATAGTTAATGTAAAATTTAAGCATTGAATTGATTGTTTTATTGGTGCTATACGGAGGAAGTGTCATCGTTGGATAAATGGAAAACTAATTAATCTAGTAACGTTGATGAGCTGTACGACCGGTATGCTGAGTGCAGTGAATGTATTGGAAGTGGCGTATGGGTTGTACATATATGTATGATTTGATGGTCAGATTAGTGACATGAGGAGTGTGGATTGACCTCTGAACTGCCCTGGTGATGATTATCTTTCGACATCCAATATAGCATGCACTGACCCGGAACTTACCAGGGATCATTGTGTGTTGGAGTGATTCTGGAATCACCTTGCCTGGTTCTATGAGTAGACTTCAATCAGAGTGATCATTAATTTAGAAATCTCGCTCGTCGTGTATAATATTTATTTATGGCACTCTACGATGGAGGATAATCACCATAATAGGAACACCTTCAACACAGCTTAATAGACTACATTATAGTTAAAACACTTTAAATTTTTAGAAACTGCGCATAACCATATAAGTTAGGGACTATTTTGAGACACAATTTAATAGTTAGTAATAGAAACCACTGACTTACCTCCCTTCATGCATTAACTCCCCTTAGCCACACACACACTTCCGGGTAATATTTCGATGTCTATTCTCGCAACGTAACAACCTCCTGTATTGAGCTAAAGAACATCAGACTACGATTCTCTAACTGGATTGTCAAACGCCCAATATCGAATCGTCGTGGATTATGTGAGGGGCATATAATCTGAAAAATACGCTCCCCGGGCTATGAAAATGTCGCAGTGCATGAAATCCATATCATTGCTTCGCTACGCATTTCCAATATTTTTAATACTTACATTATTTTTAATACTTATATTATTTCTCCACGCACAGGCTATAACAATCATATAAAGA
>OZ024742.1:242783469-242790969 GCA_964016885.1 Eledone cirrhosa
AGAACAATGGAGCTTTGCAGATGATCAATGAAAATTGACAATAGAAAGGTGTTCCCGCTCGAGTTAGAAGAGAACCATTGACCTTCAGGAGAAGCAGCGACACCTGATTGTATTCAGCAACCGAAACAAATATGAAGTACACCAAATCTAATGCTCCTAGGGGCGGCCCTAGTTCTTCTTATTTGCGAGTGTAAACTCGACCAGATTAGATTAGATTACATGATACTAGGCTACTGAGAGCCCTGTAGCGACTTGTCTTAAACTTTCACCTGGCACTCATTACATGATTCCAATATTGCGAACTAGTGTAAAATTAGTTAATTTTACAGTTCTACTACTTACAGGATTTGAACATACCTTCCATATGTCAATTATTCACAACTAGTGAGTGATGGAATTCTAAGAGAAAACATTCCTTAACTCATGGACCCTTTACTGTGGCTGTGTCAGGATGAAAATAAGATACATTTCGATTTACTCATCAGGAATTTTCTAAAACAACTACCAAAATAATAGCGGAAAACATTTGATGGCAAGCGAGAAATTTAATAGCTTTAATTGTAGCTTTAAAGTTTATTTTTAGAAGTTCCGCGTTATCTATCATAGCATAATTTACCGCCTCGTTAGTTATGCATAAGAATACCAATAACATAAGCATGCCGAACACATAAGCATGCAAGTTACACAAGCATGCCAACCCCATAAGCATGTCAATCACACAGGCATACAATTTGAATGTTGAGAGTTTCCTCTGACACTAAATTATACATTTCTATTTCCATATTAAGAAATAATTGTTTCTACTTTTGGCACAAGGCCAGCAAATAACCAGTGCATTACTGGTACTTTATTTTAAGAAATAATGATAACAATATTAGATATAGCAGTTAAAATAAGGTAGTTACTATTGGATTCCTAAGTACAATAACTTTGGGAAAGAGAAAAGGAAATACTGAAGACGACGTATACAAATGAGGAATTCTGCAAATAATTTCTATCTTTGACACAAGACTACATTTGAACTCAAATTTTAAAGAGGTGTAATTTTATACCCCTAGGTAATTTATTTGATGTGCTACCTATTCTGTCATTCACTACCCATTTTCTATTCAGCAGTAAAGGACAAGGGTGTTGGTTGATTAATCGATAAGATACGGAACACTCACAGAGGTTCATTCACTCTCACTAATGCTACGTCTAATCCAAAGCAGTTTGTTATTGTGAACATATAATGTCACCTAACTCTAATTATTCAAAAATATATGGTTTAACTGACCGTAAACATCGATGGCTATTTTAGGAAAGGCTATCAGCGATTGACTAAAGTCCTTTGCAGAAAGAAATTTGTCTTTCATTCTCCAGAAGCCCAAGGTAAGCATTGGTTCAAGTGATGGAAATGAGGGATCACAGTCGGACCGCGTTCCCTTACTTTTCATTTTCCAGGAGAAGATACTTATAAAGTCTACTTTACCCACTTCCGAAGCTAGTGCACCCTACTTACTAAATCGCATTTTTATTACTGGTGGTTCTACAGATGTCTTGTATTTTAGAAAAGAGTTCACTTGTTAAACAATAATTTAAGGGGATTTGACAAGGCTTGGCCTTTATCTCTTTCTGATTAACAAATATATCCAAAGAAGTTGATTCCAAAATACGTTAAGATTTTATTTTTATAAAGAAATTATTAAGTGTTTTGATATTATAGGTAGTTACTGACATATTTTAATGTTCTCTACTGTTGCGTATAAACTTAACAGAGAGCGTTTTGAAGAAGAATAAAAATATAAATATACATTTTAAAGGTTGGGTGTATACTATTATCATAAACAGAAATATAACTAACCAGCAAGAAAGCTTTCACACGGTCGCTCCACATACTTTCAAATCTACTGCAAATCTTCAAAACCTGAAGAACACATATATATAATATGCCTTTTATAATAAAGAGGCGATCAGGAACTCCAATGTGTAAGTTTGACAGATAAGTCTAAGGTAAAACAACAACCTCAATAGAAATATAAACTCAGTGGGAGTAACTTTTTCTAGGTCATAAGGAATGTGATCGTTTCAGTCAACTCAGCACATGATTAGTACTTATTTGTCAACTTCTGGAAGGTGAAAAGCTGGCAGTCACGGTAGGTGGTGAGCACAAATTGTAATGTGACGTGACTAAGCACTAGTAATGTGAACGCGCATGGCTTAGTGGCTAGAGCATTGGGCTTGCAATGGGGAGGTTATGAGTTCGATTCTTGGATCGGGTGATGTGTTGTGGCCTTGAGCAAGACATTTTATTTCACGTTGCTCCAGTTCAGTCAACTGTAGGAATGAGCTCCTACGTCACTGGTGCCAAGCTGTATTGGCCTTTCCCTTGGACATCATCGGTGGCCTGGAGACGGCAGACTGGTATGCATGGTTGACTTCTGGTCATCCACAAACAGCCTTTCCCGGACTTGGGCCTCGGAGGGGAAATCCCATGGTCATTCGTAATCAAAGGGGGTCTTTACCCTTTACCCTCTACCCTTTGAACACTAGTAATATATTCGCTAACTATTTCTGTCTGGATTATTGATATCAGTTGATTTTGGACAAGGACAATTTTGCAGTGGTGTGAGAATTTTTGTCGATTGAATTGAATATAATGATTTCTACTATAGGTACAAGACCAGCAATTTGGGGAGAGGGGGAAGTCGATTAAATCGACCCCAGTGCATTACTGGTGCTTCATTTATCGATCCAGAAAGGCAAAGCTGACCGTGGCAAGAGTTTGAATTGAACATAATGAAAATTATTTCAAAGATCCCGGAATGTTAAAACACAAAGTCAACAAAAGAGTTATGAAATCATGACCGTGTGTGCCGAAAGATACTAACATAAATTGTTTAGTACGCTGCCCGACAAATTAAAACAGTGAATTGGTAAAGTCGTTAGAGCGTTGGTGAATACTTTGCACTTACAGTTCAAATCCCGGTGAGGGAAACTTCGCCTTTCGTCGTTTTGGATTCAATAACATAAATACCAATCCAATACTGGGATCGATTCTTCTCTCCGCTCCCTCTCTCTCTCTCTCTCTCTCTCTCTCTCTCTCTCTCTCTCTCTCTCCTTTCTCTCTCTCTCTCTCTCTCTCTCTCACTCTCACTCTCTCTCTTTATATATATATATATATCTTTCTTACGTACACAGACACACACACACACACACACACACACACACACACACACACACACACACACACACCTTCCGGAAGAAATCGGTGGTGCTAAAAAAAAAATGGTCTCCACCGTGTTTATCTGTCTAGATTATGCCGTATGTCAAAACGGTGCCCTATGACTCACCACGAATTAAAAGCTAAAGGCAAGGTAATGTAAAACAGCATAACACCATGTTGTAATATTATGATACATATGTGAATATAAACTAGACAGTCCATAACGACGTTGTATATTCGGAAAGTGCAAATTGGGGAATTTATTCTGTTCATGTGCTCTAGACGAACTTTATTAAACTAAAGGAAATTAACTAGATTCAGCTATGAATCAATAACTTATTGCTGACTCGCCTCTAAGTGACGCTTGTCACTCATCAAATGAAAATAATAACTGCCAGTATGTTCTAATAACATTTCTACATTTTCACACCGATAAAATTGTAGACAATAGATCATAATAGTTGAAAAACTAAAGGCATTAATGTTATAATTTAATTTAATCGCCACGCTGTTTTTACTTTTGTTCTGCCCTGTATTTCTTTCCCGAATTGAAAAAAAAAAGTGTAATATTATTTTCATTACATGTCTTGTGATGTGACAATGAAAAGTAGCTACTAACGTATCACTTTGTTGGTGCAAACATTTAGTTAGCTGCATATCCATTTTAGGTTCTGATTATTATTCCTGCTTTATTGAATGGAAAAATGGGTAAAGACCCTGCTTCGGTCTTGAATGCCCATCAGATTTCCACTTAGAAAGTTTCCCCTCTGAGGCACGAGTCCGGGTAAGGTTGTTTGTGGAAGACCAGCAATCACTCAAGCATACCAGTCTCCCCTTTCCACTCCACTGATGTTGTCCAAGGGAAAGGGCAAAGGCTGATACAGTTTGGCGTCAGTGACGTTGGAACTCATTTCTACAGCTGAGTGAACAGGAGCAAACACACCGCTCCGTCGGGGAATCAAACACACAACCTCATGATTGTAAACCCAACCCTCTAAACACTGAGCCATTCGCCTTCACATTCAAAGAATGAAGTGTTGGAGTAAGAGGCGTAACTGTAATATTATGAAACTACACCAATATGATAAGATATCCAGTCTATTCACGTGCATGCTAACTGGAAAATATTTTTTATTATTCACAGATCTTACTGCCTATTTATCATTTTAAATCGTAGGAACAAACGAAAAGGAAATGAACTAACAATGAATTGAAATGTAATTTGGGTTATAGTGTTGTATCTGTGTTCTTATACGTGCTGCTTCTGCTGTTGTTGATTTTGTTGGTGGTGGTGTTTTTGTTGTTATTACTTTTGTTGTTTTAATTTTTTATTGTTGCTATTTAGAACTGAATCGACTCTGATCGAGCACAGAAAAATATTCCAGATAGTGCATTGGGGCTACATTATACAAGCTGGCCTTGTATTTGGCCTTGTATGCGTTTTTGAACAAAATGCGGTTGCTATTTATAGCAGCTCGAATAAAATCGTTCTCTTTATATGATGATATACTACCACATGGTTGTTTTCAGTTGAGTAAGAGTTCTTGTATCGCTCGTCTCTTGGTAGATATATATCTATTAGTCATCAATATCTCATCATCAAGCAAAATTATAGTTACTTTAAATATGAAAGAAGAAGAAGAAGAAGAAGAAGAAGAAGAAGAAGAAGAAGAAGAAGAAGAAGAAGAAGAAGAAGAAGAAGAAGAAGAAGAAGAAGAAGAAGAAGAAGAAGAAGAAGAAGAAGTGTTGTGTCTCTATTGTCATACCTTCGATATCCAAGGATGAGACCCGAATTATGGAATAAAGTAGCTTTCTGCTGTTTTTTCTACCGATAATGATCTTGATCATTTCACATTTATGATCAGCAAGTACCTTGTCAAATATTGGAGGTTTCCGCCATTTTGATATTTTTATCGGTTTTTATTTTGTTTCGTTTTATACGTTATGGTTTAGAGAAAATATTCCATTGTGAGGCGTCTGTATACTAATATTATTTCTACGTTTGGCACAAGGCCAGCAATTATCCCAGTGTATTACTGGTACTTTATTTTATCGACCCTGTAAGGATAAAAGGCAAAGTTAACCTCGGCGGGATATATACTAATACATTAGGATTCTAACATGTGTAATATAGGGAATGAAATCTTCGAATAACCAAGCAAAATTTCCCTCTGTGAGTTTTTAAAACCCTAAATCAACAATCAAGGGAGATAACTCCAATAAAATCATTTGAATGAATCTTAGGAGCAATTCTGCCAATGCAGATTGGAGTGGATATGTTTATTAAAGCCAAAATAATAATGTATTTATTATAAATACAAAGTTTTTTCTCTTATGATCATGTGTTTGTTTTTATTAACCTTTGAAATCGGGGCAACCTTTCTGCCTCACCCTGTATAATTTTACAATATTATGAAAGACCATTTATATATCTATTTTATTCGAATTTATTGATAGTGATTTCACTGAATTAATTCCTGTATGAAAAATAAATAAATTTTAACAGATCCCATACATGTTATAAAGTAACTTTTTTGTAATGACAAAGTGAGATTAAATATAAAAGTGTCCATAATCATCTCTTAACCCTTTAGCATTTACATTACTCTATATATACTGTTGTGTTTTCATGGTTAACACTTTATCTCACATAATATTGAATCTATGAGATTTTGATATAATTTATTTTGAGAACAATACCTTGACATCAGTGTGAATGGTCAGTTACAGCCGGTTTGGACAGAAAGAGGTGAGAGAATTCTGGCTGGTTGCTAAAGGGTTAAAAGGAATTACGAGATTACAAACAACAGGTTCCTTAGGCTACAGATTACATTTTCCAAATCTAATGACAAGTATACGTAAAGATGATATATATATAGGTGTCTCTAAAATTGAAAATTAATTGAAAATATAGGTATTAAACGTAACCTAATAAACAAAAATACATTATAGATAATGATTGCCCCTTAAATTCTATCATATATCTTTCACCCTTTCCTATAAAGAGTTTCATTCAATCATTAAGTAAAAAGTAAATTCCACCCATGAAACGAAATATTACGAACAACTGAATGATTTGTCAGAATATCGGTGAAGGGTTAACGTCCTCTATTATTTTCAGATATAAACAACGAAACACAAGCCGATACGCTTGAAATGTCAATTAGATTTTATTTAACTATTTGAGAGTGTGCTCAAATCCTGCTGAGGTTATCTTTGCCTTTCATCCTTACAAGGTCGATAAAATAAGACACCAGTAACACACAGGATTGATTTAGTCGACTTACCCTTTCCCTTCAGATTGCTAGCATTGTGCTAAATATAGAAACGGTTATTACCATTTGAGAGTTTAGGCAGCAAGTGGGGTTTATTTTTATGCCATATAATGACAGCGGTGTTATTGAAATTGTGACCATCAAATAAAAACAGATGTAAAAAATCTAAGCTTTCGAGAACCGAGAATAAGTAAATCCTTCAAAATGGGTATATCTTGCAAAACTACTCTAATTGATTATTTTTTTTTCCTTTGAGTGTATATACCTATGTGCATTAACTTCTATATATGTGTATGGAGGTGTCTATACATACACACCAATATTAGCAAATATGTATGATATTTTATGCTTAGAAATCCATCATCAGAGGATATAAACATACGTGGGAATATGCGCATGTAAATGACCTCCGGAATGCTGGATATTCTCCACTAATGTACCGCCATCTTTTAACCTGACGTACCATTCTTTTATTCGGCATTATTTGAATTTGGAAAATTGTTTCTCCTTGGATCTCTCCAAGCTTTTAGCAAAACTTGATGTTCCACACGTTTAGTCATCATACACGAAATGAAAATACGACGTGTCAGTAGTAGAGCATCACTAACGCTGGTAGCGTGGCTGCGACTGACGTATCTAGGGTGCTCGCCAAAAACCACGCATGCGCATGAATGTATTTGGCTAAACCCTACAAACTTTGTCCCTCTAACTTCATTAATTCTCACGGGAAAAAATCTTTTGTCAGTGTTTCGACAGACGTTGTTTATATATTTCGGGAATTTGAAAGTTCAATGTCTCAATGGCTGTCAATTTCATCTCATACATACATACATACATACATACATACATACATACATACATATATATATATATATATATATATATATATATATATATATATATATATATACATACATAAATAGATATATACATACAAACATACATACATGCATACATACATACATATATACATACATACATATCATACATATATACATACAGAGATATATACAGAGATAT
>OZ024742.1:242795969-242800969 GCA_964016885.1 Eledone cirrhosa
GTAATCCAGGTGTTGATAAATTTGGAAAGGAGCGAAGCCAATACAGGGCATGATTAGCAAACGAAAGTCGATGCGAATGGTTGGGGCTAATGTCTTCCTTGCTGTTTCTACCTAGCAAAAGGAAGAATAAAAATGGTTTTTCTTTTTCTTAACTGAGACTTATGCAGCACTGATTTAAACTTTATCTCCAATTCTGAAGAAATACTGTACTTCAGTAATCGGGAGCACTCACGATCAGTTGTGAATCTCGCACTATGCCGGGCCCAAGCCATCGACTCTACCACCCTTTATACTAAGCATGTCAAACTGAGGGTCTCCCGAGGGCCACATGGGTCACATATGTGTTGTTTGAGGGCCACACACGACAACTAATTGTGCACATTACAATTTTTTTTATTTTATATTACGAAGATAAAACATGCTCTCGCTATAAAAAAATTTTTGCGGGCCGCAGGTATGCTTGTAAAGTGCCGCATGTGGCCCGCGGGCCGCATGTTAGACATGCCCTGCTCTATACACTCACCTACTGACCGGTCTCTATTGCCCTTTATCTTCCACTCGGATAATATCCAACTGAAATGCATACTCCTCTGTAACTTCAAACCTCTGCGTTCTTCCTCTGTAACCACACAATTTATCCTGCACCACCTCTCTTTTAGTTAAGATCTTTCTAGCTCCAAGTCACACCTAACCATGTACGCTCATCGAATAAACCTCAGTTACTCCTACATCGGTAACATCACGATAATCACCGACCTAAAATAATTCTGGCAAATCACTCTAAAATTCAGTTTCAAGTCCGTTATTATTACTATATTATATTCAAATCAAACTCTGCGATACTCTAAACGAGACGTTCTCAAAGTGAGGGCTACTGCCCCCCCCCCCCCCCCCCCTTCTGGGGGGGGGTATTGTGGGGGGGGCGTTGAGAAGGTCGGAGGGGGCTCTAATAGAATCGTTTATTAAATATCAAATGATACATATTATATATAAATATAGTAAAATAAAAAATATATAATATTTATTTATACATAGTATATATTACATTATTTATTATATATAAATTAAGGAATTTATTTATTATACATTTTTTACAATTTGGAAATAGGATTGGGGGCGGGGTGGCCCGAAAATAGTTTGAGAAATTCTGCTCTAAACGTTTGCTGATTTGTCTGTTTCTCAGCTACTCACTTTCACGAGATTCTTTACTGCATTTCCCAGATGTAGTCTAAGCCAACCAGTAGTCCACTATTTCAAAGCACCAGGCCACTTCATTAAATACATCTTGGTATAACCACACACTATGAGGCATCACACTCCAGGAGTCACAGAGAAAAGGCATTAGCTTTACTCCGGACACATTTTCTCTCTTGGGTTTCAATGCACACTTCTCTTTCCTTTTCATAATCTCCCCCCACCTCGTATTTATATATTTGTATATATATCTAAAAGTCTAAAGTCTGTCTTAAGCCAGAAGGCTCATTTGGCCGGTGCTTATCCGGGTTTCATGGCGTGAAGCGACTGAGAGTACAAAACTTCCCCCTGGACAGGACGCCAGTCCATCACAGGGTTAAACTGCCAGCTATTACTGGTACTCATTTTCAGCTGAGTATGCTGAAGCAACGTGAAATGAAGTGTTTTGCTCAAGAACACAACACGCGACCCAGGAATCAAACCCACGACATTATGATCGTAAGTCCAACACCCTACACCACTAGGCCACGTGCTTCCACTGTATATATATATATATATATATATATATATATATATATATATATATATATATATATATATATATATATATATATATATATATATATATATATATATATATATATATATATATATATATATATATATATATATATATATATATATATATATATATATATATATTGGTAAACGGAATAGAAAATGCTGACAAATTGTTCACAGTTGAAAAATGGTTTAATTAGGAATAAAAGAGTATTAGTGATTGTATGGGTTAGTATTCAGTTGTGGTTTTAAGTTTTTAAGTTTTTACCGGTTGCGCATTTCTAAATGCTTTTCAAAAATAATTTTGAGATAGAGTGTCCGTGCTGTTTGCTCTGATCTGATTAGTTTTGGGAATTCTACCTGTTTTTATGTTAAAAAAGTGGCTCCAGCGTTATTTTTGTGTTGCAAAAATTCTTGTGGTCAAAACAATTTTGATTGGTCGGTAGAGGTCATGTGAATGTAAAAAGTTGATTTTGCGCCAAGACTGTTTTTATGTTAAAGCACCACACCGAAGATGAACTTCCCAACCTCGCTACCATAAGAAGGAACAAAAACCCAAGAAATCATCTCCCCCAGAATGACATTTACAACTTTCCCCCTTCAAGGAGACACCATACCAAATCACTCAACTACTACGCGGATTCCTCATCGTTAAACATAGGGAAAAGATACCACCGCCATGATAGATGTAACAACTTCCCCGCTTCAAGGGGACAGCAAGGTAATTACCATTTTCTCAACTCTCGCTTCCACAATACACAACAAACCCACACCACACGATACAACCAACAACGTAGGCCACTTATAACACCACAATCCA
The DNA here is from genome assembly GCA_964016885.1 of Eledone cirrhosa. Classification (NCBI taxonomy): domain Eukaryota; kingdom Metazoa; phylum Mollusca; class Cephalopoda; order Octopoda; family Eledonidae; genus Eledone; species Eledone cirrhosa. The sequence continues at coordinate 242,798,545 of OZ024742.1, forward strand.
ACATGGCACATAGAAACACACACCCATACTCGCAGTACAGGAACACCCCATTCACTCTACAACCACCAACCCGAACCACATTTTACAACAACAAGGAATATAACAAACACAGGAGACCACTTAACATCAGCAGACAACCCCTCTACCCCAACCATTTTTTAGACACAGCACACAGATACAGGCAAACAAAATAACACAAGACAGGGAGGAGAAACCGATAGTAATAAAAAGTATCAATCTTACTAGTGCAGAACCAACACCCAACCTTATCAACTTACTCTCCAAAGGTCTTAAATTCACACCGACCCCACTACGTCCTAACTACTATTAAATTAAGGAAGACATCACAGACTTCTGTAGAAAGTTACGACTTAGTGAACAACTATTCGACCAGTACAATGAGGATGAATCATTAGCCAGAAATAGAAGCAATTACACCCCTTCAAAAGGTAGAAATAAAATCCTGGACGAATTCTGTGAACACATCACAAACTTCCCTTACCAACACTTGCACAGACAAAAACACAAGCCAAACCTCAACAAGAAAGAATGGGAAGAATTAAATAGATTAAAAACCGACAGAACCATTACAATTAAAGAGGCTGATAAAGGGAGTACAGTAGTCCTAATGGAGACAGAATTCTATATCAACTTAGCGCTCTCCACTTTGGAAAACGAAACATACTACGAAAAGGCTGAACACTACAATCAACAGAAAATTATGAGAAACCTAAAAACTCTAATCAACCAATACAAAGAAGGACTCACTAACAAGGAATTCAGTTTCATCACAGACTTCACAAGTAAATCCAGCCTTTTCTACGGTATCCCTAAAGTACATAAAAGCGAATCAATAAGTAAGGCATGCAAGGAAGCCACAGACATAGTCATCAATGTCCCCTCACCCAATGATCTCAAATTAAGACCTATAATAGCAGGCCCCGCTTGCGAAACCCACCGTCTTAGCAACTTCATTGATACCCTTCTCAAACCCTTCCTCAAGCACATCAAAAGCTAAATAAGGGACGACCTAGATATGCTCAATCACCTCCCTAATATGCCACTTTCTGAACAAACCCTACTAGTGACGTTCGATGTAGTCAACATATACTCCAACATCCCCCACAACCTAGGAATAGAAGCTATCCAATTCTGGCTGGATAATTTCCACAATGAACTCCCACAACGCATCAAAAAAGAATTCGTGATAGAGGGACTCAAATTTATCTTGGAGAACAATTACTTCGTTTTCAATAACAAACCCTACAGGCAGAAATCTGGGACCGCTATGGGAACGAAAACAGCCCCTACTTATGCCAACCTAGTCATGGGATACCTGGAAATCACCCTCTACACTAAAGTCCTAAACAAATTTGGAAACACCCTCCACTTACACATTGAAAGGAACTGGAAGCGATATCTAGATGACTGCTTCATCCTTTGGCACGAAAACATCGAAAAACTTAAAGAATTTCACACCCTTATAAATGAGCTCAACACAAATATTAACTTCACGATGGAATACAGCCATCAACAACTCCCCTTCCTCGACACCCTCATTAAGATCCACAACAAAAAAATAGAAACAGACATATACTACAAGCCCACAGACTCCAAGCAATATCTCCCCTTCAACTCTTGCCACCCTAGACACGTTAAAATTAATATTCCCTACAACTTAGCCAAGAGAATCTGTACTATAGTCTCCAATAAAAACATCTGCTACTTACGGCTACAAGAACTAAAGGACACACTCATAGGCAGGGACTACCCTGCATCACTGATTGACAATGGAATCCAACGTGCCCTAAAACTCAGTACCCAGGACCTTAGACACCCTAAAGTAAATCAACCAAAACTAAAAGCTCTTCCATACATCTCCACACACAACCCCTTCAACAATGAGGCCTTTGACACCATCCTCCAGAACATCCCTGTCTTGAAAAAGGACCATAGAATGAACCAAATTCTACGAACACACGATATCATAAAGAGCAAAAGACAATCCAAGTCAATGAAAAACATCTTAACACATGCCAAAGTACTGCCAACGACAACAACGAAACCCACAGTAAAAAAATGCGATAGACCCAACTGTGGCATTTGCATCAACCTAATAGAGGGTTCGGAATTCTATTTCAAAGATGGACAACGTTTTATAGTAAAACACAATTTCACATGTGCATCGGAAAATCTAGTATATGTATTAACTTGTTCAGGTTGTCGAGAACAATACATAGGCCAGACCAAAAACAGCCTCCGCCAACGCATGACTGTCCATAGATCCCAAATTAAAATACGGGAATACAGGAAAATACCACTGAGTGAACACATTGATACCTGTGCCGCCCAAAATCATCCCAACTTCAGAATCTTTCCCCTCTACAAATTTAAAGATAATACCACCCACACCCAGCGCATCAGC
>OZ024742.1:242805969-242810969 GCA_964016885.1 Eledone cirrhosa
CTTAGTTGACTGTATCTAGGCGATTAAGCTGTCGAAATATTCGATAAATATTCCACTACGGCCGACGCGAAGCGCTAGTGTTGTTTATTTATTGGAGATTCCTTCATAGAAGCCTCATTCGTATAGCCTGGTCTATTCGATTTTTTATATAGTTAATTATGCTAATTGCGAGAGGAAATAGTATATATTTTATCTTGTGATTCTATAGACATGTTTTATGATATATAGCTCTGATTGTTTAATTTATTAATTTTTCATTGAGCCAAAAAGTGACCAGTTGCAAAACACGCATATGTATGTGTATGTATATATATATGTAAACTTTTATATGTAATAATCTCCCACTAGGTTGAGATACAAATTTGGCTGTATTGTGCTGTGCTTTCTAGCAAAAATGCCACCAGTCGTAACATTTTGAAATGAATTCTTGGCGCGATCGTTTTGGAAAATTTAATGTCTAGATATGAGCGAGCTTCCTAAAGAATCCGGCGCTCGAGTTTATATAATTATTACATAATTATTGGATAACTCAAAACACGGACGAAACCATGGTAGAGGTATTTAAGTGTATTCTATTTTCTCCTAGTTTATTTTAAACCTAATTCTGCTTAGTTGACTGTATCTAGGCGATTAAGCTGTCGAAATATTCGATAAATATTCCACTACGGCCGACGCGAAGCGCTAGTGTTGGTTATTTATTGGAGATTCCTTCATAGAAGCCTCATTCGTATAGCCTGGTCTATTCGATTTTTTATATAGTTAATTATGCTAATTGAGAGAGGAAATAGTATATATTTTATCTTGTGATTCTATAGACATGTTTTATGATATATAGCTCTGATTGTTTAATTTATTAATTTTTCATTGAGCCAAAAAGTGACCAGTTGCAAAACACGCATATGTATGTGTATGTATATATATATGTAAACTTTTATATGTAATAATCTCCCACTAGTTTGAGATACAAATTTGGCTGTATTGTGCTGTGCTTTCTAGCAAAAATGCCACCAGTCGTAAACAACTACCACACCCCTTCCAACTTGACCGCGACTACGTCACGATTTTTAGCCATTTTGAAATGAATTCTTGGCGCGATCGTTTTGGAAAATTTAATGTCTAGATATGAGCGAGCTTCCTAAAGAATCCGGCGCTCGAGTTTATATAATTATTACATAATTATTGGATAACTCAAAACACGGACGAATCCATGGTAGAGGTATTTAAGTGTATTCTATTTTCTCCTAGTTTATTTTAAACCTAATTCTGCTTAGTTGACTGTATCTAGGCGATTAAGCTGTCGAAATATTCGATAAATATTCCACTACGGCCGACGCGAAGCGCTAGTTTTGGTTATTTATTGGAGATTCCTTCATAGAAGCCTCATTCGTATAGCCTGGTCTATTCGATTTTTTATATAGTTAATTATGCTAATTGGGAGAGGAAATAGTATATATTTTATCTTGTGATTCTATAGACATGTTTTATGATATATATATATATATATATATATATATATATATATATATATATATATATATATATATATATAGAAAGTGAGGTTGTTTTACAAAATGAAAAATAACCGAGGTGTCCTACACGAGTGAAATTATAAAGAAAATAAAGATGAAATCGAAAATGCAACTGGAGTCTTATTTTTTTTTAAATATATATATTTATTTGGTTCCTTTACCGGTTTCGCAGTTCTTCTGCTTTTCAAAAGTAGAGTTGAGATGAAGTGTCTGTGGTTTTTGAAAAACCACAGACCCTCCATCTCAACTCTACTTTTGAAAAGCAGAAGAACTGCGAAACCGGTAAAGGAACCAAATAAATATATATATTTTTTTTTAAATAAGACTCCAGTTGCATTTTCAATTTCATCTTTTTTTCTTTATATATATATATATACTAGCAGAAGTACCCGGCGTTGCCCGGGTGTAAGACGACCTTTGGTCTGTTAGAATGTGTGAAAGTTACTTCCCGCGCATCACAGCTTCAAAACTTCGAACTTCAATGAAAAAAATAGGTTAGTAGACGCAGGTGTGTAATTTATTAATTGTAGTTACACAGTGTATCGTTGAAATTGTTCTCTGCACGACTGACGGAAGTCAAAATCGCTTGATATTGAATGTTCAGTTAATTTAAAGCAGGGTGAAAATGTCGATTTTTTTCAGGGTTGTTTTTTTTTTACAATTTTTGCGCTCACGTATGCAGAAGAAGAATTAAAAGGGCCTTTATCTTAATCGCGGCCTAATGGCGAGTCTTTTGTGACAGTTTTCAAGAATATCGGACGTTCCTGTAAAAAGTTTTCCCATGTGTAACTTTGCCTTGTTTTTTTGCGCAAAGTCGAACCGCTCTTTAGTTTTATTGATTGTTTACATCAATGCGTGATCTCTGAAGTAGATTTGAATATGAAAAGATAAACTCTTTAATGGTCGGTCGTTTACTGAGACAGCTGGGAAGACATGCAGCTGACCGTCCAATCAATAACGCACGTCCTTATATGGGCATATGAAATTTATTTTTATTGCGCCAGATGTAAACTAAGAGTTCTTGTGTTCGAATTCACATAAAATTTCATTGGAATCGAAAAACATTCTGTCATATGGCCCGATTATCGATTTTTCGAAAATTTCAAGTAGCCTATTCCACTCTACGCGTTTAGTTTTATATATGTGTGAGGTTTCATGAAAATTGGATGAACGGTGTAGCATGCAAGTTCGGAACACCAAACAATGCCCATCTTCACTTTATTTATTTATTTATTTATTTATTTATATATATATATATATATATATATATATATATATATACACACACACACACACATATATACATATGGTCTTGTTCTTGGCTCTTTGAACTCTGCTGCTGGTAATCGAACTTTGTGGGGAGAGATGTCACATGTTAATGCTCAGTCTGCAACTAGCGGAGTTTACGTCACAAGATATATATATATCTATCTATATCTTGTGACGTAAACTCCGCCAGTTGCAGACTGAGCATTAACATGTGACATCTCTCCCCACAAAGTTCGATTACCAGCAGCAGAGTTCAAAGAGCAAAGAACAACACCATATGTATATATGTGTGTGTGTGTATATATATATATATATATATATATATATATATATATATATATATATATATATAATACAATATGTAGAAAAGATAACACACCAGAGAGAGAGACTGTGCGCCATCAGTCAAACAGGGAAAAACCACCAGTGTATGGAATCTATAGCCCTTGGAAGGCAAAGTAGACACACAATAATTAAAAGTATAAATCAAAGTGCAAACACATACCTTGATAACTATCTAACACACACGTACAAATCAAAAAGGATCTGTTTCACCAACTAATTTGTTGTCAGAAATGATTACCCTATGGTTCATCAGCGTGTGTAAGGCTATACATTTCAGACAACACTAAAAGAATCTAAAGCGACCGTCCAGCCACACGTGGGAGAGAGAATTCACAGCGTGCCTAGGGCAGCAACCAGTGGACTCTGAGGGACGAGCTGCTAGAAAGGGCAGCCCAAACCACTCAGAGAAGTGTGCTCAACCAAACAGATAGAGAGGAGAGACTGTTATAAGGAGAGAAATATTACGATGAATTATATATATATATATATATATATATATATATATATATATATATATATATATATATAGTCTTTAATGCGAAGAAATATCGATGATAGTTAGAAGATCACTGATGATGGACAGTCCCGTTTCTCACTCTATTTTCATTCATATGTATCACACTCGCAACAACGCAGCACGCCATTTTTTCATTCATATATCATTTTTCCTCTCTTTGTCGTTTTTTCCTCTCGCTGTCGTCTTTTTCTATCACCTTACTGCTATCCTCTTTCTCTTTCCCCCTTCTCTCTCCTTGTACCTCTTGCTTTCATTCACTCCCTCTGCTGGTCACACTCTCTCGGCTGGCCTCTTCTTCATACTTTCACTCACCCACTCTCTGCAGCTCCCCCTCTCTCACTTCCTCCCGTCTGACCTGTGTGAAATCGTTTTCTTGCTCACATTTCGCAGGGTTCGGACGCGTCTGCCGTCTTCTCGTCGTTATTTGTTCGAACTTAAGTTCACATGTATCATTGACTTGTCTCTCATTTCCTCTCTTTACGTCGCATTACTACTTGTGTTTGTTTACTGTCCCTCTTTCTCCACCCAATTCGCTCTGTCCCAATAACTTATTTTAGTTATTGCTCGCACTGATTTTGAGATATCTGATCTTTAATGCGAAGAAATATCGATGATAGTCAGAAGGTCACTGATGATGGACAGTCCCGTTTCTCGCTCTATGTTTCATTCATATATATACACACACACACACGCGCGCGCACGCACACACACACATATACCACACGACACGACACCACACCACACACAGACATATATCTATATATATGTATGTGTCTGTATTTGCATGTATATAACATGTATATTGCATATATATACATACGTGTTTTACATATACTATATGCGTATTATATATACATGTGTATATGGGGTTTCATGTATATTTGTATATATCTATTTGTGCCTATATGTGTTTTAATGTGGGATTACTAAGGTAAACGTTTGTACTCCTAACCTTTTGAACTTCTAGACCAGGTGCATAGATTAAATGTGTGAAGTAGATGGAGTTCATATTTGTTCAGATGAACAGAAATCTTGTTATTAATGGGAGAATAGCTAAACAATACCAGAGGGAGATCGTTTTGTGGGTCGCTTATGTTATTTTTGTTGCTTAGCTACAGGCAAGCTCTGATCGAACAGACCCATTCATATGGAATTATAAAATTTCCCAAAGGTGTATTCTACGTGAAGAACTTATAACTAAATGTTGGTTATTTTACTTGAAGTTGTGAGCCGAAAATAATTTTTATCTAATTGAAACTATAGCCCTGGCGAGAAGAAATATCTTGAAAAGCCAATCAACTAGAAATTAAATGATGATATGCAAGATCTGAGTTTGATAT
>OZ024742.1:242815969-242873469 GCA_964016885.1 Eledone cirrhosa
AACGGCCTGACAATACAACCTCTGCAGTCAGGTGACAACTATAGATATCTTGGACAGGATGAGAATGTCAGATATGATGGACCCATAAATAAGGAGAGAACCAGAACTGAATACCTCAGAAGAGTAAAGAAAATATGGTCATCAGAACTGTCAGCATACAACAAATACATTGCCCACAATACCTATGCTGTGCCAATTCTAACGCCAACATTTGGCCTACTGAACTGGTCATTGCAAGAACTAAGTGAGATGGATGTTAGAACTCGAAAACTTCTCAGTGTTACTGGGAACTTTAACATCAATGGTGATGTGGATAGGCTATACTTCTCACGCAAGGAAGGTGGCCGGGGTCTAAAATCAATATTAACAACATATGAGACCCGGATAGTAACACTGAAGCAACACCTTCAACAGAGGAAAAAGGTTGGCAACCATCTTGCTCAGGTTTATGAGCATGAAAAAAGAAATATCATTAGAATAGCGACTGATCTGGAGGAGAGATATGGAATAAAGCCTGATATAAATCTCTCACCCAGAGAAATCGGAAGATCCTATTCAATGTTCAAACAAGAAAAAAGAAAATTGACCAATTTACAGAGAAAGTTGTGCATGGATACTTGAGGCGTAAAACACAGACCATAGAGGGGATAAACCACTCAAAAAGCCTGGCATGGAGTTCCGACAAGTTTATGACATCACACCTTGAGGGATATCTCTATGCAATACAGGAACAAGAACTCCCTACCAAATATCTGCTGCACAAAAGAGGAGGGCCAGCAGCTGACAATAAATGTAGGCTATGTAAAACAAAGATCGAGGATGTAAGCCACATTGTTGCCAGCTGCGAAAGAATGTCATCTCGCTACTACCTCCCCATGAGACACGATGGGATAGCTAGAACCATCTGGAACGCACTTCGGAAAACAAAATTAACAACAAACGAGGATGAATATATTGAGACAGATGGCACTAAGGAATACTGGTGGAACCTGAAAATAAAAACTGCCACCAAATTAAAGCACAACCGGCCTGATATTGTAGTTTGGGACCACACATTGAAAACGTGTTCTGTTGTGGAGATCAGCTGCCCACTTGATGTAAACGTTGTCAGAAAAATACAGGAGAAGGAGGACATCTACGGACCATTGATGAGGAGTTTACAAATCCAGTATCCAAGATACACCTTTAGCTTCATACCCATCATTATTGGTGCTACGGGTTATATACCAACCCGCTTGGACCAAAGTATGACCGAACTTGGATTTGCGGACAAAAAGCGCAGCTCCCTAATTCATAGTCTACAAATGGCTGCGATAGCTGGCACCTTCAAAATTTGCAAAACTTCTTGCGATTCAAGGGATGACAATTTCTTTTCTTTTACAACCTTGCCACCAGGAAGGTGGCCGGTCAAAAAATATAGTCGAAATTAAGAGAAAGAGAAAACATACTTACATACATACATACATACTTACATACATACATACATACTTACATACATACATAGAGAAGGAAGACGTCTACGGGCCATTGATGAGGAATTTGTTTATCCAGTATCCAAGATACACTTTCAGCTTCATACCCGTCATTATTGGAGCTACAGGTTGTAAACCAACCAGCTTGGACCAAAGTATAACTGAACTTGGATTTGTGGACCTCCCTAATTCATAGACTACAAACACGGTCGCGATATCTGGCACCTTCAAAATTTGCAAAGCATGACAATTTCTTTTTTTTTACAACCTTGCCACCAGGAAGGTGGCCGGTCAAAAATATACTCGAAATTAAGAGAAAGAGAAACATACATACATACATAATACATACATACATACATACATACATACATACATACATACATACATACATACATACATACATACATACATACATACATACATACCACACATTAAAAACGTGTTCTGTTGTGGAGATCAGCTGCCCACTTGATGTAAACGTTGTCAGAAAAATACAGGAGAAGGAGGACATCTACGGACCATTGATGAGGAGTTTACAAATCCAGTATCCAAGATACACCTTTAGCTTCATACCCATCATTATTGGTGCTACGGGTTATATACCAACCCGCTTGGACCAAAGTATGACTGAACTTGGATTTGCGGACAAAGAGCGCAGCTCCCTAATTCATAGTCTACAAATGGCTGCGATAGCTGGCACCTTCAAAATTTGCAAAACATTCTTGCGATTCAAGGGATGACAATTTCTTTTCCTTTACAACCTTGACACCAGGAAGGTGCCCGGTCAAAAAAATATACTCGAAATTAAGAGAAAGAAATAACATACATATATACATACATACATAACTGCATATACCCATGTACAGATACAAAGCGTATACACATGCACACATACAACTCAAACCATACACATCTACACATACAATAACATCCATACCTGCATACACGAGCATGCATGCAGACATGCTGACATATCTACCTAGTTGATGTGTAAATTCCAATGAGAGTCTTGTGTCTATGTTAGAAACTCTCTCTCTATTGGCAAAAATTTGTGAAATTATAAAACCAGAACGAACATACATTCACACACACGCATATATACATACATACATACATACATACATACATGGTGGCTGCCAACTCCTTTTCGAGTACGGCCACTACTTTATATCCATGTAGGAGAACCTCTACCGATGCACTGAACGAGTGTGACTTTTTAGTCCAGCAAGCGACTTGAAAACTCTGGTACAAACACTACACTTGTGACAATTATTGACACATAGTGCTGGGCCCATGGTACCATGTGACGACAAGTGCAGAGAGATCTCCAGATATAAAGCAATGCCTGTGCCGTGAAGCTTTTATAGTGAGCAAAGGCACTGCACAAAGCGAGTCCCACTCTCTTAACCAAGATGATATTTACCAAAAAGAAGAACAAGTCAACATCATTGGATACCATAAGAGTTGCAGGTGTTATATCAGAGTTTTCCTTCTCCTAGAATTCTGCCTTGACAAAGGCTAAGGGGTCATCTCATTCATACATACATACATACATACATACATACATACATACATACATACATACATACATACATACATGATGGCTGCTCCCTCGTTATCGAGTATGGCCATTGCACGATATACCATTATTAATAATTATTAATTAATTCTATTGTGCAATGCCTGTGCGTGAAGATATTTTTTAAAGTGAGGAAAGACTGTAAACTGAGCCAATCCCACTCTCTGAGCGACAGTAGCTACGTATAACCCGAAAAGAAGAAAAGATCAACATCATCGGTAACTACTGAGCCGCAGGTTTTATATCGGAGTTATCCCAGTTTCCTGAGTTGCCTTCTCCTAGAAGAATGCCCTGACAAAGGCTAGGGGTCCTTCACTCCCAGTGGTTTAACCGCGCGGTACATGTGTATATACATATTTACATTTTCGGATGGCCGTTGACTTTTATGAGTTCTTCCGCTCTTTGTCAGGTTTTGTTTTTTGTCTTGCAGGGTGTCCAAAATCACCCTCCTCACCAAGTAAACTTGGTGGGGTTGCCGGTTTAGTCGCCAACGACCCGACATGCGACAGGTTGTACTGGGTTACATGTTACCAATAGCACTCAAGAGTGACTCGACAAGATACATACAAGATACATACAAACATACATACATACATGATAGCTGCCCCCTCGTTATCGAGTATGGCCATTGCACGAGAAAAAAAACATAATAATAAAAATAATAATAATAATAACAACAATAATAATAACGACAACAACAACAACAATAATGATATACATATATATATATATGTATATACACACACGTGCACACACATAAACATATCTACATACACACACACAGGATAGCAATTAACAGCGCTGCGATCGAATGTGGCTTTTTAGCCCAGCCAATGTTCTAAAATGTCTTGCACAGAGTCGGCAACCAAAACATTCACTGGGAATAGTCGGCTGTGGTTGGAGTTCATGCACTTTTGCATGTCGTTTGAGCCCTCCTGCTGATTTACATTCTCTACCACATGTTTGGCAAGCATGATGAGTAGCATCTCCAACAGCAGCCTGGTAGTCAACCACTGGTCTTACTTTATGACTGCGAAGATGACTTTCGAGTCCAGCTTTGCTTAGACAGAGTCTCGCACAGATGTTGCATGTCAGCGCCATAGGAGGACCTTCGCCGTCTGGAAATGCAACAGCAATGCCCTTCCTCACATCCCGCTTTACTTTCTCGTATGCGATTCGAGATTCCTCAGAGGCAACTTTTCCCTCATATACAATCTTTTTCCATTTATTACGATCAGCAGCAACATTTTCCGATGTATCAGCAGAGATCTTAGCGTCTTTCAAAGAGGCTTTCAAGGAATCCTTACACCTCTTTTTTTGGTTTATACATGATGATGGCTGCCCCCTCGTTATCGAGTATGGCCAATGCACGATATACCATTATTAATAATTATTAATTAATTCTATCGTGCAATGCCTGTGCATGAAGATATTTTTTAAAGTGAGGAAAGACTGTGCACTGAGCCAATCCCACTCTCTGAGCGACAGTAGCTATAACCCAAAAAGAAGAAAAGATCAACATTATCGGTAACTACTGAGCCGCAGGTTTTATATCGGAGTTGCCTTCTCCTAGAAGAATGCCCTGAAAAAAGGCTAGGGGTCCTTCACTCCCAGAGATTTAACCGCGCAGTACATGTCTCTGTACATATTTACACAATTTCGGATGGCCGTTGACTCTTATGACTTCTTCCGCCCTTTGTCAGGTTTTGTTTTTTCTCCTACAGGGTGTCCAAAATCACCCTCCTCACCAAGTAAACTTGGTGGGGTTGCCGGTTTAGTCGCCGACGACCCGACCATACGACAGGTTGTACTGGGTTACATGTTACCAGTAGCACTCAAGAGTGACCCGACATACATACATACATACATACATACATACATACATACATACATACATACATACATACATGCATACATACATACATACATACGGAGGGTTATATTAATTTACTCAATGAATTGTAACAGAAATAGAGCTAAAAAAAAGGAATGAATATATATAAATTGGATTTGAATTCATTTTTTCAGTACATGCCCGAATGTGGATATTGAACAAAGTAGCAAAGCCATGTTCAAATATATGTTCATACATACACAGACACACACACACATACACACACACACACATATATATATATATACGTGTGTATGTCTGTATGTACTTATATATATATATATATATATGAGTGCGTGTGTGTATGTATATGCATATATATTTATACATATATAAGTATCTGTATATATGTATACTTATACGTATACATATATATGTATATATGTATATATATATATATATATATATATATATATATATATATATATATATATATATATGTATATATATATATATATATATATATATATATATATATATATATATATATATATATATATATATATGTATATATATGTATATATATATATATTTATATATATATATATATATATATATATATATATATATATATATATATATATATATACATATATATATATATATACATATACATATACGTATATATATATATATATATATATATATATATATATATATATATATATATATATATGTATATATGTATATATGTATATATATATATATATATATATATGTATATGTATATATATATATATATATATATATGTATATATATATATATATATATGTATATATATGTATATATATATATATATATATATATATATATATATATATATATATATATATATATATATATATATATATATATACATATACATATATATATATATACATATACATATACGTATATATATATATATATATATATATATATATACACACACATATATACATATATATATATATCTGTGTATACATATATATTCATAGATGTATGTATAAATATATATACCTACATACATATACATATACGTATATATATATGTGGGGGAGAGAGGGGGAGAGGAATGAATGTTGAAACATTACCCATTAATCATAGTTAAATTATGCGAAACACGTCAACAAACCTGACAAGTAGGTAAAGTTTAATTGTTTTCTTCTTTTCAATCATTGTTGTTTTATCCATACTGAAGCACCCCCACAGATTCCTACACTATTTTAATTATTCTTGGCACACTTGCTTCGTCTGTTCTATCTCCCAGCCACTATGTGTTCGCTTGATCTAGTAGAAATAATAACCAAATCTTGTTCCGTGTTTAACCAGCAGTCTATGTGATAGATAAATGTACTATATAAACAACCCTTTGTTTAATAATATGCGAGAAACGAAGATGAGACGGTTACGATTCGAAAGTTGAAAAGTTGACTTACAAAAACGATCTACAAGGAACATGCTGTCATCGCTATAGAAATATCTCATCTAAAGATCTAAAGATCTAAAGTCTGTCTTAAGCCAGAAGGCTCGTTAGACCGGTGCTTATGTCGGTTTCATGGCGTGAAAGACTGAGAGTACAAGACCAACACTCCTGGACAGGACGTCAGTCCATCGCAGGGTTAAACTCCCATCTATTGCTGAATCCTCAATTTCAGCTGAGTATACTGGAGCAACGTGAAATGACGTGTTTTGCACAAGAACACAACACGCAAACCAGCCCAGTAATCGAACCCACGATATTTTTGATTGTAAGTCCAACGCCCTTGGTACTAGACCACGCGCCTCCAGACAGAAATATAGAAATATACCGAAATGAAATCTAAAAGCGACGAATCTGCATGAAACAACGGTTGGCCAATTGTGGGTTGATGAGGCTATTTAACCCATAATTGGGGTGGATGATCGTGGACTCTCAGGAGTTCGTCCGTCCTTTAACAACTCATGTTTGTTTGTGTGTTGTTGGTGTTCCACTTACCTCCCTCACTAGACCAAGAGTCTTGTGAGTGAGCCGGTTTAGTCACCAACCACTTGACCATGAAGCAGGTTGCACTGGATTACATGGTGCCAGTTGAAAGCAGAAGACTGACCTGGCTTCATAATATTTATAATTGTTTCTACTTTTGGCACAAGGCCAGCAATTACTCCGGTACATTACTGCTACTTTATTTTATCGACTCTGTAAGAATGAAAGGCAAAGTTAACCTCGGCGAGATTTGAACTCAGAACATAAAGGGCCATAACTCTATGCTGCAAAGCATAGTATCTAACTATCTACCGATACTGCCATCCACGGCCCTTTATAATATTTAAAATATTGTTGTGTTTGCTACGACATGCGTTCGAGTGTTACTAATATTATGTATCGAACTAAATCGAATATTAACAACCTTAACTATGAAAAAAATCAGAAACTTAAATGTTTAACATAATGAAACAATGTTATTAATATCTTTTAATATATCCTTGAAACTAGAAATAGAAATTTCTATAAAACCTGGGCTTTCTGTGGACCAGCTAATATAAAACATCTTGCATTTCAGGACATAGATACCACAGATGTCGCTCGATTATTAATAAAATGAGACGACACACTACAAATGCAGACATCTTAAATAAATGCCAACAACATCTAACACTTTAACTTAATAAATAACATATTACTACAGACGACACCAGCTACCCTCTTCTGCTCAATTCACTTAGCTATCATAAACATTGACAAACAATCCCCTGACTCCACTCTGACCACCAACATGTCATCACCACAATACATTCACACATCAAGGAACAACGCAAAAATAAATTTACAAATTTCAAATAAGCCCAATGGAACTATTTCTACCTGAAAACAGAATCAAGTTTTTCACAATTAAATGACACTACAATCAAAATTCTAGACGATTATATATATGTGTGTGTGTGTGTGTAAATGTGTGTGAGTGTGCGTGCGTGTGTATGTATGTATGTATATATGTGTGTGTGTATATACATATATATATATATATATATATATATATATATATATATATATATCAGAGAGAGAGTGTGGTAAGATACCAGGTGGGCCATAATCCACCAAAGTACTCGATACTTGGGTAATATGAAAAGATTCAGGACCCCGACGGCTGAGCTCCGGCCATTTAGATAGCTATATATATATGTGTGTGTGTGTGTGTGTATTAAATTTTGGAATATATATATATATATATATATATATATATATATATATATATATATTCCAAAATTTAATATAAAAATGCAGCTCCAACTATACAAAAGAGATAGTCAACCTAATAAAAGTAAGAGATAACCTCAAACACAATACACCGGGTCTACACTCAACAGAAATAAAACTCTTCATCTAACGATTAAATAATATACTGAAAAACAGTAAAAAAGCTATCCATTATTTGTATCCATCTTTAACCACAAAATAAGCTGTGTAACACTATATACTAGCAACATCAACGACATCAACATCATGACACTATAGCAATTCAAATTACGTAGCCACTCTCCAAAGCAAGGCACGACTTTATTATATGCATATACTAGCAGTGGTACTCGGCGTTGCACGGGATAAGGTATTGTGAAATATATAACCGCCCTAGCTAAGCTTAGTATTGCCACAACCACGACTGGCAAAGAAGTAAGGGTCTGGTGGTACGTAAGTAAGCAACACTGTGGCTTAAAACGTGAGGAAGAAGTTGTGTGCACTGACCAACTGTTTGGGGAATGAGTGTGAGATTTGTCTTGAGCAAGGGTGGCAGAATAACCGGATGCAGCAGACAGCCAGACATACATACAGATATTATAAGGGCGCGTTCTGGACGCAGAGCGAATTGTAGGAAGTGACGTAATGCAGACAGCCAAACATACAGACAGATATTATAAGGGCGCGACGTTATATGTATGTATCTATCTAAAAAGAGAAAGACTAAGAATTATAGAGAGAGATCGCTAAATCGCCTAATGCGGTCCCTAGGGCATTGAAAATTTGAAATTCTTTGGGCTCAGAACACTCCCTGAAACATAAGTATGTATTACATGTGTAAAGTTTGAAAACAGTCGGTTGGGTGGTTCTCTAGTTTTAGGGATTCAAACTCACACACACACACAGACAGACATCCTCAATTTTATATATATAGACAAGGCCAGCAATTACCCAGTACATTACTGGTACTTTATTTTATCGACCCCGTGAGGATGAAAGGCAAAGTTAACATCGGCGGTATTTGAACTCAGACCGTAAAGGGACGTAACTCCATGCTATGAAGCATGGTGTCCGACTCTCTACAGATTCTGCCAATCCACCGCCCTAATGTCTGTCCGTAATGAGGGAGTGAGAGGGGAGAGAAAGAAAGGCCGAGGTGAAGTGACGAAGTGACTCTCTCCTCCTCCTCCTCCTCCTCCTCCATCTCCCCATTCGTCACAGCGATAGAGAGGAGGAATGTTAGTGTGTTACAAAGAGAAAGAGTGAGAGTGAGAGAAACAGACAGACTAAAAGAGAGGGATAGCTGGAGAGAGAGAGAGATAGCAACCACGCGCGCACGTGTTTCCAATGTCGGACAGACAAACAGATAAATTGTTGGTTATATATTATAAGGAGATGATCTTATTATTCCTGAGAGAGTTGTAAGGGCGCCGTATTGACATACGGCGTTTCTTAGATATTTTTTAACCTGGCCGAGCCTACCCCCCTACCCCCCTCTCCAGGTCTTAATACAGCAGATGTCTTCCAGAAAAGGATAAAGAGTGAGAGAATAGAATTAAGAAATGGATATAGAGGAAGAATCGAATTGTACTTTTTTATCGATCTCGAAAGGCAAAGTTCGAATGATACTTTTTTATCGAATTGTACTTTTTTTGTCGATCTATTAAGGCAAAGTTCGAATGGTTCTTTTTTTATCGATCTTGAAAGGCAGAATTCACCTACGTGGGATTTGAACTTAAGAGTAGAGAGCAGAAACGAAAGCCGCAAATGATTCTATCCGACGTTCCAACGACTCTGCCAATTCACCGCCTCGAAACGACTTTATTTACCTAGGGTTAAATCAGAATTTGATTTCTCTGGATTGTGTAAAAGAAATAATAGTCATACACTTGATTAAAGTAGCTATACTCCTCTCCAATAAATTTCTGGATTTATAACAAATTATGTTACTTTTGTATGTGTAGTATGTCTATTATTAGATATTACTATAATTCTCGTTCTGAAATGTATCATATGTTATTGCAGCAATAACTTTTCATTATACTTTTAGAAATACAGTATCAATAAATTACCATTTTATTGAAATCACAACAAAATTGCTAAAGTGTTGAAGAATAAATTCAAATGGTCTTTACTTTCTGTTATATATATATATATATATATATATATATATATATATATATATATATATATATATATATATAAAGAGAGAGAGAGAGAGAGAGAGAGAGAGGGGGGGAGAGAGGGGGGGGAGGGGGAGGGAGAGGGAGAGAGGGGGAGAGAGAGAGATTATAATATAATATATATATATATTTGTAGTAAGGTTGCTTGGATGCGTCCATAGGCGGTATGCCGGTTGAGCACTCTATGCTCCTTCAGACTTGCTTCGAAGACGCTAGACGTATCTGAGGAACTTGAGAGCGAATCCAGAGTCACGTTCCACCCACAAAGAGATCGTACCTCTAGCTGTTCGCCTTAGAAACAATTGTAATACGTTAATAAATTGTGTTTAGATGCATCACTGATTCTTCGTTTCCATATTATATATATATATATTTATATATATATATATAGAGAGAGAGAGAGAGAGGGGGGGGGGGAGGGAGAGAGAGAGAGAGAGAGAGAGAGAGAGAGAGAGAGAGAGAGAGAAGGTGAAGTTGGAAATAGCACGGAAAACATATTTTAGGGTCTGTTTTTATTTTTTTTTTTTTCTTATTTCTTTGATTCGTCAAAGTGGTGGATTGGCAGTATCGGTAGAGGGTCGGACGCCATGCTTTGAAGCATAGAGTTGCGGCCCTTGACATTCTGAGTTCAAATCCTGCCGAGGTTAACTTTACCTTTCATCCTTACGGGGTCGATAAAATAAAGTACCAGTAATAAAGTACCAGTAATGCATGGGATAATTGCTGGCCTTGTGCCAAAAATTGAAACAATTATTGAAAAGATGACATTATTGAAAAAATGAGAGGGACAGTCCTTTTTTTTTTTAAATGTTATAATGTATATAATGTATATAATGTATATAAAGTATTACCAGTTTCGATGTATTATTAAAATCCATCTTATCAAATGTTGAGTATTACAATTAAAAAGAATTAATAGGAATTAAAAACTAAAAATTAAAGATTTAAAATTAAATGTTGGAGTAAGTTTTTTCCCATCTTCCTTGCTCAGAAGTGAACATAAGCTTGGTAGATATACCAAAGTTTGGAGCTCCCAGTTGATAGATTATAATCTAAATGATTAATTATATTTATATATATATAAATAAATAAATAAATATATATATATATATATATATATATATATATATATATATATATATATATCTGTCCCCACGTCACCAACACCACCACCTTCCAGGGTCCCAACGGCCACTCTCTCTCTGTCCGGCACGCCTTCCGGTGCACCTCCTCCAACCTAGTCTATGGACTTCGCTGCACGGAGTGTAGCGCAACCTACGTCGGACTGACTGGACGTCGCCTGGCGGACCGTTTTACCGAACAGCTCCGGGATATTCGTCTCGGCGGTAGTTCCCCCATCGCCCACCACTTTGGCGCCCCTGGACATTCCGCGCACCATCTCACAGTCTGTGGCCTACTCCAATGCCACGGAACACCCGCCACCCTCCTCAGGGTTGAACAACGCACCATCTTCACCCTACAGATCCACATTCCCCCCGGCCTGAACTCCCCACCCCTATTCCTTTAGCCTTCGACCGCCCTATTACCCCCCCCCACACACACACACACATATATCCCCCACTAACACCACTAACACACTCCTCCTTTTCACCCCCACCCCACAACTAACAATACTAACACCCCACCCCACCCCCGACCACCCTCCCCCAACTAACAATACTAACGTCCTTTCCCCCTTCAATTATTTTTGACCGTTGGTCAGTCAATGGCAACATTGAGGACCGAGTAAATTAGATTACCGATATAAAAGACACAGAAGCGAGAAGCGAAAACCAACCAAACAGTGAGTGTGTTCTGTTATTAATTCTGGCAATATTACACAAATATGACCTTAAAATGACAGATTAAAGTTTAAGCAAAGAATCGCTGCTTACACCCTTAACGGGATCTTCTGAGTCATTTTAATAAATATTTGCTCCACGGTTCTTATATATTTGATATATATTTATCCTTATCGAGCCCTCTTTGGATTTTAGTCTTCAAATTTATTATTATTACTATATATATATATATATATATATATATATATATATATATATATATATATATATATATATATATATATATATATATATATATATATATATTGGCCTTCTGATTGATGAAAATGGCTCACTCCATGACAATGCTAAAACCATGGGTGAGATACTGCAGAAACAATACTGCTCTGTTTTCAGCAATGCTGATATGGATGATCTGCACTGTATCAGTGATGTTAATCCCCAACACACTATATCGGACATAACCCAGCAGTAGGCCCTGATAGTTTACCTGTTTATGTCCTGAAGGTGTGTCGACACCAACTTACATTTCCTCTAGTTAATCTGTGAAGGAACTCACTAGACGCTGGCTACATACCTGAAAACTTTCGGTCTCAGTCTGTAGTCACGGGTTTCAAAAAGGGAAACAAGTCATTTGTAGTGAATGTGAATTAGCGTCCGATCTCACTCACCTCTCATAACATTAAGGTATTTGAGAGGGTGGTGAGACCGCGAATAACTCACTTTCTTGAAAGCAACAATCTGCTGAACTCCAGCCAACATGGGTTCCGTAATGGGAGAGACTGCCTAACGCAGCTCCTGCATCACTTTGATGACATTTTAAGAGTTTGGGAGAGGGCTACAACACTAATGTCATCTACCTTGATTTCACAACATTCTACTGAAAAACCTATCCAACATTGGTGTCTCTGGAAAGTTACTGCAATGGATCAACTGTTTCCTGACAAACAGAGCCCAAAATGTTGTAGTCGAAGGAGTACAATCAAGCCCAGCCAAAATCAGTAGTGGCGTTCCACAAAGCACTGTGTTGAGCCCACTTCTTTTCATTCGCTATATAAATGACATTACTGATGTCATCAAGCACAGCGACATAAGAACCTTTGTAGATGATTCCAAGCACCAGAAGGTCATCAATGGAGTGGGTGACCGGACATGCATTCAATCAGATCTAGTTTCTGTTATCCAATGGGCGGGGAAAAAATAATATGTTGCTGAACGAGGATAAATTCGAATTAATCCACTTTGGAAAAGAGGATGCACTGAAACTCTCATATTCTCTTCCCTCAGGTAAAATTCACGTGGCATCCAACAACATCAGAGACAACGGGAGCATGGCTGTATGATTATGGTGTCCGCTTAGATACCACGTGGTTCTGGTTTCAGTCATGCTGTTCGTTTTCATTTGTGTCTCCTCTCTTGAACGGAAAGCTTGCTGCCTGATTGCACCACCACAGTAGGCAATG
Organism: Eledone cirrhosa; assembly: GCA_964016885.1. Classification (NCBI taxonomy): domain Eukaryota; kingdom Metazoa; phylum Mollusca; class Cephalopoda; order Octopoda; family Eledonidae; genus Eledone; species Eledone cirrhosa. The sequence continues at coordinate 242,829,560 of OZ024742.1, forward strand.
ACTAGACTCCATCTGATCCATAATTAGGGATCAGATAGATCATATTCTATCAACTCTGGTGTGCTCCAAAGTTTGGTATATCTACTAAGCATTTCGTTCGGTACAATAACGATCTACTTGCCTCAAGTATCATTCATGTGCAAACAAGTCAACCGGGACCAAATATGCACTCCCTCTATAAGCAGAAAAACTTATTCGACTGAAAACATATTACTCATCTTTTTCCATTTCTTAGGGGGTTCTAACCCCACTATCAGGCTAAAATTTCTTTAGTCAAGAAATACGGCGAAAGCTTCTATTTCTAATTTCAAACTCGCTCGCTGTTTCAAAAATATACTTACTTGTCATGGCAATATTGTTTCATTGTTTCATTCAACAGTACAAAGTCACAATCACTGATCATATAAAAGCATAATATTGTATTTACCGCTGTGTTGTCTTAGACAATTAAACCCCCTAGAATTAACTTACGGTATTTTCTGGCGACCATACATGCGTAACATATCTAAAGTCGCATCCCAAATAATAGCTTTTCCTATCTGTACCAGAAACTATTTCAATTCTGATCAGCTGCTAAGCCTCTATAACTCTCATATAAGACCTCCAATTTAGTATTCCGTCCAAAGCTCTGGCGGTACTTTTTAGACCACATCAAAAAATTCCATTCAACTGATTCTCAAATACTTATGCATTCATCATACTACAGCCTTTGGACCGCAATCTCCTTTCTTTGATTATTGGATCATGACTACAAGGGTTTCTGCTCCTCTGAACTATCTCTAGATGATTCAGTCTTCTGTTTAAGCATGGTGAATCTAAGGCTGTCCAATGAATCTTTCCAATTTGGTGGAAGGGTAAAGTCGATTAAATCGACCTCTGTGCGTTACTGGCACTTTATTTTATCGAACCCGTAAGGATGAAAAGCAAAGCTAACCTTGGTGGGATTTGAACTCAGAATGTGAAAGGGACTTAACTATATGCCGCAAATCATGTTTCTGACGCTCCACTGATACTGCCAATCCACCGCCTTAAAATATGCCCTAATAATAACCATGAGATCCATGTTGGCAATAACTACACCAAAAACGGGGATTACCATGAAAAAAGTGCCCCAAAACCGAGAGAAATTAGGCAAAACTGATGAGATTTTACATAATGAAAGCTATACCTATTTTCACAAGAGAAGATATCTCTCACCCACCCCCAAAATGGGTGGGAGATGACCCCGTCGGGCGGGAAGAGTTGACATACGGTAGTATATGCAATAGCTATTGTTCCTGGTGATGTGATTTCTTGTTTAGAGGTTGAATATACATTCTATTTAGCTCAGTATCTAGTACAAAATTGACAAACTGTCTCCAAAGTTTACTCCTAAAAAATGAGGATATTAAATCCAATTTAAGTTTTCAATACAGGAATATATTTATATATATTTAAACACGTCGTGAAAGAGATTTTGTGCTAGAGCCTAAGGCTATGTGAGAACAGAAAAATTGAAATATGTAAAGGTATACTTTGTAGTAGTAGTAGTAGTAGTAGTAACTCGACATTAAGCCGTGTTTTGAAACTACCAGTTACACTGTAGAAGTCATTCCAGTCATTTAAACACACAAATTTTAACTTAGTTTTGTGGAGGTGTCAACATTTTTGTTGCACATCTGGTCACTGACATAATTCTACTGCAATTGGTGAAAATTAGTTTACTGGTGTGTTTTTATAAACCTTGGGACTTTCTTTACTTTCCTTTGTACTTTCTGTTTTGTTTTGTTTTTCTTGTTGACACTTCCGACCTCGGGGACTACAGTATAATTGCTGTTTGTCCTTTTAGCGTGGGCAACTGTTAGTCACTTTTAGGTTCTATTCTTCTGTTTGTATAAATGTGTTATATTACTACTTACCGTTCCACCTTTTTTTTATTTTCTTCTTTCCTCCTCCTTTTGTTATGGTGGTTTATTTTTGAACGCATGAAAACTTCGTTCGTCATGTTATATATGAAGTATGTTGAAATATCTGTTTATAGAACAGATTTTATTGGATTTGTGATTTTTAACTGTATAGTAGAGAAAACAAAGGGAACAAATAATAATTTAGAAACATTTCAACAGATATGTGCCAGAAAGGTAACAGGATTTAACTTGCTGTGTGAGCTATAGTGGGGCAGGGATTTCAACAGATATAATTACACATACGAGGTATGCCAGAAAGGTAACAGGATTTAACTTGCTGTGTGAGCTGTGAGTGGGGCAGGGATTAGCGAGTTTCGTTACCATGTGACGTAGTATCAGGGGAGTATATAACTGCGATCTCAGCTCTCTGAAGCCATTGTATCTTTTTACACGTGTTTTTGTTAACAGCTTCTCAATTTTAGGCCGTCGAGCGATGGGCACAGACCAACGAACCAGCCTGCAGTTTCTGATCCGGCTGGAGAAAACTCCGTCAGAAGCACTCGGAATACTGCAGCAAGTGAACGGAGATGAGACGATGTCGGGCTCGAGGGTTTTGGAGGGGCACAAAAGGTTGAAAGAGGGACGTGGAAGGCTACCCCAGGGACGGAAGGCCTTCAACGTGTAGGACTGAAGCCAATATTGGGTGCGTGAGGCAGGTAGGAGGACGATGATCGTCGGCTGACTCTTCAAATGATTGCAAGTGAGTTGGTCATGAACCGCGACTGCGTTTGGAAGATTATCACCGAAAATTTGGGGCATGCGGAAGATATGTGCTAAGATGGTGCCAAAGCTGCTGAATGTTGACCAGAAGGAATGGCACATATAGGTGTCTCGGGACATCCTCGAGTGTCTTGAAACCGAACCAGACATGCTGGGGAGAGTCATTGCTGGTGGTGGCCACCAACAGGATCTGTTTTCCGGAAGTGGACGCCATCAAGATGGCTGTGGGGACGAAGCTTCGGAGAATCCCGGGAGAATCTTTCAGAGAGTGCATCGAAGCGTGGCAGAGAAGGATGGGAAAATGCGTTAGATTCGAGCATCTTATCTAATTCCCAATTGAGTGTGAAATCTACAAAAGTTATACTAACCAACTTATTGCTATCGTACCATGTACTGGCTTTGGCTATTTCAATAGCATTGCTAAGCACTTCTTTATAAAACTTCTTACAGCTCCATTCTTTAGAATATTTTCAAACTTTTCCTTAGATCATTTATAGATTCTAAGCTTATCGTTTTATGAGAGCTACGTTGCATGTATGCAATGAGCAGACGACAAAATATGGTATTTACACGCGTGATAGACTTTTATATACCTGTACTACCTTTCATTCTACTGATATCGACGAAATGCCTGACTCCCCAATTCGAGAAATAGGGCAAGAGGGCAAGATGACAGCAAGCAGAGCTTTGGAAAGCCGAGCCCTATTGAATAAAACACTTAATTCACTCTTTCTCTCACATTCTACCAAGTTCATGCCATTTGTTCTGCTAGAGGAAGATGAAGTTATTCCCCGAAATTAGTTTGCTCTATTTAAATTTTGCATACAATTAGATGGTGGTGATGCGGAATTTCTCTGTGAAACAGAGTTTGCAAGATCTGTTCTTAAATGTCTCAGGTTTATCTATTACAATCCCTATGACGTTCATGATCTCTTTGTTTCTCAGTTTTCATATTTACTTTGAAAGTGCTGAAGTGTTTTCCAGGGATCAAAGATGAATCGATCTGCTGTAAATAATGCTTGTTGCGAGACATTTAATTTTAGGAAGAAAAGCTCTATGTTCTGGCAAATGCATGTCGGCCCTATTCGCCCTAGGTTTATTGCAAGGTGACCACTAATGGCATTCGACTTATTTTCATACAGATTTACGGGGTCAACTGAAGGTACCGACAAGTCGAGCAGCCGTCCGAGACGCCAAATTTTAGAGTGTGCAAAGTCATGTGTTTGGAATCGTCAAAATACAGAAGCAAAAGAGAAAAAATATTAAATAAAATGAAATACATACGAAATGTGAAAATTCTTAGAATTCGTTTCATCTACAGATCAACTCTCTAACCTCCGCTCAGGAGGATAGGTCTGAGTTTATAACAAAAATGTGTCAAGATCATTGTCAGTAACGTAAATATTTTCTCTCTCTCTCTCTCTCTCTCTCTCTCTCTCTCTCTCTCTCTCTCTCTCTCCCACACACACACACTCTCTCTCTCTCTCTCTCTCTCTCTCTCTCTATCTCTCTCACACACACACACATTCTTTCTCTCTCTCTCTCACACACTCACACACACACACTCTCTCTCACACACACACACACACACACTCTCTCTCCCCTCTCTATCTCCCCTCTCTATCTCCCCTCTCTCTCCCTCTCTCTCTCTCTCTCTCTCTATCTATCTCTCTCTCTCTCTCTCTTAGTTATATTAATATTGAAAGGATTTGGAAATTTGATGATGTATTTCAAATGTTTTCTTTGGTTTGTATGTTTAATATACACTTTATTTTTACACTTGTAGTTTTTCCTTGTGAAAATGTTATTATATAATATAATATTTTAGTATATTATACTTGTTTGGGCACAGAAATTCAGCGTACCAGGGTAGCTACAACTCAAGCTCCAGTCCTACAGATTTAGCTCATCTTAATGCCGTTTTTCTTGAACAGCTTCTGAAATATAAAGCCGTTTTCCAACTAGAACAAGGAAAGTTTTTATAACTATGGTTGTTACACAAGTATTGTATGGTGAGTTATACCATATAACATATATTATCTTAGTCTTTTAGAGATGATTCTATATGTTGATGTGTATTTTATTCTTTCTTGGTATCAGCTATGTGATACTGCCCGTCTTAGTTCTCTGCATTCCTGTTGGGGGTGACTACATCGAAGAATAATGCTCATAACATTATGCTGGGGCTTATTGACACATGCTTGATGATGCTGGACCTGTGTTTGGATTGGGTGAGAATGTAATGGGATGTTTTGGGGGTCCTGAAAGGCCTCACACGATTCCGAGTTTAGTTTAAGCGTGGCATGCGAGACGTTTACCGTTGTAAGGTTCGCTTCCATCGTCATGCTCAGGCTGAATTTGCTATATACTCTAACTATTTATATTTTGTGTCAGTTGTGAACCCACTTGTGTTATTTAAAAAATATGAACCTGTAATTCTTGTGTAGGCCCAGATTAATACCATTAAAATACGTCTTCATTTCGTTGGGCAAGAAAAATCCTGATTAGGGTGGTGATAATAAAATAAAAAGCATAAATTAATCCAGAGCAGTAAAATTCACTGTAGCATTGGTGCAAATGGCTGCTTAGTGACGTGGGATTACAAATCATGACATAGATTGGTACATGATATTGATTTCTAATACTGGCACGAAACCACCGATGATTAATACATAATATTGATTGTTTTACAGATAGGAACTACATAATTAGAACGTAATAACGTCTAATGCGTTTTTCTCGGTGAGAATTGAACTATGCATCTACCACTGACTGCAGGAGCTCCGGCAGAGAATAACCCATTCCGGTTGTTAAAATACATGATTGCTAAATAAATATATCAATAAATATATAATTACATATGTCAAGTTTTTATTAATTTTGGTGGGTTTTTTTAACATTAGGAATATTTTACAACTCAAAATAATCGCTATCACGTGTGATTGCCGTCTTTCATCGTTTAAGAATACACATGATTCCATCCTTGTAGGATTCCTCTGATTTCAATGCAAAGGATTCCCTCAGCCACCGATGTAACTGGTCTTCATTGGTGAAGGTCTTTGACTGCATTGCATTGTTCATTGAGAGAAAAAGGTGATAATCTGTAGGCGCGAGGGCAGGCGAATACGGTTGGTAGGACAGAACCTCCCAACCTAACTCCAGCAGCTTCTCATGGGTCATTCTTGATGTATGCGACCGAGCGTTATCATGAACGGCTGGAACGTACTGTCCAACCCAATACATTTTGAATGGGGGAGGATGTACAAGAATGACAGCGAAGTCAGTACATCGACAAAAAAAGAAAATGGTCACGTGCCTAAGTTACTCCCTTTACATTCTGAGTTGAAATCAGGCAGGGGTTGATATTTTTCTATTTCCACTTTCTGAGATCGATAAAATAAATAGCAGGCTTACACTGGATTTGATTCCATCAACTGCTTTCAAGTGCGACACACATAAAAGTACATCTACCAAAACAGTTGCTTCTATACAGGTAAGCACCCTAGATGAGGCATGTCAAACATGCGGCCCGCGGATCGCATGCGGCCCTTTACAAGCACACCTGCGGTCCTCACAAAGGTTTTTACAAAGCGTAGTATAAAATAAAAAATTGTAATGTGCGTAATTAGTTGTTATGTGTGGCCCTCAGACAACACATATATGGCCTATGTGGCCCTCGGGGAACCTCAGTTTGACATGCCTGCCCTAGATAGGATCCGCAAAATGTCCATCAAGTTAAATGTCAATTTTTTGTCGATTTCCTACAACTAACATCCAGTAACAGAACAACTCATTATTTTTTCTCCCACTACTATAGAACCGTTACGAACAAATTACGCTTAAGTTTGACTGGTGTATCTATCACTCCTTATCTTATCATCCTTACAGCCCCCCATTCAAACTCTGCACTAAACTATTGATCCAATTCTTACTCCAGAGATGTGGAACCGTTTGGAATTTTCCTCCAGTCCACATTTTTCCTACATGTATCTCCCTACAGATGTTCGTGACATAAACACCATCCCCATTGATTTCAACACCTTTTCTGAGGCCTGTAAAATCTTCTGAACACCGTCTCTCTCTCTCTCTCTCTATCTATCTATCTATCTATCTATCTATCTCTATCTCTGTTTTATCTCTCTCTCTCTCGCTCTTTCTCTCGCTCTCACACACACACACTCTCTCTATATATATACATATATCACTTTCTCTCTTCTCTCTCACACTTTATTTATATATATATATATATCACTCTCTCTCCCTCTCTCATTCAGTCACCGTCTCTCTCTCTTTCTTTATTTCTTTCTCTCTCTCTTTCTTTCTTTCTCTCTCTCTCTCTCTATATATCTCTCTTTCTTTCTCTCTCTCTCTTTCTTTCTTTCTTTCTCTCTCTCTCTCTCTCTCTCTCTCTCTTTCTATATATATATATATATATATCACTTTCTTTCTCCCTCTCTCTCACACTTTCTCTATTTATATAGAGTCATCGTCTCATTCAGTCATCGTCTCTCTCTCTCTCTCTCTCTCTCTCTCTCTCTCTCTCTCTCTCTCTCTCTCTCTCTCTCTTTCTCTCTCTCTCTCTCTCTCTCTCTCTCGCCCCTCCCCCTTTCTCTAATTAAATACTTAAAAATTAAAAAAAAACATTGAAATCTTCAAGATAAATCAAGAGGATAAAAAGAGAGAGATAAAAATCAGATGTCGCTATAATAACATTTGCCATTGCAACGAATTAATATTCCTATTATAAACAAGTAACCAATAGAAACAAAGAAAATTATCAAAAGATCAACAGAAAACAGTTATAAATGAAATCTATTGATCAATGACTAGATCGATACATAGACATTCGACCTGTGTGATAATCTTTACTATGTAACTGTATAGCCTACCTTATTATATATGTGAATGTGTGTTTAGTTCTAATTGTTGAAAATTGCAATAGAGAGTAGGCATACGAAAAGAATGGCTTAAAATATAAAGGACGTATGGTTGTGTAAGACAAAAGGATGACAGTAAATGGAGCTCCCAACAGAAGTGGGATGCAGGGCCAGTCGGTACTTTGTTCCGGGCCCAAGAGCTAAGAAGGCCCCACAGCAACCATGCAACATCCATTTAAAAAAAAATCTTTGCTTGCTTCGGGCCCCAAAGGGGTCTTGTACCGCCTTGCAAAATTTCTGTTGGAGCCCCTGGTGGAATGTCGTGGGTTTATAGCTAGATCCATGGTGGACTTAGCAAAAGAGGCAGAGCAAAAATGAGAGGTAAGCAGAGAATGCTTTGTCATGGGTATGGCAGATAAATATGCTGAAATAACAAAATTGACAGCAAGGTTTGTGGGTGAGCCAATTGCAATGAAGACACCCGGCGTTCTTGGCCCCTGTGCCACATCTCTACTCACTGCTATCGGAACGGGGTTGGCAATGTCTTCTCCATCTTGTCCGCTGGGACCATGAAGCGGACAAATCCTTAAGTTTCATTTATGATGGTGGCATGTGGAATAAATTTATTTGCATTTTATTATATTATGTAACCAAGGGCGGTGGATTGGCAGTATCGGTAGAGCATCAGACACCATGCTTTGCAGTATAGAGTGACCTAAACATTTATCACCATCATTGAACAATGACTCCAAGTACATATTTCAATGAAGATATTTATCAATGTAAATATATTGATTACGGTCTGAGTTCAAATTCCACCGAGGTTAACTTTGCCTTTCATTCTTACGGGGTCGATAAAATAAAGCACCAGTAACGTACTGGGGTCGATTTAGTCGACTTTCACCTCCCTCCAAATTACTGGCCTTGTGCCTATACTAGAAATCATTATATTATGTAACCAGTGATTGACAACAGAACACTATAACATTTACTTGTTGTTATGTACTGACCGTTTCCAAACACTAAAAGCAAATCCTAGTTTTTACATAACTGGAGTGGTTATAGATATGTGGGAAGCGGTAGTGCTGGAAAATGACAAAATCAATATGAACTCCAGTCGGTAGCTGACTTTTGGAAAATGTCGGGTGAAGACGCACGGCTAAGTGGTTAGAGATTTGGGCTCACGATCGTAAGAATGTGTTTTCGATTTCCAGTTGCGTGTTGTGTCCTTGAGCAAGACACTTTATTTTATATTGCTCTAGTCCATTCAGCTAGCAAAAATAAGTTGTACCTTTAATTCAAAAGTCCAGGTTTATCACACATTTGTGTCACGTTGAATCTCCCTAAGAATTATTAAGGATACACATCTCTCTGAAATACTCAGCCACTTGCACGTTAATTTCACGAACAGGTTGTTCCGTTAATTGAATGACTGGGACACTCATCGTCAGAACTGACGGAGATGCAGCAATTGGAAATGTCTAGCAGTGCAAGTTGCATGCAAAATATAATATAATATAATATAGTATAATATAATATAACATAATATATATGATATAATAGGTAATACTCTGTGTGTGGGGGGGGGGGGGGTCTGTGTGTCTGTGTGTGTGTGTGTAAAAGTTCATGGAACAGGACGCTTCATTTTTCTTCGTTAATTTAAAAAGCAGGTCTTAGCCTTGAAATATCATGAAATATATAGTAGATACGGAGTTCAATTCTTCGTAGCGGCTGCTACGTCTATAGGGACTGCTACATCTATAAGGACTGCTACATCTATAGGGCATTTTACCCTATTTTCCAAGCTATTATTTATAGCAATCGGTGACTATGGTTACAGTTATTTTCTGCGTTCGAGATTTCTACATTTTTTAAAGAATTTTAATCTAATCAACGCTCCGATAGTTTATTTTCGAAATATTACTTATTCTCTTTTCGTACTTTGGCAGTATCCGTAGGGCGTCAGAAAACATGCTTTGCAGCATAGAGTTATGATCCATTAGATTCTGAGTTCAAATCCGGCCAAGGTTAGCTTTGCCTTTCATCCTTACGGGGTTCGATAAAATAAAGTACCCGTAACGCACTGGGGTCAATTTAATCGACTTTCGCCCCTTCCCATCAAAAGTAGACACAATTATTTGATATATTATCTTATTTAGCTTATGTCTAAATCTGACTCTGCATTGTTGCAATATATTTTATAGTTGCGTATTTATAAAATCCTAAGATACGGAAGGCAATTTCCACCCATGCGAAATTCAAACTTTCAACCTATCGTAACGAAACTAAATAATTCAATACATTTCACACTTTGGTATTTAAACCGGCTATATTCTCTCACCTCTTTCTGTTGAAACCGGCCACTCAAACCAATGTGGAGGTATTGTTCGCAAAATAAATAATATCAAAATCTTATAGATTCGATATATTGTGAGATAATTATGTGAGGTAAAGCGTTTACCGTGAAAATGTAATAATTGTTTCTACTTTTGGCACAAGGCCAGCAATTAAATCAGTCTATTACTGGTACTTTATTTTATCGACCCCGTAAGGAAGAAAGGCAAAGTGAACCTCGGCGTGATCCGTAAAGGGACGTAACTGTGCTGAAAAGCATGGCGTCCGACCCTCTACCGATACTGCCAATCCATCGCCCTGTAATAATAAATATAGAGTAATGTAGTTTACCACTAATCTAATTGTAATCTTAATTTTCCAAAGACTGATGGAAAATTGGAAACATATTTTCATGTATTTCTTAAAGACAATAGTGACTTCATCAAACGATATATAATTGTAATTGAATTTTGATTGGAAACTTTGGTACATATAATAATCTATACGTATGTCAGTCTTTTTATTTGAAAATGAGTAGGGCGAAATAAGAGTCGTTTATAGCGAAAGATAACTCTTAAAATATTTTACAAGAGTAGCGTCCCTTGATATTTTGAGTTTTTATTATTTTTATTTTTGTAGCTGTAGTAAGGGAGACAATACTTTATCAGAATCGGTTGAAAGTCGGATAGAATATTTTATAGTATTCGTTCCGCCTGTCTGAGCTCTGAGTTCAAATCCAGCTGAGATCAACTTTACCGTTTGTCGTTTCGAGGTCAATAAAAAAAAGTACACCAGTCTAATACTGGTAAGCAATTCTTACTAGCTCTCACTTGATCTATTTACCTCTGTCTCTGAAAGAAATCGGCTGGAGAAGAGATCAGCTCCGCCAAGAAACGCTGTATAATACTACGACGCCGCCACGTCTCCGCTAGGAGTTACAGGTACATACATTGAGATATTTCATTAATATTCCTATGGCTCTGAGTTCAAATCTCGCTACAGTCGAATTTATCTGTAATTTTCCTGGGTGAACGGTTCTCTAAGATAAATGCTAAGTTGATTGTTCAATTACACCGATTATACCGACAAAAAGAAGTAATATTTAATGATTGATCTCTGCTAAATGTTTTATGACCATATTAATGATATTAGCACAAAATAAAGTTAGTAAAAGAGTAAATAAAAGAAAAAGAGAGGTTATATGTCTTAATCCGTATGGTGAGCAATTGGGGTCCCACGTGTTGGCCTTCCCACAGCCCCGGCAGACAGAATGGAGAAGGCGTTTCCCCGGAGGATGGTAAGGAGGATACGCTGGAAGATCCATTCCAACTCGCGAGGCTCACATCTGCTGCTGACCAGCTCAGCACCTATGGTGGTAATTAGGGAGGTAGCCCTAGAGCCAAGGACACCAAAATTCTCCATTGCCAAGGGCACGACAGTGAACCTGTCGGAGAGCGACCGGTACTTGGGGAGTTTGACCTCCTCAGCCTGACGTGCAGCAGTACCTGGGTTAGTTGCAGACTGCACCAGGTTGCGGCTGGAGAAAGTGTCGCTGCAAGTAGCATCCCAGACGAGGGGTTTACCACCGCGGAACGGGAAGATGGTCATACTGTCTGGCCTTTTGCCGTCCCCTCGGTCCAGCCCCACCGGCTCGAGCTGGGAGGGGAAGCCTGCAGCGTCCAAACCATGCTTTATGACCTCGTTGAAGGCAGCATGGCATGGAAAGCGGTCGGCACTGTGGCGACAGGAAAGCGGGTGTAGGCCATGGTGGATCCACAGCGACATTTATGTGGCTCGCAGATCCGGAGTTCAAGCCTCAAGGAAACGCTGATGCGCAGGCTATCGTTATCCAGCTGCGTGCCAGTGGAGAAGGAGGGCAAGGCATGGAGCCAGGCACCACAGCCTTCAGCTTTTATAAACGACTGAGTACTCAAAGTTCTTTCAATACACTTAAATGCTAACAAGTTATCGATTCCGATTCAGGTATACTACATTTGCTCTGGATTGGCAGTATAGTTAGAGCGTCCGACAACACGCTTAGCGGAAAAGAGTTACGGCCCTTTAGGTTCTGGGTCCAAATCCAGCCGATGTTAGCTTTGTCTTTCATCTTTACGGGGTCGATAAAATAAAGTACTAGTCACGCACTGGTGTTGATTTAATCGCCTTTCCTCCTCTTCCAATATTCTTGGCCTTGAACCTAAATATTATAGTGCCATCAAAGTTTACGAACGACTGGCTAGAACTCGGAATATTTTAAACAAGTAAGAAACATTTTATTGTGTACAGGTTTTACATTAAAGTTATGCTGTTTGGTAGAACTGTAGCTCGAATAAATTTTAATCAATATATTTACATTGATAAATATCTTCATTGAAATATGTACTTGGAGTCATTGTTCAATGATGGTGATAAGTGTTTAGGTCACCTTTGGATGGTATGAGTAATTAGTAACACAATAGTATATGATCAAGCAGATCTATGATTAAAGGTATTCCATCTCCTTGTAAGACAGCAGGGTCTGTTTTGAAGATTCGGCTGCTATTTCTCTTAGGTTGAGTAACAATATATAGGCTTACTCATTGGTTCGTTAGAAGTAACACATTAATGTGCAAAAGAAAGACTGGGGGAGACCAGTGCCGCATTTAGGACACATGAGGTCCTATGCTAGTTACGTTATGAGGCCCCAAACATTTGAAAAATTCATCATAAAAAAATTGGAGGGGGGAGATAGGCCCCCACTGGCCAACGGGGCTTGTGCTTACCTAAATACCTAAATACAATGGTAAATCCGGCACAGGGAGAGACATTATAGAATCTTGGCACACACTGTAATTGTGCGGTGTGAATGTTTCGCCACTCATTACCTGCTATAGCCATCAACAGAATTGAGCCAAACCTTTCTCAAATCACATTTTGTCGCATTTAAAAAGCAAAGGTTATAATAAATAATAGTTTCTACTTTTGGCACAAGGCTAGTAATTACCCAGTGCATTACTGGTACTTTATTTTATCGAGTAATGCATTGGGGGTAATTGCTGGCCTTGTGCCAAAAGTAGAAACAGTTATTTATTATAAATAGTGTCGTCCTAGAAGACGTGATGGTCACGACTAGAATACGTTTTATAATAGGTCTTCTCGTTCAGGAGATAACAACAACTGTACAGACAGCGTAGACAGGGCAGATTGTTGCACTAACACGAAGGCAATGGATTGGGATCAAAGTAAGAAACGGAAAAATGCATTATGGCATTTAGTTTGAGTTTAAATTCCGTCAAACTTTGCTTTTCAACTATTAGAGGTCGATAAATAAAGTACCAGTTAGGTACTGGATCGATTCATATCACTATAATGCATCCTAGATGTGAATGGAATCATGCAAAAAAGAGAAATGATTAGTTAATTAATTAATAACAATTATACAGATGAGTCATTTTAGACAGTGGAATAATCAGACTGACCATGTTACAGAGGTGTGACGAAATTTTTGACATATATTAGATTGTACAATTAGGAATTAAACATTAAGTGAATATAAAATTGGGCGTGTGTGTGTTCTTAAATGACTAGAATTATTGTTTCAGTTTTCAAAACATAGTTGAGTTACTTCCCATAAAGCGTGGCTTAAACGCCGCGGGCTTCCTTTCGCAAGTGAGCCGGTTGGGTTGCACCAAAGCGGCGGCAGAAAGCAAGATGGCACCATAATCTTCCCGTTCCGCGGTAGTAAACCTGGGACGCAACATGAAGCGACAACCTGGAACATTTGGTGTCAAATCCATGCTTCGTTGCCTGACAAACCGAAGATGGCAAGCTGTTGACTTATCGGCCGCCCTCCGATAGGTTTGTCATCAAACCAGTAGCGGTGGAAACATCACGTGTAGCGAAATCTGTTCGTACATACAGACCCCTGAATGACATATGGCTGCTATTTCTCTTTATCTCGGTTAGAGTAGGTGGTCTGGAGATGTTGGCCAACTTGTGGTTAAATGAGATAAGTTTTTCTTTGGGTCATTCGACTCTGGTTCCCCGAAAGAGAAGCATCACTTCGAGTTGCTGAAGCAAGTAGTGAGATGTAGCACTTGACATTAAAAAAAGCTCCGGCCCTCTCGACAAGGGGCCGACAACAATTCTTCCATCGGCACTTCAACCACACAGTCATCTGCCTCTTCATATAGACAACCCAGCATGTACTGTTTGACTACAGCTTGTCACTTTTTAATCGAGCATAGCATCTTAAACAAAGATTCTCCAACACAACACAGAGGCCTTATTGAACACTGTATTCATTTGTGGTGAATACTACAATCAAACTTTATATTTTTATGATTCAAAGTAATCATATTCTTTTTGCTTTTTGCTGAAGTGAAGTAATGTTATATATTTAACCAAAATTACTGGTCTTTGTCGTCCACAACAAACAAAAACTTCGCTTCACACTTCCCTACTCACCACTGTCGGGGTGTGACAGAATTCAACTCTGTTTTACCTAGCGAAGATTCGAAATCGAATCCAAAAGTTCTCGTAAACGTTGGAATAGCAGGTGCAGGTGCTTTGTTCTTCATCGGAGCTGCTGGCCCCGAGTAAGTCGTCGATGTATGCATATACGAAAGGCAGACCTGTAAAACATAGTCTAATTCTGTGACAGGGGCAGAATTGGTCACCTGTAGGGATAAGCCCCACGTTTTAGAATGGCTCGACATCATCTGGTGGAACGTTTTCTCCATTCTGACCGCCGAGACCACGAGGCCGCTTGCACCTGGAGTTCTGTACGTGAGAGAGCGTTTCCCTACGTTCGTCCGGGCCTATACCATTGAGGTAGTGAGGTTTGAGTACTCTTTCTCACATTTTTATCTTACAGCCTCTCTCTTACACACACACATTGTCAAATATAAATGTGAAATATATTTAACCTTTTCAAACAAAACCGCCGTAAGACAATTTTGTTAAATTATATTTCATATTCCAGCTTAAAATTAAAATAAAGTTAGTTACTTTACTAAATTCCTTCAAAATTTTTATTATTTTCAAATTTAATTGAAAGTGATGTAAATTTTTATTATTATTTTCAAATTTAATTGAAAATCATGTACCGGGTATTGCATTAGAAATTTGATCGTGAAAGGGTTAAGGTGATTCGAAACTAAGTAACAGAAACGGGAAATAAATTTGCGCATGCGCTTTTGGTAATCATGCAATATGCTTTTATGAACATAAATAACATTTCTAGGATTAAGTGTTCGAAAAATAAATAGTGTATAGATGTAATTACTTATATTTTCTCTGACCGATTACTTTATCAGTGTTCAAAATGATATCGTTGAAAAATACATCTGACAGATCTGTACAGATTGTCTCACGTTCCTAACATTTCAGGTTCATGGTATTGTACATGTTTTCTTTCTACGCTTTGTTGTTTATTTTCTGTTTTAATGTAAACAGTTGAATGCTGGGTACTAAATTACTATAACAACATTGGTTTACCACCTATTACACAATTATTTATAATATGTAAATATGCTCACACTTTGGCGTATATAGCTAAATCAACGCCCCAAGTAATATACTTTAGCCCACTGTATATAGTAGATTGTTTTTGTTGATAAGTGTATTAGACAACTATTTGTTATGCACGGACACACCACTTATAATATAAAATTGTGTTTTCTGTAATTTATGATATATATGAGTGTGTGTATATATATATATATATGGAAAGTTATATTTAATATTGTATATATATATATATATATATAGGCGTTCCTTACTTTTAGCGGTGTCAAGAATGAAAGTAAATTTATTTTCATTTTCGAACGTCGTGTTTACATTTTGTGTGTCTGTTTAAACGAAACATGCTGGCGACGAAGCTTCTTTGCACGGCTCCATGTGTTCTCTATGAGCTGTGTGTGCACATAAGGGTCCACAGGATCTACAAAGTTCCGTTTGTGCACAAGAACATCGTAAACGTAAATCCCACCTTCAATTTCCTCAATTTCCGAATAGGAAGCCCAACCATCTTGTAATGAGGCTTGCAGAATGGTGAGTCCATCATTGTCGAGATAGAAGAATCCAAATACTTCCATAGAAAGTATCATCGTAGCCTGTGGAGACAAGGCCACTGGGTCTTCGGCGCTTTTGAACGCCATTCTGGACGCTGCTGTCTTGTAGAAGTCCCAAATCGAAGCCGTGACACTCTCGTCCCCATCATTCAGCAGGGATTTTGCCAGGCAGCCGCATCATCTCTGATGGTTGGGCTTCCTATTCGGAAATTGAGGAAATTGAAGGTGGGATTTACGTTCATGATGTTGTGGTGCACGAACGAAACTTTGTAGATCCTGCGGACCCTGATGTGCACACACAGCTCATAGAGAACACATGGAGCCGTGCAAAGAAGAAGCTTCGTCGCCAGCATGTTTCGTTTAAACACACACAAAATGTAAACACGACGTTCGAAAATGAAAATAAATATACTTTCATTCTTGACACCGCTAAAAGTAAGGAACGCCATATATATATATATATATATATATATGGAAAGTTATATTTAAATTGTTGGGTTAACAACGAGTAAATATTTATAACTGATATAAAAGCACTCAACAAGTATTTGGAGTATATTTATGATATTAAATAAATGGAAACTATATTTATAAAACCATATTTATTTCATTATATATATTTCAGGGATATCATATTAACAATATGTTATGCCTTCTTCAGACAAAATACAATATAAACAGTCTTATAAATAAATAGATACGACATACCTTTCAATCGACTTGCATTTGGGAGGTTGATTTGGCAGTATATATATATATAACGAGATATATGTATATACAGGAAGAGAAAGCCATATATCTCAAGAAACACACATACACACATATATATATATATATATATATATATATATATGAATGCATGTTTGTATATATATATATATATATATATATATTCCCCGTCTATCCTATTTTTTCATCTGATGCAAGTATTGAGTGCTTATTCGGTTAATGTTTAACTATTTAAGTATAATGGTACTTTAAACAACCATTCTAATATAAAAATTTATATCCGTTTTGTTGACAAACACGATAATGTAAACAGCGTTTGAGTCAAAGAGGTAGCGCGTGCGCTTTCGCTCCACCTATTTACTGGAAATAGCAGCCAAATCTGCATAGCACACTATTAAAACTAATTAAGGGCAAGTTTGAAAAAAATCGCTATGATCATGTCTGGAATACCTTTAACTGTAGGTCTGTTTGATCAGGGCTGGTCTTGAGGTAAACAACAACAGTTTATTGAATAATTTAATTCTATGTCAATCCTAACACCTATACCCTAACCCGATAATGCATATAAGAACTAGAACAGAAGAAAGAAAACCCCATTTTTCTATTTTCAGCCACATTATGGATTTCATTAATAATTGTTTCTACTTTTGGCACAAGGCCAGCAATTAATCAGTGTATTACTGGTACTTTATTTTATCGACTCCCGTAAGGATGAAAGGCAAAGTTAACCTCGGCGGGATTTGAATAAAATTGATATATAATTGGTGGAGCACCAAAATTATATGAAGAATTTACTTATGCGGTGCCCCAGCAAAGGGCGGTGCCCCAGCATGGCCTCAGCCGGATGGCTGAAACAGGTAAAAGAGTAAAAGAGTATGCTCCTGTTAAGTTCTCATTTCAAAACGCCATAAATGAGAGGAAAAGGAGGGAAGAGCTAGAACTACCAGACAAAGGAAGAAAGAAAGGGAGAAGGAGTAACAGACTCTACACCTAGGTCAGAGCGGTGTTTCGGCTATGCCTTGCAGACAAAATGACAAAGGCATTTCCACAGCATCCCACCTACCAGGGCTCGTTCTTCAGACGTGCTGCTATCGATCCGTTTTTTTGTTTTTGTTTTTTGTTTTTAGGCGATCAGCTGTCCAGGGTCCGATGACGCCTGAGGTCTCGACGGCAACTGGTCAAAGAGGAAGAGGCCAGACAAACTCCAGCATTTGCTTGTCGTCTTGTCCTCTACAATGCGAGCCATGGTACCATGTATGATGATGAGACATGGGATTATGGTTATGACTCAGAAACCAAATTCCAGTCCTCCCAATGGAAGCATCTATCATTACAAAAGCCCCCCAAAATACAAGAGGTTTGCAACAATGTGAAGGTAATGTTTACCTCTTTCTTTGACACAGTATACAAGAACTTAGCATCCTCATTGGCAGTATCAAGTGAAATGAAATGTGACAGGCAAGTAGTGCAACACTTCACACACTGGCTGCTGGACAATGACTGATGCTTCCAGCAAGCTTGCCAAAAATTTTGCTTGCAGCTAGACTCTTTACATTTTTCTCTCCCTATTATCATTACTTTCCACAGGAAAAAATATACTCATATACTTTTTTGATATCTCTCATATATATGTATTTTTATGTAAGATATTCATAATGTTGTGTCCATAACACTATCTGTATGAGTACCCTCTCATTTTGCTATTTTAATGCCAAATTTACATTGAGGGGTTATGTATGGTCAGCGAGTTGATATTTTCTATATCAATATAATATCATTGTATATATATATATATAACCAAATAAAGAGATATATCTATATATATATATATATAGAGAGAGAGAGAGAAAGAGCCATATATCGCACGAGAAACACGGTATATTGTATATATACCAAATAGATATTCTGTAGAGGAATACGTATATATATATGTACATATATATACATATATATCGCCTTGCGTAGATTAGAAAGAAACGAAGCCTGCATGCTCCGATGGATGTGTAATATACGCGAACGGCAAAGCATAAATGAACTCAGACAGAAACTGAGCATAAGAGGAATCAAATGCTGTGTGCAGGAGAGGCGGTTGCATTGGTATGGATATGTGATGCATATGAAGGATGACAGCTGCATAAAAAGGTGCAGAGCACTAGAAGTCGATGGAATCCGCAGAGTGGGGAGACCCAAGAAGACTTGGGATGAGGTGATAAAAGCCAACCTTACCCAATTACACCTCAAGGGCCATGACACACGACCGTGACCTCTGGCATCACACAGTAATACAGAAAACCCGACCTCCTACGGGTATAAGCCAAAGCTGAAGCATATAGACAATATTCCCTCACCCCCTCCCACTGCAAGGTGGTCGTAGAGGTTCCATGGCAAAAAAGCACCCAGCCCACACTGTAAAGTGGACGTGTAGGCGCCACTTATAAAAAGCACCCAGCACTCACTGTAAATGAAGCTGGTGTTAGGAAGGGCATCCAGCTTTAGAAATCAAGCCAGAAACAGTTCCTGTATGAGCAAGACAAGGTCAGCCGACTGGACACTGCCCACAACAGGACAACCCGTCTAACCCATGCTAGCATGGAAGAACAGACGTAAAACGGTGATGATGATATACTTGTGGCCTCTTGGCCTTTGTCCCAGTCTGTACTGTACTTAATCTATTTATAAAGCACCTATTGGCATCTATCGAAATGCCTTTTTTTATTCTTGAAATAAAAGATGTTAGGTATTTAAATATTGCATAAGATAATTTTTTAAATTATTTAGAATATCTAAATACAGAAAGTAATAAAGAAAATAATAGAAAAATTTATTCTACAGAAACCATAAATGTTTACAGCACTTCAGTATATACAATGTTTTTAACTTTTTTCTTTGGAGCATATATGAAGAGTTTGTGAGGGCTTTCTAATCTGGAACAACTTACATACAATTGACCATGTGAGAAACTGCCCTCTTCTAGATGGAGACTGACAACCTGCAGTGTTTGACCTTGGGGTTTGTTAATGATCATTGCATATCTGACTCTCAGTGGGGATTGCAATTGTTTGAAATGAAAAGGAACATTTGTTGGTATTAGAGGTATTCTAAGTATCATGTCTTCCTTGCCACACCCAATAAAGATCTTGGGTTCAATAATGTGAGGCTGTAGCTTAGTCACAACCATTTGCATTCCATTGCTGATCCAGGTTTCTGAGAAGCATGATGACTGTGCCCTTCTTCAATTCAATGTTGTGTGGCAACATACCAGATGGTTCCAGATTGTTGAGAAATTCAATGGGATAATGAACAGCTTTGTCAATAGATTTATAGAGGCACATGGCTTAGTGGTTCGAGCATTGGCCTTGCAATCGAAAGATTGTGAGTTCAATTCTCAGACCGGGTGATGTGTTGTTTCCTTGAGCAAGACACTTTATTTCACATTGCTCCAGTTTACTCAGCTGTAGAAATGAGGTGATAGGGACTGGGGTCCCTATCATTCCACTGCAAAATAGTCGTGGAGGTGCCACGGCAAAAAAGCACCCAGCACTCACTGTAAATGAGGTTGGTGTTAGGAAAGGCATCCAGCTGTAGAAATCAAGCCAAAATCAGTTCCCGCCCGACCCTTGCAAGCAGGGAAAAGCAGACGTAAAATGATGATGATGATCCGGCTTCCTCCAGGTATCATTTGTGAGAGATTTTTTTTGGGGGGTGGGGGTGCTTTTTCACACAACCACTCTTTGTTGGAATACTGGATTTCGAAATTGGGGAATACTTGATTAATTAAGTTTACAAGAAGTCAGAATAACAACAATCAACTGTTATTATAGTGAAAGTCTTTTTTTAAAGTCTGTGCTGAATTGTTGGACATACAGAAACACACACATATACACAGCAATACATACATTACGGTTTTGTTAGTTAGGGAGAGGTGGAGTCAGTGAGAGCTGGAGTAGTATTTCACACTCAACGTAGATAGCATAGTTGCTAAAAAGAACAGTAAATTCTACACCCCTCATTCCATTTTCGGAAAATAAGTTGACTGCGATCTTGTTGGGGGTCAGATTAGTTGAAAACACACAAAAAAACCTTAATCATTATATATTTTATTTAGTGTTATTAGCGGTCAACGTACAAACAAACTTCCTAAGTCTAGATATATGTGTGTATTTTACATACAGCATAAGGTTCAAGGGAAAGAATTTATTTTTATTTATAGACTTAACCTTGTGTTGAAATGGAGTATTTGATTCTAAAAATTAAAATAAAAGCTTAGGCCAGAGAGTGCAAGAGTTCTCTTCATATTCTTGATTGATTTGCTGTTATTTTTCCATTAACATTTTTTTGTTTTTTGTCAATAATTGTTTAATCATTTACAAATATTTGTATCTATTTTGTTTCAGTTTCCTGAATTACGTCCCTTTAAAGCAGTACGAAACACATTCTGTAATCATGTCAGAGGTTGAAGCTACCCGCTTACGTTCCCAGCGATCCCAGCCTCATCAACAGTCTTATATAAGATTTATTAACTGTACTGAAAGGCAAGTTGACATAGTTTGGTTGAACTATGAAGGTGTCAGTGTCCACTATAAAACTTTGTCATCTCAGCACTGGGTTGACGTGAACACTTTCGCTGGACATCCATGGATCTTCCGAGATACGAATACAGGTGATAAATTAGTAGTCCAGCGAAAGGAAGTATTTGAACCAGTGGCACACTGCTATCAACGTGATGGCACTTCACGCAGAGTTGTTAACATCGTAATACCAGGTATGTTCACTTCTTTTTTTTTTTGCCCCATTGTTACTTTTAAATCTTTTATTTTATGAAGCTTAATAATGCATGAGAAATTAGGCATAAGAGGGATCAGGCGCAGTGTGCAGGAGAGGAGATTGCATTGGTATGGACATGTGATGTGTATGAAGGATGACAGCTACATAAAAAGGTGCAGGGCACTCAAAGTTAATGAAAGATATGGCATAGGAAGACTTGGGATGAGGTGAAAAAAAGCTGACCGTGTATAATTACACCACTCAAAGGTGATGACACAGGATCGAAATCTCTGGCGTTATGCAGTAATACTGAAGAACCACCTTCCCATGTGCACAGCATGAAGCATACATTTAGTATGTACAACTTTCCTCTACCTTCTCTTCCATTCTTCCTTCCAAATACCTCCCACATCTTAATACCACACCCTTACACCCCACCCTAGATCTACCTCTCCAATCCCCACCCAGCCCCCAGTCCACACTGTCAAGTAGTCATGTAGGTGTCACAACAAAAAGTGCCCAGCCCACACTGTAAAGTGGTCGGTTTGGTGCCACAATAAAAAGCGCCCTGTACACACTGGAAATGTGGTTGGCATTAGGAAGGGCATCCAGCTGTAGAAACCTTGTAAGCAAGGAAAAGCAGAAATAAAATGATGATGATGATGATGATGATATATATATATATACACGTGTTAGGTAATTCCAAAGAAAAAGCAAAGGAAAAAAGAGTGCTCTATGTTTAGAACAGAGCTAT
Organism: Eledone cirrhosa; assembly: GCA_964016885.1. NCBI lineage: Eukaryota > Metazoa > Mollusca > Cephalopoda > Octopoda > Eledonidae > Eledone > Eledone cirrhosa. Next base: position 242,851,737 of record OZ024742.1, read on the forward strand.
TAGATATTAAATATATATCTATATATATGTGTACAAAAAGATGACAGTGTGCAAAGTACGATGCTGCATAGTAGTGAAACATGGGCTATGACTGCGTAGGATGAGCTTAGACCAGAGAGAAATGAAGCAACCATACTCCATTGGATGTGCACTGTAAGTGTGAGAGAGAGGCAGAGCTTGGGCGAGTTGAAGAAGCTGGGCTTAAGAGGAATTCGAGTTAGTGTACAGGAGAGAAGACTGCATTGGTTTGGATACGTAATGTGTATGGACAATGATCGTTGGTTGAAGAAGTGTCAGAAAATACCAGTGGAAGGAAGTTGTGGTAGAGGTAGACCAAGAGAGACCTGGGAAGAGGTTGTGAGAGCTGACCACAGATCACTGAAACTCACAGTGGCGATGACAAAGGATTGCGACATGTGGAAAGATGCCTTGCTGAGAAGGACTCGTCCAACCCATGCAAGCATGGAAAAGCAGATGTAAAAAACGATAATGGTGTATATATCATCATCATCATCATTTTACGTCCGCTTTTCCCTGCTTGCAAGGATACAACAATCGAAGAATGTTTTAGAACATTTAATCACTTACGATCATTTCATCCAGGAATCATCGGAGTTTTAACATTTAACTATATACTCCGATGATTCCGGCCTCGTGCTAGGATGAAGCGGTTGTAAGTGATTAAATGTTCTTAAACGCTCTTTGATTGTTGTTTACAAAGTATTTTGACTCTGTAATATACTTGTTATTTTACATTGAGCTATTCTCATACTTGTAATTGGATAATATTTAATATTACCCACATTTTATCATCATCATCATCTTCTTTTAACGTACATTTTCCACACTGGCATGGGTTAGTCGGGAGTTGTCCCACTTGAGGCAAGTTTGGTCGGGTGACCATGTCTCGCTCATATAGGACTATCTGGCAGGTTTTCTGCAGGTTTTCTACAGCTGGATGCCCTTCCTTACACCAACCACATTTACAGTGTGGAACTGGGAACTTTTTACTGTGTTACACGGCCACATTACAGCGTGGACTGTGTTTTTTTTTCTCGTGACACCTACACAATCTCGATCTCGATCTCATTATCTCATTTATTTGGACTGGATGTTGTGGTACCAACTTTATAGAGAGAGGGTGGTGTTGGTGGGAGTGGGAGGATAGTGTAAGGGTAGTGGATTGGGGTGTATATTTGGTTAAGAGGTGCCTACTGACTGTAGGTTTCACTTTGTACATAGGCAAGGTGGGTCTTCTGTATTACTGTGTAGCGCCAAAGATCCAGTGATATTGTCTTAGAGAGGTGCAAGTGTGTAAGGTCGGAATTTATCAGATCGTCCCAGGTTTATCTGGGTCTACCTATTCCGTAACTACCATCAATTTTGATCGTCCTGCACTTTTCTATACAGCTGTCATCTTTCATGCGCATCACGTGGCCATACCAAAGTAGTCTTCTCTCGAGTAAACAGCATCTGATCCCTCTTATTCCTAATTTCTCACTTAGTTCATTTATGCTTTGCTGTTCACGTATATTACTATTACACATCCAACGGAGCATGCATGCTTCGTTCCTTTCCAGTCTACGCAGGTCCTCTACACGTAATGCCCATGTCTCACTGCCATATAGCATTGCTGTTCGTATACAAGCATCATACAATCTGCCTTTCATTTTTAGAGAGAAACCTTTTGTGGCCAACAGCGGTATAAGCTCTCTGAACTTTTTCCATCCCGTTCTGACTCTGGCTACTGTACTTTCAGAACACCCTCCACCACTGCTGATTTTGTCACTCAGGTAACGGAAAGTGTCTACTATTTCTATAGAACCATCTGGGCAATAGAAGGGGCTAGTATCCTGTGGACACTTGCTACCTATTGCACCTGAGCATTGGCCACATATAAAGTCTACGTTCTTAGATAGTTTACCTGTGATCCCACTACATCTTTTATGTACCCATACTTTGCATTTGGGACATAAAATTGAATTTCTGCCTACTCCTTTCCTACACACTGAGCAAGGCCATTTCCCTGAGGGTACCTGTGCCTTATTTTCCTTTCTACAAACTAGGACTTTAGTCTTAGACAAGTTAACTTTAAGGCCTTTTGATTCTAGGCCATGCTTCCATGTTTGGAATTTCTTTTCTAGTTCAGCCATTGATTCAGCTATGAGCGTTAGATCATCTGTGTATAGGAGTTCCCATGGGCAGCCGGTCTTGAACTCCTCTGTTATAGCCTGAAGGGCAATAATAAATAGGAGGGGGCTAAGGACAGAACACCAACTTTTACACTAAATTCTTCACAATATTCATTGTTAATTCTACTGACTGTTTGAAATAGAAATTTCTATTTCCAACCACATAGTCTCCATTGATTCCATCATAGCCATCACTATGTTGTCCAACGTGGCCGTTTAGATCGCCAGCAATAATTAGGTAGTCGCTGTCGGTTATTTGGGAGGTAGTTTGCATTAGCGTCTCATAGAACCTGTCCTTTATAATGTGAAGTAGACCAGATTGGGGTGCATAAGCGGATATTATTGTCACAGTAGTTTTATTTAGAACTAGCCTTATTTTAATTATTCTGTCATTTACTCTATTTACGTTGATTACCTTATCTACCCATTTTTCAGCTAACATAATTCCTACTCCACCTAGTCCGTTGTCATTTCCCACCCAGAAAAGTTTATTGCATCGTTTACCCACGATGAATCTGGCAGACCCCCTTCTCCACCTAGTCTCTTGAATACAACAAACATCAACTTCTTTACGTTCAAGCATCTCTACAACCTCATTTGAGCGACCTTTTAATGTGCCTACATTCATGGTACCAACTCTGAAGTTGGGAGGGTGGGATGGATGGGTTAGAGGGGTAGGGAGGGGTATGGGAGACGGAATTATGTTGGTCATTTGTGTCTGAAATAGAGAGGGGTCTTTGAATTCTCGTCCTGCAGCAGGAGGTGAATTTATCTTTATCTGTGACATCGACATTGAATGCTTAGACTTTCCAAATCTCCGCAGTCAACCCATCAAACAGGTCTAAACTTAAGGAGTAGTAACCGGGGCGGTAGCTTTGCTATACTGATTTATTAGGGAACTTACTAAAGCCGCTGAGTTTTGATTGGACCATTAGCAATGGTGATGGGTGGGAGGGCGGGAAATGGGTAACTTTAGGAGAAGGATTTGATTTAGAAAGGGTCCAACAGAATGAGACAAATAATTTTAAAACTTGTAAATATTAATTGAAAATCCGAGAGAAACAAACAGGGAATTTGAATTGTAGACTAGCATATCTCGGAGATTAAAAACACTGCTCATTGGGAAGACTACGGAATATGGAAGACAATGCTTACATTCTCAAATCAACAAGTCGTCCATAAGATAATTTAGATAGATATTAATACATGTTTTGTCTGTATGTGTGTGTTTTAAACTTATTATTTTCCTTTCATGAAAATGTGGATTGGCAGTATCAGTAGAGGGTCAGACGCCATGCTTTGCAGCATAGAGTTACGCCCCTTTATAGTCTGAGTTGAAATGCCGCAGAAGTTAACTTTGCCTTTCATCCTTACGGGTTCTATAAAATAAAGTACCAGTAATGCACTGGGATAATTGCTGGCCTTGTGCCAAAAGTAGAAACAATTAGTTTCATTTTGTGTTCTAGTCTCATCTATGTTTTCTTTATCTTTCCTTTCAGAGGCTATAAATATAGTATCAGTCAATTATTAGGGTTGTTACGAGGGCAATCCCAAAAGTAAGGTCTCCTTCCGATATTGTAACTTTTCTGTTAAAATCCTGTGGATGGTGCTTCAGGAAACCTCAGGAACCAAAATGCAGAGAACATCCAGAGTGATCCGCTGATCTTTATGTATGTTTTCCTCGGAAGGAGACCTTACTTTTGGGATTGCTCTCTATATAATAACTGCGTAAAATTTGCACTTGGCGGTAGCGTTCAACGGGAGCTCCATTCTCAATGGCTGCCAAGCCAAGATTGAGCATCCCAGCGAAGCGCACGCATGCTTGTTTGGGAGTGAAGGAAGCACCAATCACAACAGTGTTGCCAACAGCCGTACGAACAGTTTCTCTGCGTCCCCATCACTTTGGAGACCTTCATCATCATCACCATCATCACCGTTTTACGTCCGTTCTTCCACGCTAGCATGGGTTAGACGGGTTGTCCTGTTGTGGGCAGTGTCTGGTCGGCTGACCATGCCTTGCTCATACAGGAACTGATCTGGCTTGATTTCTACAGCTGGATGCCCTTCCTAACACCAATCTCATTTACAGTGAGTGCTGGGTGCTTTTTCGTGGCGCCTACACGTCCACTTTATAGTGTGGGCTGGGTGCTTTTTTGCCGTGGCACCTCCACGACCACCTTGCGGTGGGGGGTCGGATTACCCTCATACAATCGACTTGCCACCCAACAAATTACTGGCCTTGCACCCAAATTAGAAACCCTTTGTAGTGTTGTTATAAGACAGTGGTAGATTAATAGAATCATCAGTGCATTGAACTAGGCTTTGTAGTATTGTTATAGTTCAACTGTAATCAAATCTAACTTTTTCAGCCTTCTAGAATCATCATCATCATCATCATCAACGTTTAACGTCCGTGTTCCACGCTTGCATGGGTTTGGACGGGGGTAGTCCCACTTGAGGCAAGAGTGATTGTCTTGCTCGCATAGGACTGTCTGGCAGGTTTTCTACAGCTGGATGCCCTTCCTAACACCAACCACATTTACAGTGTGGGGCTGGGAGGTTTTTACCGTGTTGCCTACACGGCCACATTACAGCGTGGACTGTGTGTTTTTTTGTCGTGACACCTACACGATCTCATTTGTTTCGGCCTGGATGGCGCGGCACCAACATAACTTTACATAGAACGGGGTGGTGTGGATGGGGTGTGGGTGGTGGCGGGACGGGGTGTATTTTGTTCATCAATAAGATAAAGTACCTATTCAGTACTGGAGTCTATTTGCTTGATTAATCCCTCCTTCCAGATATCTGGCCTTATACCTATGTTAGAAGGTGGATTGACAGTATCAGTCGAGGGTCGGATGCAATGCTTTGACGCAAAGAGTTATGGCCCTTTCCATTCTGAGTTCAAATCCCGCCAAGGTTAACTTTGCCTTTCATCCTTACGGGGTTGATAAAATAAAGTACCAGTAATACACTGGGTAAATGCTGGCCTTGTGCCAAAAGTAGAAACAGTTATTATCATGTTTTCAACAGTTTTATACAAGTTTCTACTGCACTAGCAAATACACATCCATGGCCTAGTACATAGGTTAGTAATCAGTATTATTGGCAGTATCGGTAGAGGGTCGGACACCATGCTTTGACGCAAAGAGTTACGGCCCTTTCCATTCTGAGTTCAAATCCCGCCGAGGTTAACTTTGCCTTTCATCCTTACGGGGTCGATAAAATAAAGTACCAGTAATGCACTGGGATATAATTGCTGGCCTTGTGCCAAAAGTGGAAACAATTATTAGTATTAGCAATCAGTAGATTGCTGTCATATATCTTGCAGCATTTAGTTATGTCCCTTTACATTCTCAGTCTAAATCCTGCTGAAGTTGGTTGACTTCAAGAATATATATATTAAGTATTAGTCATGTACATGTATCAGTTTAAGTGACTGTTATGTTTGCCAGAGTGTGTAGCTTTGTGCGAGTACTAGAAATCGTTATTTTTATTTTTATTTTGCACAAATAAATAGGAGTTTTTCTCCTTATTGCCAGGCCATGACTAATTTCTTTAGAGCTCAAGGAGCTTTGTGATTATTCTCATTGTACCAAGTAAGACATACTTTTGTATTAATGCTACTTTTGTTGTTACTGTTCCTTATTGGTCACATCCATGTCAGTATTCTTTTATTATTATTTATTATGGCAGTGGATTGGCAGTATCAGTAGAGCGTCAGACACCATGCTTTGTAGCATAGAGTTATGGCCCTTTACATTCTGAGTTCAAATCCTGCTGAGGTTAGCTTTACCTTTCATCCTTATGGGGGTCGATAAAATGCAGTAGAATCGAGCACTGGGGTCAATTTAATTAATTAACTAGATTGTAGCTGAAATATTTGCATGAGAGGTGAGGGTTTCTCTGAAGACCTGCTGTCCAGCTCTCCTGAGAGTTTCTTAGTATTAACCCACTTGAATGCTATTCCTTTTATGCCTTTCATGCCAAACATTGACCTACCAATAAATCTAACCAAGGAAGATACTGCAATAATTGTGGACACTGCTCATCTGAGAAGTTTAGAATTTTATAAGGTAGAATTCTGAAACATATTCTCCTTTTTAGGGGGACATTCTTGGGGAAGAGCACCAGTACAGCATCCAGTCTTGGAAAGCCTTACTTTTTGGAACATCCTGCAATTGTATTTGCAGTTGCATGTATTGGCTTCAATACTGTTTAAACCTATATATTTGTAAGATTTCTTTTTTAAACCATTACATTATGAAGGAGTCATTTTAGTCATTCAAAAAACATAAAAACTGTTAAATTATCATAAATTTCCTGGTTGCAAATAGTGCACCAAAATGTTGACACTGGAAAATAAATGACACACATCATCATCATCATCACCATCCTCATCACCACAAGCAACAGCAGCTTTTAAGGCCCATTTTCCATGCTAACATGGGTTAGACGGGTTGTCCCATTAGAGGCAAGTTGGGTCAAGTGACCCTGTCATGCTCATATAGGACTGTTTCTGGCTAGGTTTCTACGGCTGGATGCCCTTCCTAACATCAACCACATTTACTGTGTGCTGGGTGCTTTTTGTCGTGATTCCTACATGACCACTTTACAGTGTGGGCTGGGTGCTTTTAGTCGTGACTCCTACACAACCACCTTACAGTGTGGGCTGAGTGCTTTTTGTTATGACACCTACATGACCACTTTACAGTGTGTGGTGGGTGCTTTTTGTTGTGACACCTACACGACCATTTTACAGTGTGGACTGAGTGCTTTTTGTCATAATATCTACGCAACCACTTAACACTGTTGGGCTGGGTGCCTTTTGCCGTGACTCCTATGTGACCACTTTACAGTGTGGGCTGGGTGTTTTAGTCGTGACTCCTACACAACCACTTTACAGCATGAGCTGAGTGCTTTTTGTCATAGCACCTACACGACCACTTTACAGTGAGGGCTGGGTGCTTTTTGTGATACCAACATAACTTTACAGTGTAAGGGTGGTGTGGACAGAAGGGGGAGTGGGTATTATGGATTTGGTTTTGAATGGTTAAAATGATTCTTTCATAATGTAATTGCTTTAGTTCCAACACACGGTCTCAAATGAAGTTATTTATCAAACAGATTCAAATCAAACATTTTTTTTTTATCTTTCAGTTTACAATCTGAAGGAATGTTGCCTGCAAAAATTAAGAGCCATCATTCCATGTAATCAACTAGACGCACTGGAACTACCAAAAAGTCTCATAGGGGAAATGAAAAAGTATTTTCACAAAAGCTCATATATTGGTAAACCTTTTAGCGTATCTGAGAGGTGAGCTATGTTGAAGTATATCAGTTTGGTTGGTTTGTGATGAAACCATGCTATGTATTTTCTTCATACACATTTCTAGACATGGATCTGTAAGCTGATTCTGTTTACCATATATGTGTATATACATTATCTATTTCATTGAAACCATTTTTCTATGGCTGAATTTACCATTTCAAACTACATTAGTTTAGCTCCTTGGTGAGTTAACCCAACGAAGTACAAAACAGTAAATTCAGCCGTACAATGATGATTCTATTAAAATATATAAACTCTACCAATAAATAAGTATTGAGTGTTTCATTAACTCAGTCTCTTTTTTTTTACAAAGAACATTAAATATATATGAGTATATGTAGATATATATACATATATATGTATGTATATATGTGTGTGTGTATGTGTGTATATATATATATGTAGATATATGTGTGTGTGTGTATATATGTATATATATGTGTGAGTGTGTGTGTGTGTGTACATAATGCACACTGCGACTTTGTTTTTCATATATGCTGAAATGAAGAATTTCTCTATCTCTTTTCTGGATTATTCTTATATTTTTGTCTCTTTAAGAATGTCTTCTAATCCCAATTATAATGCAAAAGAAATGGCTGTAATACATAAATATTCTTGTATTCTGTATATTCACACTACATAAACATAAAATAAATATATATATATATATGAGCAGTATATCCTTGATGTCAGCTCTTATCATACATTATTCACTGTTTAAATTAGGGTCATAATTTCCTGTTGATAATAATAATATCATCAGGTAATAGAACCTTGTATTTCAAGAAGGAACAATCTTTCTGTTCTGTATCTGTTCATCAATTTCTTAACCAAAAATATTACCAAAGAGATATATGTTTTAAAGTAAGACATGCATGTACAAAATGTTCTTTAAAGTATTGGTTCAATATATAATTATATATACAGCATATGTATATAATATTGGAAAAAATGTTAGTGAGTATGATCTAAGACCTACCCAAATTACATGATTTATTTTTACATATGTATATATTTTGTATGGAAATTAGAATCTGTTATTCTGAAATTTATTTTCAACAAATAGTTAATTTTATTTTTAATTTTATTAATTCCTAATTAATACAGGTATCACTGATTTTCTGGCTACCGATAGTCCAGAAGTAATTCTGAGCTCAGCCAATTGAATTCCCTGCAACCCATAAGAAATTTATCCTCAAATATTATTCCACTAGAATTTTTTTCAACACCTTGATGTGTATGTGCATATGCATACATTTAGATGTATAAGTATATAAATATAAATGTGCAAACACAGACACACTTACAAAATTACACACTCATAGACATACATTCACACAAATACAAATACATTCACACAAACACACACATACATTTACATAAACATACATACACTCACACACTGCCTAGCAAATAGAATGCCACCTGCTGTTTTGCTATAGTTTTTTCACCATCCCCTTTCCTCCTTTTACACACACATACATTCATGCACACATTGTGACGGATGGATGGATGTCACTCAAATTTATATATAGATGTTAGTCTGGCAAAACAGATACTTCAGCATGAATCTAGAACCAGATGCACCAGAAAATCAGTGTTGTACTTGTATTAACTCAATAGACAAATAATTATACAGCAACATTATTTTGAATATGAAATAGGAGGTAGATTGATAGGTGCTGGATTGGCAGTATAGGTAGGTCGAACGCCATGCTTTTCAGCATAGTTATGTCCCTTTACGGTCTGAGTTTAAATCTTACTGAGGTTAACTTTGCCTTTCATCCTTACGGGGTCGATAAAATAAAGTACCAGTAATGTACTGGAATAATTGCCGGCCTTGTGCCAAAAGTAGAAATTATTATTTTGAATATGAAATCTTTGGTAAAATTGTTTTCAATACTTTTTAAGTACATTTTAAGCATGCTGGTCTCATAACTTAAATTCAGTTTTGACAAAGACTTTATATATATTTATTTAATTAAGATTTTTTAAAATCTTAACTTACAAACTGAATTACTTTTCTAAATGTTTAGTTGCAATACTCACCAACATAACAGTATTTTGATATAACATTCATTCTTTTTCATGCATTGTTAATTCTATTTTATGGTTGATTCCTGCAGTGATGGTCATTACTTAAACACTTAATAATTCCCTAGTAATGATTTTAATTAGAGATAATTACAGTTGTAATATTGTCAAAGCACAATAAATTGAGCTGAATCAAAAATGTGAATAATTTTTCAAAATATATTTTCTTTGGAATACTGGTCTTTGTTCTCATCCTTGCTTCTTGACAAATGCTGACTTTACATTTTTCATATTAAGTAATTTATAATGGTGAATAAATGTTCGCTAGCAAATTCTATTAAGGTACTTTATATGTAAGGATATGAAAAACCTCTGACTAACAAAAATTGTCTCTTGCATGGAGTGTAATGGGACCAATTATTGCTATTTTAATGCTTTTTGATGATTGAAAGTCCAGTGATTGATTTTATATTAAGCATTTATATATACAAATCTATACTATTTGTTATTTCATCACTAATATCATTCATCAATAAAAAAACAATAAAAAACAAGTCACTTGTTCTTTTTTCTTATTTTGTTTTTATTAAGGCATTTTATATGAAATTAGAAATAATAATGATAGTAATTTTACAAAGATGGTTATATCATTAATTGAAACCATTATGGCATGTAAGAAATATACCATTTGTTCCATTTACAATTTGTATGACTAAATACATAATTGCTTCTTTTGCAACATCAGTAGATTATGTGTAAGTCTAGTAGACAAACAAGTTCTAGAAACTTTCAATATGTTCATTTGAAAATTTAGTTTAGTAGGTTCCACACGTAAAAGTGGTTGGTGTTAGGCAGAGCATCCAGCTGTAAAAAACCCGGCCAAATTTACAGTTCTCATCAGAGTAAGGTGCGGCGTGGCCAACTCTGGCCAGACTTGCAAGCATGGAAAAGTGGACACTAAATGGTGATGATGATTGTTAAAGCTTTTGTTAACTTTATGCATTTACTAGCTGGCGCCCAGCTACCATTGGCGTGTTCTGCAGCATCCAGGTATATATATATAGCTGACGTACCTAGCTTCACTTGGTTAAACAGACAATAAGCCCTCTGTGTAGTATAGTATTACTGTTGAAAATATATAGTATAGTATAGTATTACTGTTGAAAATATATAGTATAGTATAGTATTACTGTTGAAAATGTATAGTATAGTATTACTGTTGAAAATATATAGTACGGTATTACTGTTGAAAATGTATAGTATAGTATTACTGTTGAAAATATATAGTACGGTATTACTGTTGAAAATGTATAGTATAGTATTACTGTTGAAAACATATAGTACGGTATTACTGTTGAAAATGTATAGTATAGTATTACTGTTGAAAACATATAGTACGGTATTACTGTTGAAAATGTATAGTATAGTATTACTGTTGAAAACATATAGTATAGTATTACTGTTGAAAATATATAGTACAGTATTGCTGTTGAAAATATATAATATAGTATTACTGTTGAAAATGTATATAGTACAGTATTGCTGTTGAAAATATATAGTATAGTATTACTGTTGAAAATATATATAGTACAGAATCACTGTTGAAAACATATAGTATAGTATAGTATTACTGTTGAAAATATATAGTATAGTACAGTATTACTGTTGAAAATATATAGTATAGTACAGTATTACTGTTGAAAATATATAGTATAGTAATAGTATCACTGTTGAAAATATATAGTATAGTATTACTGTTGAAAATATATAGTATAGTACAGTATTACTGTTGAAAATATGTACACGAATATATAATTCTAGGGCGAGTAAATTTCCCGAGATCTATGGACGCGGTCTCTGTCCCTCATTATCGCTGCCATTTACCTGCGTCTCCAACAGACCAGTGTCTGTGCTTAGGGCATCAACATACGTTAACTTTGGTCTTCCTCTTCCAGTGTGTCCATGTAGGGGCTCCCACAGAAGCACTGAGTGCAATGTGAACTCTGGATGTTGGTGAGCATGTCCAGCTAACCTCAGTCTCCTCTGTGTCACTTTTGAGCTGAATTTTGGGAGGCTCCCATACAGCTCTGTGTTTTTCATCCTCAGTGTATACTGATAGTGGACCTGATATCACTGCTCTACACCAACACCAAAGCCCAAGTATTACACCTGATGGGATGACAGAGTTCTTTCAGATACTGGCTGGAGTGCTCCAGGGAGATACATTGGCTCCCTACCTTTTTATCATCGTAGTGGACTATTGTATGCACCTTGCACTGGAGAAACACCAGGACTCTGGCTTTACTGTAGCACCAGCTCAGAGCAGGAGAGTTAAGGCAAAAAAGATATCGGATGCTGAATTTGCTGATGACATAGTTTTGGTGACAGATACAGTGAAGGAGGCAGAGGATTTGATGCGGGAGGTTGAGACTGTGTCGATGAGTGTGGGACTGAGAATGAATGAGACTAAAACAAAATATCTGGTAGAGAATGTTGAGAAGCCAGAGGGGATCACTAATGTAGGTGGGAAGTCGCTAGAATTGGTTGAGGACTTCCTGTATTTGGGAGCAAAGATTGGGAATACCGAAGATGATTTGGTTGAGAGGAAGAGCAAAGCCTGGGCGGCATGCCACAGCTTGAGATCGGTGTGGAAGTCAAACCTTCGTAAAGACCTGAAAATCCGCCTCTTCATTGCTGTAGTGGAGACTTAGACACTGACCAAGAAACTCACTCAGATGGTGGATGGGTGCTACATGAGAATGCTGAGGATGGCTCTGAACATTAATCAGTATATATAATTATAGATATATATATATATAATTAATTAAAGGTTGGTTAGAAGCGAAGTCAATGCAGACATACAGACAGATATTATAAGGGCGCGACGTTATAGCTATGTATCTATCTAAAAGACAGAGTAAGAAAGAGAGAGGAGTGTCATATTATAAATAATAAAGTACCAGTAATGTACTGGGATAATTGCTGGCCTTGTGCCAAAAGTAAAAGCAATTATACTTCTTTTTTATACAACTGTAAATAACATGTTTATATATGTATATATATACGTATAAAGGAATGCTGTAATAAAATGTACAAATTAAACTGTCTCTTATTTATGATACTAACACTATATATATATATATATACATATATATATATATATATATATATATATACACTATATATATATATATATATATACACACACACAGATAATGAAGTCAATGTACAGAATGGTTTTCGTAAAGCAGACAGATATTATAAGAGCGCGACGTTATAGCTATGTATCTATCTAAAAAGACAGAGATCGCTAACCGGAAGTGTTGACATTTGAAAATTTTAAAGAAGGAGTATTTAAATAAACAATAAAATATCTTTAATCTTTTAACCAAATTTAGTAGACAAAAATACCCTCACTTCTTACTTGGGAAAAGTTACATCTATGGTGCAAATTTGGTGCTGTTTGGTCCAGCCGTTTGGCGAAAAGTTTGTTACCTACATACGGCCGTCAGCTTTACAATATAGATACACATATCTTTCAAAAAATACTTTATTCATTCTCATATCAAAAATAATAGAGGGGCAATTTTTTGTTGTTTTGTTTTAAATCATTGAGGCTGTAGTCAAGGCACGTGGTCCTATTGTTAGACCATAAAGTTGTAGTTTCAATTTCTGAACTGGATGGTTCATTATGTTCTTGAGCAAGACACTTCTTTTTATGATAGGACTATGGCACCTGTTATTTTAACATCAAAGATGCCTCTTATGAGATACAAACTTGTAGAAAGCTGCATAGGTGTGTACAGTATTGATTTCATTTCAATGAGGCAATAGTAGACAATTGCTCAAGATACATAAATAATTGTTTCTACTTTTTGGCACAGGGCCAGCAATTACCCAGCGCATTACTAGTACTTTGTTTTATCGACCCCGTAAGGATGAAAGGCAAAGTTAGCCTCGGCGGGATTTGAACTCAGAATGGCAAGGGCCGTAACTCTATGCGTCAAAGCATGGCGTCCGACCCTCTACCGATACTGCCAATCCACCGCCATAATAATTGTTTCTACTTTTGGCACAAGACCAGCATTTACCCAGTACATTACTGGTATTTATTTTATCGACCCTGTAAGGATGAAAGGCAAAGTTGACCGTGGCGGGATTTGAACTCAGAATGGAAAGGGCCGTAACTCTATGCGTCAAAGCATGACGTCCGACCCTCTACCGATACTGCCAATAATGACTGCCTCTCAGTTTCGAGAATTGCTATCCCTTGACTTTTTCTCATACATGGGTGACACAAAGATGATTTTTTAGCCCTTTCAAGGACTTAGTTTCCTTTCTGCATATGCTGCAGTGAAAAAAAAGGCCATGCTCATACAACACACGGGAAAGTTGTTTAGATCAAGTGATGCTTGTGCTTGAAACTTTTTTAAGTGAAGAAAGGCCTTACACTGGACCAATACCAATCTCTGAATAGCAGTAACAGGCATAAAAAATGAGGAACAAGTAAACATCATTGGCTGCCATCAAGTCGTAGGTTTTACATCAGAGTTTTCTTTTTCCTAAGGTGATGTCTTAACAAGGACTAGGCATCTCCCATTCGTGGTGGGCAAACCACTTGAATATTTCTGTGTCTCCAAGAATACGATCGCGAATACAAGCAGCCGAAATGGGATTCCATCAAAGGGTCTTTGGAGTAACGTTATTCAATAAGTGCGTAACTTGGAGGTCAGAGAGTCATTCCAGGTAGAGCCACTACTTCTCCAAATTGAGAGACCACAGCTCCGATACTATGGACATGTGAGGAAAGAATCGCTGGACAGATTTAATGGGCAAAACCAACCGGCAAGAGACCCAGGTGTAGACCCTGAGAAAGATGGTTGGATAACATCCATGAGCTTGGCTTGTCATGCATGGGAATCCAGCCGGATCAGCTGGAGATGGTTACTTCTGACAGGACCCGCTAGAAGGAGTGTTTGAGGATTCTTCCCCACGACCCTCTCAGGAATAAGTGGGCGAAGAAGGAGGGTAAGAGTCTTCTGCTATAGCCCTAGCCAACCAATGTTTTATGAGCAAATTTGGTAGATGGAAACTGAAAGGAAGCCTGTCATATATATGTCAGTGGCATATACCATACTTAAAATAAAGTATTATGATGTCAGGAAGGGCATCCCGTTCGAGAAAACCTGCCACAAAAATAGGAATAAATAATTTTCGCTTTACATATTGATAATTTAAGTATTATGGGTTTAAGTAGATGCAGCCATATTGTGTATATATATATAACGACGAAATTCCAATTTGTTATGGTATGTCAGGGCAATGTCTTCTGTATATAGTATAAGTTGATTTCTTTTTAACCCTTTCGCATTTATATTACTCTATTTTAACGGTAAAGTCTTTATCTCACATAATATTGAATCTACGAGATTTTGATATTATTTATTTTGAAAACAATGCCTTAACATAAGTATGAGCAGCCAGTTATGGCCGGTTTGAACAGAAAGAGGTGAGAGAATTCTGGTCGAATATGGCCGGTCTAAATGCTAATGGATTAAACAGTGATCTTTGGTGTTGCAGAACATCGTCATGATTTTACGTCTGTATCCCATGCTGGCTTGAGTTGGAAAAGTCGTCATCGTATTCTCAATGCCCTAACAAGATTTACCAAAATGATGTATTAAAAATTACCTTTGCATATGCCACTACTTCCAAAGTTGCTTACATAAACTTTAGTTTGATCAAGTCTTTTTTATTTTTTTATTTTGTCTTTTCTAAAATGTGAGTCTAACAGGTCCCCGTGCTAAGATGTCTTATCAACATTACTCTTACCTTCCATAGTATGTTGTTTTATTTTTTTTATTTTCATACAGTGTACCTAAGTTTTCAGTATCAAAATGAAGGAGCGTAGCTTAATGGTTAGGATGTTTGGCTCATGATCATGAGGTTTTGAGTTCGATTCTCATCAGAAGATTGTGTCCTTAAGCAAGAAATGTTATGCCACGCTGCTTCATTGCGGGAAAAAATAGTTATACCTGTAATTCAAACACGCAGCCCTGTCACCTTTGAGAACTGCATTAAGGGTGCAAATGTCGGTAGAATACTCAGCCATTTGCAAGTTAATTTCAGTGACAAGGTTGTTCCGTTGTTTAAAAAACAGAAACACTCATCGTCGGGACCATCGGAGGGACGATACATTCTTGTACTTTATTTTGTCTCGTACCTCTTCTTTTAAAATACTCAAGTACAGTGTTCAACTACCTGTGACTTCGAATGAACCAGCAATACTGTCGGCTAGTGGTTGAAACTGTGTAAGTTCATTCCATAGATTTATAGCGAGGATACTGGGTGTATGAATGTAACAAAACGAGACAATGTTTGTGTATATAATATTTAATTAACGGTAGATAGAATACTTGACATGTCAAAGATAGATGTTAGAATGAAACAAAGTTAGTAGTTACCGTTTTGATTGCCAGGCAAACGCGGCTGGCAGAGGGCGCCTGGCTAAGGCCAGGCGCCTGTTGGCCAAATTAATGGCAGAGCCAAATGAGAGGCTCTTCGACCTGGTGCCGAAAAGGCAAAGAGAGAAAGGAAGCCCAAAGTTGTTAGTTTTATAGGGCTCTGACCGGAAGTTGCAGAAAGGGTTCCACTTCCCGTCTAGATCCCAATCAAAACAAGGGAGACAACCGCTACATAACCTCCCGCCAGAATTTTAGTGTATAAAAATCGAAATGAAAATATGTAGCAAGTTGGCGAGAATGTTGTAACAGGCATGAAAATTACGACAAAAGAATGTTTGGAAAAATCAATGATAGATATCAAGGTAGCCAACCGCTCTTGGCCAGAGAACGACTGGACATCCATCTATCCATCACCCAAAGATACAATGTAATAAAGTAAACGTAATAGAAGAGCTCAAAGTTCAAAATATAGTTCACAGGTGTGCAATCACATGACAGCTGGAAAGAAAGTGTGTTCCAGAGAATGAATGCAGGTGGTTTCTGTTCTGTGGTATATCGTGAAATTTCCAACCTCCGAATGGATTTTCTCACAGGAAGAGTGCTGCAAAAATGAATTCTCTGGCTTTGGTGTTCTCTGATGTTGCTGCTGCTGTTGTCTCGCTGAGTGAGCGTATTCGGTGTTTAAATTCACAGTAAAAAAATTTTTTTTTAGAAAAAAATGAGTTGCGCAAAGTGCTAGAAATAGCAGCCGAAGTTGATGGTCGATGTTGAGAATGCGTTGACCTGGAAGGGTCAAGAGGCCAGCGACCAGAGAAATAAGCATTCCCAATAAATGCGCGGTTATCAACGGTAAATTTACATTGTAAATTTATAAACCGGCAAATAGAAGAATATAGCTTAAGGCTGAAGAACCCCTGGTGATAAATGGCGTGCGGCTGTCTGTGAGTAAAGACATCTCAGTGAATCGAGAATTTATGCTGCCTACACGTGCCAATACAAGGTTGAAAAAAAAATATTTCTAACGCGCGAGAAAATGATAGTGCAATTTTGAAAGTGACAATGATGAAAAAGAAAGGCTTCAATCAGCATAATTATAGGTGTGAACTTTTGGAAAAAAAAAAAAAAAAAAAAAAACTTGAACGATGAAGAAAACGAAGAACAAAAGGCAATGGTTCATCGAAAATAAATGTTCCTGTTGAAATGTTTTTTAAAGAATATCAAATTTCTTTTTTTTTGTGTGTGTTTTGAAAGAGTTCGTTGTAAGAAACGAGAAACATATATATATATCGTGAAATGTTTTTTTTGTTTTGAAAGTGTTCGTTGTAAGAAACGAGAAACATATATATATATATTGGTGAAATGCGACAGTTAATTGATGCGTGAGAGAAAAAGTATGTCTGTGCGAATTCCACATGTGCGTGTGTGCGTGTCCTTGAGTATTTTCATAGTTTGTCGCTAAATTTGCTGTGTATTCGTAATGTTACTCACAAAACCAGATGTGCTATTTTTTTCTTTTTTTGGGGGGGTGACCCTTATAGCGATGAACGGCTGCGTGTTCGTATCACGTCAGGGTTACCAATATAGCGAGGATACTGGGTGTATGAATGTAACAAAACGAGACAATGTTTGTGTATATAATATTTAATTAACGGTAGATAGAATACTTGACATGTCAAAGATAGATGTTAGAATGAAACAAAGTTAGTAGTTACCGTTTTGATTGCCAGGCAAACGCGGCTGGCAGAGGGCGCCTGGCTAAGGCCAGGCGCCTGTTGGCCAAATTAATGGCAGAGCCAAATGAGAGGCTCTTCGACCTGGTGCCGAAAAGGCAAAGAGAGAAAGGAAGCCCAAAGTTGTTAGTTTTATAGGGCTCTGACCGGAAGTTGCAGAAAGGGTTCCACTTCCCGTCTAGATCCCAATCAAAACAAGGGAGACAACCGCTACAGATTATTAGTCTATGTTCGATCTATGTCCCTCATTCGTCTAACCGTTATCCGTTTTCTTTGTTTTTGTTTGTTTTGTTTTTCTTTTTTATTGCGTTATCTGTTGTCATTTTTGCAGTTATTTATTGATGCGACGCAGTCCCTTCTTCACAAGAGAGATGACATAGGGCCACTGGGTTTGGCGTCCTGCTAATGAAGACCCACTTATCAGCCCTTAAAAGACGAGAAAAGAAGTTGCCATCAGTGATGGCAACTTTTTTTTTCCATCATTTAAGTGCCTTCACTCTATTTTATAAGCTCATGCTACATCAAGGTGTATGGGTACTGAAAGGTGTTATTTTCGTGAGTATGACGTCTGCTTTGACATACATACATGTCTGCATTCCCCACAGGTAAGAGTTTCATTCAAACCTCGTTCTGGGAGCGGACTAACATACCCCATATTTTTAACTGCTCGCTTCACTTCGGCATATGCTCTCTGCTTCTTTTCAAATTCCTCAACGCCGGTAACATTGAGATTTCGCCATTGGACTCTATCAGTTGCAAGATTTTCCCATGTTTCTGTGTTGATGTTGACTTTCTTCGAGGTATCTTCCAGGCAGTTTTTGAAACACTTGTGAGGTTTGCACCGTAAGCATTTGCCTTGCAACAGTTCGCCATACAAAATTTACTTGGGGATTCTACTGTCATTTATGACATGTCCACCAGAGGCGCTGTTTCATGATCATGCTCTCAATGATTGGCATACAGGCCTGCTGCAGTACATCAGTGTCTAGTGTATGACACCTCCATGAGATCTTGTGGATGGAGCACAAGCATTGTTAGTGGAAACGTTCGAGACGCAGGATATACCGACAGTATATTATCCATCTCACATCCATAGAGCAAGACAGTAAGCATAAATGCTAGATACACCTCGATTTTCGTGCACACACTGATATCTGACTGTAACCACGGGCACTTCTCCATCTTACCAAAAGCATCGGAAGCTTTAGACAAGAGTGTTGCTGCTGGAGAAAGTACTACCCAGGTAGATAAACTTATCCACAACCCTCAATATTTTCCCTTTGACAGATATCGATGGAGGAATATATGGCTTTCCAAGTACATCACCACTGCGATTGTGCCAAAGACCTTCGTGAGATCAATAAAGCAATTATACAAATCAAGCTGTTGCTCCTTACACTTCTCCTGCATCTGCCACGCCGTGAAGATCATAACTGTTGTGACCTGATATGGACAGAAACCACACTGAGATTCTAGTGGAATGTTGGGTACAATGTGCAGCAACAGACGATTAAAAAGGATCCTGGTAAAGATTTTACCAACAACTGATAATAGAGAGGTCCCACGGTAGCTATCACAACCATCTTTGGGTCGCGTCTTGAAGAGGGAGATGAGAATGGCATCCCTCCAGCCCTGTGTGACTGCTTCCTTCAACTCCACCAGGTGATATATGTTGTGCAGCAGATCATATACTTTAGTACCACTTTCTTGCACTATTGGAGGTCGGTAAAGTGTTCACGCCATCCCGCCTTGATTTCGTCAGGCTTTCGCAACATTTTTTTTCCATTCTTTGGCAGCATTGGGGCATAGACTGTGGCGAGTGGGCCATACACAGTGCACAGTTCATGATATAATCTGCACGTATATATATATATATATATGTCGAGGCTTCCAAACGACTTATAAATATTTACTTATTGTTCCACAATGCTTCAAGCAAACTTCAATACTCTCTTATATATATAATGAAATGACAGGAGGCTGGACTTGTGTAAATCCTTGAAATGTTTATTATACTTTGATCATTTATGAATATATATATATATATATATATATATATATATATATATATATATATATATATACATATATACATATATATATATATGTATATATATATATACATATATATATATATATGTGTATATATATATATATATATATATATAATATAAGATCAAAAGATGGTTAAAGGAGTTCAATATATTTTATTATGCGCATTTCAAAAACAAACATCATCAAACAATAATATTTGTGTTTTCATCAGATAAAACAGGAGAACATGATATGAAGGCTAAAAAAACACTTGTTGATAGTGCAGTTTTAAATCAACATATGAAAAGTGGTTTTAGATTGATGTGTGATATTGGGAAAAATATTTTATTTAGAGAGGGGGGGAGAGAAAAGGATGAAAAGGGAAGGAGATGAGAGGGAGAGATGGGTGATAGAGAGAAAGAGATAGTTTTTATAACTGAGAGGAGATATATTTTATATAGAGGGGTTGAAAACCGTTGGAAGATACTGTATAAATTAAAAATTTTGAAAATTAACGAAGGGAGGATATGTGCGAGGAAAAAATATATTATATTTAGGGAGGGGGGGGGGAAAGGATGAAAAAAAGGGGAGGAGATGAGAGTGAAGGTGGAAAGGGAGAGATGGGTGATAGAGAGAAAGAGATAGTTTTTATAACTGAGAAAAAGATATAATGTTTTAATATAGAGAGGTTGGGAACCGTTGGAAGATAATGTATAAATTAAAGGAATTTGAAAATTAACGAAGGGAAATTATGTATGAAGATAGAGAGAAAAAAAACGAAGGGAAATTATGTATGAAGATAGAGAGAAAAAAATAATAATTGTGGGTGAATATTCTAACGTCAAAAGAAGAAATGTAGGAATTTTAAAATTAGCAAAGAGAAAAAGTTTGTGTAGAAGGATTTGAGAAAAATAATGTAAAGTTAAAGTTTGTATATTGAATTCATATGTATTAATAATGAGTTCGTTGATGGGGAGAAAAAAATAATAATAAATTAAGGATGAAATTGAGATTAAAAAGATTTATGATAGAGAGAAAAAATAATAATGATTGCGGATGAATACTCAAAATGTCAAAAACAAATGTTATTGTTTTACGAGGAGATAGAATGAGGGTGATGAGTAAACGAGTATTATAGAGTGTATAATGCCCTTTAAAGTAAGGTAGATGGGTATATTTTAAAGAATATATGAGTATATATTAAAAAAAAATATATAATAATAAATTAAGGATGAAATTGAGATTAAAAAGATTTATGATAGAGGGAAAAAAATAATAATGATTGCGGATGAATATTCAAAATGTCAAAAACAAATGTTATTGTTTTACGAGAAGATAGGATGAGGGTAATGAATAAACGAGTATTATAGAGTGTATAATGCCCTTTAAAGTAAGGTAGATGGGTATATTTTAAAGAGGTGTATGTATATGTGCCTTTGAGAAAAGATTCTAAATTGATAAAGAATTGAATATTAACTGTATACTTTGTGAAAAGTTCTATGGAATTTATGCAGGCAGATGGAAAA
Organism: Eledone cirrhosa; assembly: GCA_964016885.1. Classification (NCBI taxonomy): domain Eukaryota; kingdom Metazoa; phylum Mollusca; class Cephalopoda; order Octopoda; family Eledonidae; genus Eledone; species Eledone cirrhosa. The sequence continues at coordinate 242,873,049 of OZ024742.1, forward strand.
CAAATCCGAGCGTCTATTTATTATGGATTCTAGGTTAGAGATAATGGTAAATTTTTCATTTAGGCAGAGATTACAGATTTTAGATAGAGAGCTGTTCAAGTACGAGGATGCAGAAGAAATCTTTTCCCAAAAGATGTTATATTTAATGTTTTTGTCTTTTAAGGACCATATGAGTTCTCTCCCTTTCCACCTTCACTCTCATCTCCTCCCCTTTTTTTCATCCTTTCCACCCCCCCCCCCTCCCTAAATATAATATATTTTTTCCTCGCACATATCCTCCCTTCGTTAATTTTCAAATTTTTTAATTTATACAGTATCTTCCAACGGTTTTCAACCCCTCTATATAAAATATATCTCCTCTCAGTTATAAAAACTATCTCTTTCTCTGTATCACCCATCTCTCCCTCTCATCTCCTTCCCT
>OZ024742.1:242878469-242905969 GCA_964016885.1 Eledone cirrhosa
GTCTAACTGTCACATTTATCCGATACTTTAACCCTTTTGGCTCTTGCATAGTAAACGGTGGTCCCATTAATAATTTATATTTGTATCTAAACCTTTATCTTTTCGTTTTATTTTTATCTTTATTCTTACTATTATTTTTTTTTTATAAGGCGGTGGATTGGCAGTATCGGTAGAGGGTCGGACGCCATGCTTTGACGCACAGAGTTACAGCCCTTGCCATTCTGAGTTCAAATCCCGCCGAGGTTAACTTTGCCTTTCATCCTTACGGGGTCGATAAAATAAAGTACCAGTAATACACTGGGTAATTGCTGGCCTTGTGCCTAACGTAGAAACAATTTTTTTTTTTTATTACTATCCCTAATTAGTATGGAAATCTCGCTTTAACGTTAAGTCGTTGCTAGGTCATCATGGCATATTACACCGGTTGATATAGACAACTAAGATGCAAAGCGGAAGGTAATATCTTATTAATGTTAATTTAACTATGTTTTTAAAGATCTTGATTTTAATGAGAATGTACAGCACGTTCTTATGTAGTCAATCAATTAAATGTACAATTAACACACACACACACCCCGGGCACACACACTCACACACATATACATTCATACATACATATATATATATATATATATGTGAATATAGACATAGAATATTCGAAAATATTCTGTATGTTTATAATAAACATTTTGAAGACCTAATCGCTATAGAATAGAATACGTCACGTATTACAATTAGATTCTCGATAAAAGCAAGGGAAGTAATCTACGCGTTTCATTCTTATTAGAAATCTTCAGGACTACATATCCAGTGCTTTTATCGAGAATGACACAGCTAGAGACTTATAGAATACTTAGCTGTGTACAGGAACTGGTTTGAAAGAGCGGTTGCCGGTTCGGCAGAAATTAGAAATTGGAATAAATGCTCTGAAATAGCGATATATATGTGAATATAGACATAGAATATTCGAAAATATTCTGTATGTTTATAATAAACATTTTGAAGACCTAATCGCTATAGAATAGAATACGTCACGTATTACAATTAGATTCTCGATAAAAGCAAGGGAAGTAATCTACGCGTTTCATTCTTATTAGAAATCTTCAGGACTACATATCCAGTGCTTTTATCGAGAATGACACAGCTAGAGACTTATAGAATACTTAGCTGTGTACAGGAACTGGTTTGAAAGAGCGGTTGCCGGTTCGGCAGAAATTAGAAATTGGAATAAATGCTCTGAAATAGCGATATATATGTGAATATAGACATAGAATATTCGAAAATATTCTGTATGTTTATAATAAACATTTTGAAGACCTAATCGCTATAGAATAGAATACGTCACGTATTACAATTAGATTCTCGATAAAAGCAAGGGAAGTAATCTACGCGTTTCATTCTTATTAGAAATCTTCAGGACTACATATCCAGTGCTTTTATCGAGAATGACACAGCTAGAGACTTATAGAATACTTAGCTGTGTACAGGAACTGGTTTGAAAGAGCGGTTGCCGGTTCGGCAGAAATTAGAAATTGGAATAAATGCTCTGAAATAGCGATATATATGTGAATATAGACATAGAATATTCGAAAATATTCTGTATGTTTATAATAAACATTTTGAAGACCTAATCGCTATAGAATAGAATACGTCACGTATTACAATTAGATTCTCGATAAAAGCAAGGGAAGTAATCTACGCGTTTCATTCTTATTAGAAATCTTCAGGACTACATATCCAGTGCTTTTATCGAGAATGACACAGCTAGAGACTTATAGAATACTTAGCTGTGTACAGGAACTGGTTTGAAAGAGCGGTTGCCGGTTCGGCAGAAATTAGAAATTGGAATAAATGCTCTGAAATAGCGATATATATGTGAATATAGACATAGAATATTCGAAAATATTCTGTATGTTTATAATAAACATTTTGAAGACCTAATCGCTATAGAATAGAATACGTCACGTATTACAATTAGATTCTCGATAAAAGCAAGGGAAGTAATCTACGCGTTTCATTCTTATTAGAAATCTTCAGGACTACATATCCAGTGCTTTTATCGAGAATGACACAGCTAGAGACTTATAGAATACTTAGCTGTGTAGTACAAAGAGAAGTTCTAAGTTGGATGGTTGAAGGAAAAACAACTTTGATAATGAAGAATAAAAAGAAAGGTCTGTTAGTTGGAAATTACTGACCGATTGCTTGCTTCAATTTGCTTCAGAAGCTGTTGACTGGCATCTTTGATGCAAAAGTGTATGATCACCTACTTCAGAATTGGATGCTTCTTGTCGAGCAGAAGGGGGTGCAGGAAAAATTCTCAAGAAACCAAAGACCATCTTGCTCTTGGCATGGCGATCATGAATAACGTCAACCGATGTCTAAATAATCTTATGCATATTAACAGGAATATTGCACGGAGATTCCTTCTCACCATTGCTCTTTGTGATTGCTATGATTCCATTATCAATGATCTTAGATGATACAGATATTGGTTATCAGATGGAAAACAGGAGCCCTAAGATCAATCAACTACTTTTCATGGATGATCTGAAGCTCTTTGGCAGGAATAAATCTCAGGTTGACTCACTGGTCAAAACTTCTCACTAGTGTTTTGGCGGACATTGGGGTGGAGTTTGGTATCGCAAAGTGTGCCACCTTAACTAGGAAAAGAGGTAGGCATGTACATGGTAGTGGAATTGAGCTACCTAATGGAGAGTTGATTGGTGACCCCGAGGAGAGTGGGTACAAATATCTGGTCATTTTGGAGGTTGACAAATTTCTAAATGAGAAGATGAAAGGAAATGTGAAGGGAGTCTGTCTAAATAGGTTAGGACTGCTGCTGATAACGAAATTGAATGGGAAGAATTTAATTACCGCTATCAATGTCTGAACTGTACCACTTATTAGATATAATGTGGCTATTTTGAATTGGACGTACGTGTTCTAGAACTAGTAAGTGTGAAAGATTGTAAGTCCTTAACTCTATTTGGCCAGTAGCAAAGAAGAACTTTTAAGGTATGTTGCAAAAAGCAAAAGCCTATACATTGAAACTATTGAAAGTAAAGAAAATTACAAACAGAGGGTGCTGGCTGAGAAACTGAGCACAAGGGTGAGTGTGGAATTACATGGCCAATTTGAAAGAGAAATGACGGAAGTAAAAATAGGATCTTCATGGTAGTGGTTGGGTTACATGGTATTGACTGAACGCAAATAAAAATACGATGTAGAAACCCCAAACTCATACATCATGTTGTGTGACATTTTCTTTTCTCTATCTGTTCCAAACTTTCATTTTCTATTTTAATCCCCACCCTCTATTTTTTTTCAACTCTTATTTCGTCTTTGTTTCTTTCCCAATCTCCTAATTTGGTTTAAACTAATAGTTTCTAAATATTTTTTACCATTTTTTTTTTTTTTTTTTTTTTTTTTTATCATTCGCACGTTATGTTTTTCGTGTATTGTCACTTCATGTCTGTCGTTCAGACAAAGAGCAGGAACTCGAATCATTATATTCTTCAGTCTTTGAAGCAATTGTGTTTATAAAATTGAACTATGAACTAATTGTTGTCAAATTAAACCATTATCAATTTCTCCGGCGTCCTGATCTTACCCTACATACGACTCAGCGATTAACCCTTTTGATATCCAACAGCTTGAAACCAACAATACGAAACTGTTTATTTTTAACTGTTTATATTTAGGAAACAACTAGTTCAGCAATACGAAGCTGTTTATTTTATAGTATTTATATTTATGAAGCCATTCCTAGTTCAATGTTACAAAGCTGTTTATTTTAAAGGGTTTATATTTATCTAACATTTCATGAAAATTTTATGAAAGAACTTTGGTCATGTTCCAAACACCCAGGGATAGATTTAAATCTTAGGGGCCAAGGGCATTTCAGATTTGATGGGGCCTTCATATAACACACACACACGCGCACATACACACATACAGACACACACAAGCATGCACAGACACACACAAACATACATATGTATATATGTGTGTGTATGTGGTAACAAAAGAGTTAAAGCATCTAAGCAAACATCTGTTGCTGTAACACATTCCAAAACCAGTCAATAGAGCATCCAATATATCTACTAGAAATTCAACCAAATATTCTTACAATTACGCTATCTTCAAAAAGGAAGAATACATCAGAGATTATATAAACCTAAAATATACACTAGTCTTTTATTGCACCACATAAATCGTGCGAAACCATTTTGCTGGTTTGAGAGCTGATGAGGGTGAAGATGTGTGTGTTACTTGTCACTTCTGTGCGCCAGTGTATTTCTCCTTATCCTCCTCTTTAGATCTTTTCTATATTTCATTTGCCTGTCACTTCACCCACCTAGTTGATTGTCTCTCTGTTGACCATTGGGCTCTTTTCCCTGTCCTCTGAGGCATTTTTACCCATCGCTGTCTTTGACAGTATTTAGCTGTTTTAAAGTTTGTTCTAGCGATAAGTTTTCTCATTTTCATATGTATTAATCATGATATGCTACAAATATACTATGTAGGTGAGCGGATGTGGCATTCCCGAATGGTTACGAGGTTTGATGTGATCCAAATGCAGGACATTTTGGGGCAAGTGTCATTTACTCTTGGAGTGAAATTGTGTAGACAGAAATGGTTTGGAAGCCCTTTGGATAGAATATATCTGTAATTCAAGGAACCCTCCTGCTGATAATTACTTTAAGTGTACACGCGTCTGTGCAATGCTCACTCGCGTTAATTTAATGAGCAGGCTGTTCTGTTGATCAGACAACTGTAACATTCATCACCGAAACCGGCGGTGGTCCATCGCCATTCGTTATACCACACGATGTTCGAATTTCAACCTTCACAACTTTGTTGTTTTTATCTTTTTTTTTGCGTAATATATCTAAGACTACGTTATCAAATGTGTCTTTTACGTTTTATACGGTAAAATTTAGTTTGAGAAAAATTTACTTACTATTTCTAGCATATTAAGCAAACGTATAGAAGACTTCTCTTCATTGGCTTGTGACGTCTTTCCTTTTGGAGTAAATGACTGGAACTAGCAATAGAGGAACTGGATGGGAAGTGACGAAGGGTGAACGAACTGAAAGTTGTGATTGTTTCTTAGCACTAGATCAACACAGACCGAACACACCTATGATCAAAGGTATCCCAACAGTGACCATCGGGGTTTTTTTTAGGGGTACCACTAGGACTATTGTTTCTTTTACCTATTTCAGACGAATTAAGGACGATTTGGCAGCTGGTATGATGAAATGGGAACCTGGGGCAAAAGAGAACGATTAGGGGAAGAGGTAGGAAATAGATGATTAAATAATGGTTTCTGATTTAGGCACAAGGCCATCAATTTGGGGGAGGGAAAAGTCGATTAAATTGACAACAGTACATTACTGGTATTTTATTTTATCGACCCCCGTAAGAATGAAAGGCAAAGATAACCTCGGCGGGATTTGAACTCAGATTGTAAAGAGACGTAACTCTACACAATAAAGCTTGTTGTCCGACACTGTATCGATACTGCCAATACACCGCCCTTAGATGATTAAATAATTGTTTCTTATATAGGCACAAGGCCAGCAATTTTGGCTGAGGGGAATGTCGATTAAATCGACCTCAGTGCGTGACCGGTACTTTATTTTATCGACCCCGTAAGAATGAAAGGCAAAGTTAACCTCGGTGGGATTTGAACTCAGGGACGTAACTCTACACAATAAAGCTTGTTGTCCGACACTGTATCGATACTGCCAATACACCGCCCTTAGATGATTAAATAATTGTTTCTACTTTTGGCACAAGGCCAGCAATTACCCCAGTGTATTACTGGTACTTTATTTTATCGACCCCGTAAGGATGAAAGCCAAAGTTAACCTCGGCGGGATTTGAACTCAGAATGGCAAGGGCCGTAACTCTATGCTGCAAAGCATGGTGTCCGACCCTCTACCGATACTGCCAATCCACCGCCCCTTAGATCATTAAATAATAATCAGAAGAATGTGGTTGTGGGCGGACAAAAGAAATAATGATTTAATAAAGGATGGCTTAGTGGTTAGAGCATTGGTCTTGCAATTAAAATGTTGTGAGTTCGATTCTCGGATCGGGTGATGCGTTGTGTCCTTGAGCAAGACACTTTATTTCACGTTGCTCCAGTTTACTCAGCTGTAGAAATGAGTTGCGACGTCACTGGTGCCAAGTTGTATCAGCCTTTGCCTTTCTCGTGAACAACATCGGTGGCGTGGAGAAGGGAGACTGGTGTGCATGGACAACTACTGGTCTTCCACAAACAACCTTGCCCGGACTTCTTCCTCGAGGGGAAACTTTCTAGGTGCGAATCCCGTGGTCATTCGTGACTGAAGGGGGTCTTCTCTAGTAGTAGTAGTAGTAGTAGTAGTAGTAGTGGTATGTTTATTTCATTGGTTTTATATTTATTGTGTTTTCAAGATGAAGGGTGATCAAATGAGAGGCGTAGTTAATAGAAGTGAATGAAGGATGGTGTTAAAATATTTGTAGGGTGTGCTGGAAGTTGCTATAGAAAGTAAATGGTAGACTTAGTGAAAAGGGATGGTTTAGTGCAGGTATGTCAAACATGCGGCCCGCGGGCCGTATGCGGCCCTTTACAAGCACACCTGCGGCCGTACAAAGGTTTTTACAGCGCGAGCAAGTTTTATCTTCGTAAAATTAGTTGTAATGTGCACAATTAGTTGTCTTGTGTGGACCTCAGACAACACATATGAGACCCATGTGGCCCTCAGGGGACCCTCAGTTTGACATGACTGGTTTAGTGGAGGAATATGATATACAGTGGAGTAGTGGTGGTAGGAGGAAGTAATAACAAAAGTAAGATTATAGTGGAAGGAGGAGCGAAAAGGGCACAGAAAAGAGGCGTGGTGGCAGGTAGAAGAAATAATTGTTTCTACTTTTGGCACAAGGCCAGCAACTAACCCAGTACATTACTGGTACTTTATTTTATCGACCGAAAGGATGAAAGGCAAAGTTAACTTCGGCGGGATTTGAACTTAGATCGTAAAGGGACGTAACTCTATGCTGCAAATCATGTTGTCCGACCCTTTACTGATACTGCCAAATAATAAAAGTGCGTGGTTGAAGGCAGAGGGAAAATGAGAAAAGTAAAGGGTGTATTAGAAGGTTGGGTAAGAAAGGTTAGACATAAGGATGCCCTGAAAAGAGGTGTGGGTAAAAAAGTTGTCAGAAAAGAAAGAAGGGGCCAGAAAAAGAATGAACAAGAATGATAGAAGTGTAAGTTGAGGAAGGATAATAATTGTTTCTTATATAGGCACAAGGCCAGCAATTACCCCAGTACATTATTGGTACTTTATTTTATCGAACCTGTAAGGATGAAAAGTAAAGGTAACTTCCGCGGGATTTGAACTCAGACCGTAAAGGGGTGTAACTCCATGCAGGAAAGCATGTCCGACCCTCTACCGATACTGCCAATCCACGACTAATAAAGAGGAGTAGGTAAACAATTTGTCAGAAAAGAAAGAAGGGGCCAGACAAAGACTGAACAAGAATGATAGAAGTGTAAGGAAGAATAGAAATTGTTTCTACTTTTGTCACAAGGGCAGCAATTATCCCAGTACATTACTGGTACTTTATTTTATCGACCCTGTAAGGATGAAAAGCAAAGTTAACCTCGGCGGGATTTGAACTCAGATCATAAAGCCGTAACTCTATGCTGCAAAGCATGGCGTCCGATCCTCTACCGATACTGCCAATCCACCGCCCTGGAAGGATAATTAACCAGCAATGTGTAGTAAAAAGAAAATGGCACTATGAAAACACAAGGGAATCAAAAGGAAGAGGAGTTAGAATGAAGAAAGAGTTGGTGGAGGTGTAAAGTATGGTGTAATATAAAATATATTAAGAAGGAGAAGAAGAAAGAATGGCGAAAGAAAAATGAGGAATAATGATTGACAGCTAAATAGGCGTGGTATGTGAGGTAGAGAGAGAGAGGGAGAGAGAGGGAGAGAGAGAGATCAAAGACAGAAGGCAGGTAGATAGGTAGGTAGATAGTGAGGTAGATATATAGATAGGTAGATAAATAGATAACTTTCTATTTATTTGCCACCAGGGCCCAAAAGATTGGAACAAATACAAAGTGGGGGAAGTTTACATACAATAAAACGAGTATAAAAATTTAACAAACAAAATAAAACAATCGAAGTCCTCAATAGGGAGAGGCCGTTTTGGGGGTCGCACACACCCCCGAAAAAATGTGCAACCCTTCTTCTCGGGATCACAAAGAAAGGGTGCTCCCTTCTTCTCCTATTCTTTCCACCTACAGGCTGATGTAGAGAGAAGGCCCATTCACACGGGCCATTCTCGCCACTTTCACCCACCTTTCATAAAACTGGCTGGGGTGGAGCACCTCTCTCTCCATCCTGATCCTTCTTCCGAAATAATTGTTTCTACTATTGGCACAAGGCCAGAAAATTACCCAGTACATTACTGGTACTTTATTTTATCGACCCCGTAAGGATGAAAGGCAAAGTTAACCTCGGCGGGATTTGAACTCAGAATGGCAAGGGCCGTAACTCTATGCGTCAAAGCATGGCGTCCGAACCTCTACCGATACTGCCAATCCACCGAAATAATATCGGAAGAAAAGGACCAGTTGTTGGCCGGAGAGAAAGGTGTCCGACCTTAGTCCTTTCAAACGCGTCCACCATACAACCTGTTTCACCGTGGCTATTACACAGAGGAAGACCGCCACTCCTTCGTTTTTGAAGGGGGAGGCGGTTTGATCGTAACAATGAACTTGGTGGTCAACCGGATTGGTCCCACCTGTGACAGCAGTCATTCCACATAGCCCCACAGGTCGGCAACGCCCGGGCAGTGTACCAATGTGTGCGCGACGGTTTCCTCGTCGCGCACGCATCTCCGACAGATCTTTTGGGAAGGGTCCCTACCCGGGCGCCCGTGTCTGTAGAGCTTGTATCGAACGGGCAGAGCCCCACGGTAGCACTGCCAGGCCAGGGACCTCTGGAAGTTGTCCATCAGTCCCGGGCCAAATGTCCTACCGAACAGGCTGGCCAGTTCTTCCTCCTCCATGCCTAGGGCTTCTCCGAGGGCGTCGTCGCACCTGCTGCTGACCAACCCTCTATAAAATGTCGAGGTGGAGTCTCCACTGATAGCTGGGTCCGCCTGCCAGAGAGCAGTGTGCCAGGCGCCCAGTTTTCTCGGTCTTTTCTTGACCCAGGAGTGCAGCTCGGTAAGCGAGACGAGTCTCGGAAAGGCTCGCCTCACAAACGGGGCTCACACCGGTTGACCGGTAAGGAATACCTTGAGGTGCCGTAGCTTTAATGCGTATTTACGCATCTGCAGCCACGGCATCCCCAGCCCTCCTTTCGAAGGGTGTTGACAGCAGATAGATCTCCTCACCAAAGGAGTCCGCTTCTTCCAAAATAATTGGAAGAGTGCGCGCTCCATTTTGGCGAGCGTTTCACCTGAGCAAGGCACGACAGTCAAGCGGTAATAGATGATGGACGCTATATAAGCGTTCGCCACCTCCGCTCGACCTTTCAGGGATAGTTTGCACTCGGCCCATTTCTGGGCCAGTGCAAACACCCTGTTCGTTACCTCACCCCAGTTCTTCTCTACCTGGAGGTCTGGTCCGAACCAAACCCCGAGCAGCTTCACCGGGCCCTCCGTCCAGCGTCCGACGACGCTGTCGAAGGGCATCGGTTTGCCCCTCCACGCGCCGACGGACTTGTCCCGGTTCAGCTTCGCCCATGTAAACCTTTCGTATTCCTCCAGTAAGGTGCCGATCGCCCCGATTTCCGAGGTACTCGACACCATTACTGTCACGTCATCGGCGTAGGCCGACACCGCTTTCCGCAATCCCGGTTCCAAGGGGATGCCCTGCAACAACTCCAACTTCCGCAGCAGTGGCTCGAGAGCAAGCACATACAGAATGTAGAAGAGAGGGCACCCCTGTCGGATGGACCACGCGATTTGGAACGGCTCCGAGAGGTAGCCGTTCACCTTGACCCTAGAGCAGATGCGGCTGCTATGTATGACAGTAATCCAACCCCTGAAAACGGGTCCGAAACCTGCCGCGCTAGCACCGCATCCTAGTAACCATGGTCGACCCTATCGAACGCCTTAGATTGATCCAAGTTGATCAGGGCCACACCAAAGCTGGGTTCATTCCCTACCCTCTCTACGATGTATCGCATAAGGTGGAGGTTGTCGTGTATGGACCTGGACGGGATAGCGCATGTCTGCGCATCTCCCACCAGGTTGCCTACGACAAGCGCCAACCTCTTTGCTAACACCTTGGCCAAAATCTTTAACTCCGCATTTAGCAGAGTTATGGGCCTGAAATTACTTATTTCATCCCCCTTGTTCTCGTCCTTCCTCACTAGCGAGACTACGCACTGGGTCACAGAACAGGGAATTCTCCCGTTCTGTTGCCAGTTGCAGTAGTCCGCCTCGAGGAGATCGGAGAAAAAGTCCGGCATCGCTACATAAAGTTCATATGGAAGACCATCGAGACTCGGGGATTTAAGTTTGACGCATTGACTCAGCACGTCCCCTATTTCAGCAACTGAAATAGGCCTTTCGCAGGACTTCGCCTCCTCGTTCGAAAGATGTGGTAGGCCGTCGAGGTATGGACCGAAATCCACATCCCCATCCGGTCCCCCGCCCTTCTCGAACAGTCGTGCAAAGTGCCTTTGAAAGGCCTCACACATCTGTCCAGGTTCAAAGATCACCCGTCCATCCTGGTCCTTCAAAGACCGGATAGTGGATTTAATCCCACTTTTGGCATCTGCCACGCGGGCCCAGCTAACAGCTTTGGCCCCCTCGTTTCCTAGAGCACGTATTTTGCTTCTGACAACGCAGCCTTCGTGCTTCGCGTCGAAAAACTGGTCTAAGGCCGTTCGCGACGCTAGCACTCTGGCCACGTTGCCGCTTCTAATCGCCTCTTCTACTCTATCTACCAATTCCCTTTCCTTCCTATTCCTATCTGAGGCTAATTCCTTACTAAAACCTATCGAGACTACTCTAATCTCTCTCTTGAGAGAGCACCACCACCTGCTGTTGACGATAGCCCCCGTCAACCGTTCCTTAACTAAAGCGCTAATCCGATCCCTGTAAGCTTTACTTTCCGGTAAGGACAAGTTCAGCTTCCAGTAACCGGACCCCTGTCTATGCGTTCTATCAAGGTTGACTAAGCAGGTCACTAATTTGTGATCTGAATAGCCAACCATGCGCATCTCTGGACAACTTAGTAGGTCCCTATCCTTATTTCTAGCTAGGACCCTATCTAGGTACGACCTAGATTATCCGCTGAGGTTAGTCCAAGTCCGGGTTGGTGCAGTCGGAAAATCTAGTCGATATCTATCGGCCAGGTCAAATTGGCTGATTAACCGTTTGAGGCTGTTACACCCCCCTCTATCGGGACATGCTCCTACATAGTCCCAACGTGCATCTAGGATACCATTGCAGTCCCCCACTAAAAGCAAGGAGCGGGACGTCCCTAGAAAAGTCTCCAGACGTTGGAAGAAGTCCGGCCTCGATGCCCCAAAAGGGGCATAGGCGGCGACCAGCCTAAAGGCTCCACCTTCACCACTGCCAACGTCTAGTACCACCAGTCGACCCTCCGTGTCCAAGTGCACCGTCTGCGTTGCGATCCCAGGTGGTTTTGCAGCAGAACGACAACCCCACCCCCACCTCCTGGCTGACAGAGAGATGCATAGATCTCAAAGTCGTTAAAGGTGGGGGCTAGCTGGCGTTCGCTGCTGACCCTGGACTCGCAAATAGCCATGACATTTATACTGCGCGACCTGGGGTCATTTAGAAGTTTTGCCTGCTTCCAAGGTGAGCTCAGGCCACGCGCATTCAAACATCCTACTCTCAATACAGCCATGTTGTCGGCGAAGGGGAAGAAAAAGAAAAGGCACATACCTCCTTACGTCCCGGGGACCGGGCTTCACAACTTCCATGGGGGTGAGGGAGGGGTTGTTGGGTGGGGTGGTGGTTTGTGATGGTGTGGGGACATCAGAGTGTGGTAGGGTTGGGGTGTTTGGTGTGGTGTGGGTGACTGGGGTGGGGGATGGGGAAATTTTTCAAGAGGACGCGGTTCACTGGTTTTACACAGGGGGGGGGGGGCACGTCCTCAGGAAAATTGTCTTTTAGTTCTATATAAATGTCTATCGGAGTTTTAATCCTTTTTAAAGAGGGGTTCTCTGTGTCCCTCGTGAAATTTGACCCTTCGGTGCAAACCGAAGGGTTTTGTTCAATTTTGTTTACAAGTTTTATATTTTTTGTGTTGAAGTATGTGTATAGCTGTGTCTGTGTAATTTTTGTTGGCTTTTGTTCTGTATTTTTTTGTGTTTTGTTTTGGGGAGGGGTTATTTTTCTTTGTGTGGGTGCGGTGTGTTTTCTTTTTTTTTTCGCTTTATTTTTTGGAAGGGTTCCCCCTCGTCTTCTGACGTTAAGGGATCCTCTTCCATGTTGCAGGGGAGGGGTATATTTGGGGTTTTGTTATGTATGCTGTTGGAGTTGTTTTAGATGGGGAGGGGTTGGGTGGGACCGTGTTCAGTTTTTTGTTGACTTGTTGTGTTTGTTGTTTTTGGGGTGGTGGTGGTGGTGGGAGTGATTGTGTTTTTGTTTGTGGAGTTATTTTGGGCGTGGAGAGGTTGGGTGGGTCCGTGTTCAGTTTTTTGTTGACGTGTGTTTGTTGTTGTTGTTGTGGTAGTGATGGTGTTGTTTTTGGAGGTGTTGGCAGTAAAGGTTTTTTAGTTTGTTGAAGACAGGCAGCACCCAGGTGACCTCTGCCTCCACAGAGGTAGCAAGCGGGCCGCCTACCCTCAACTGCAATGTTCATAAATTCCAGGGACACTCTTTGGGGTATATTTGCGATACGTTCCGGTTTCATTCGAACCAGAACCTGTATGCCTATACCGCCAAAGTCGCCCCTGTTGGCTTTGCCTATATCAAGGAGTTCATCTTCGTCGTCCAGTATCCTTCCTAGTATCCACCACATATTTGTATTTGGGTGTATACGGAGATTGTTATTTTTTGAGAAAGTGTAATGTTTGGACACAATTGGCGACACCGAGTATTTTTGGGCCACCAATTGGTCCTTCATCAAAATTATCAGACTCCCATATAACTTCCCTCTCTCAATAAAAATCATGTCCTTCAACGCGTCTTTTAACACCAGCTCAATTTCGCTATGCGATAATTGAGCTGGTTTTTTCGACGCATTTGATATAGTTCTAAAATTAATTATCCTTAGGACCGTATCTCTTTTAATATCCTTAGGGGAGATTATAGTGAATTCACCGTTTTCACCAAAGCTCACCCGTTTTCTCCCCTCTCTTAGCAATTCCGCTGCATTACTGATGTCAACTGGGGTGAAAGTTTCGGTCTCCTTAACGACCTGGGCAAAGGATATTCGTGAAGTGGGGTCTATTTTTGTGTGTTTCGTTGCTGTTGTTCTTGTTTTCTTGGGTGTTTGCGTTTTGGTTGTTGTTGTTTGCGGTACAGTGTTTTGGGTTTTCACCCATTTTTTCGTGTTTTGAGTTCACATTTATGTTGTTTTCTTTGTCATTGTTGCTGCTGTTTTCGCTTGTGTGTGCGTTTGTGTTATTTTCTTTGTTATTTGTGTTGGTGTTGTTGGTGTCAGTGTAATTTATACATTCTTTCAATTTACTGTTTCCATTGTTTTTACAATTGTTCGCCAAATCCGCTCCCATACTCGCATGCGAAAGCGAGAGAAGGGAAGCTTCAGTAGGTTGAGTTACTTGTTCCTCATTATCACTTTCCCTGGGGGGCGTGGCAGTGGTGTTTTCATGTATGGTGTCCATTATTGTAAGTTGGTATACACATTTTTCAAAGTAGTTTTTACTCCCAAAAAGGAGTAAAAATAAAATAACCACCCGTCTGCAAGTCCAGGCGGGAGGTTAGGTCACACAAATAAAACAAATGAAACACAAACTCACAGTCAAAAACGTAATCCAAAAAGGCTGCAGCCGAAGTAACACACGTCTACTATCAACGATAGATATATTTCTTTATTAGCCACAGGGGCACAAAAGAAGGGGACAAATACAAAGGAGGAAGTTTACATACAATAAAAACGTGTAAAATGTTATCACAAATGGAATTTAAAAAGTTAGTCGATTTTCCCCAATAGAGGGAGACAGTTTATATGGGTAACACATACCCCCGAAAAAAAAGATAGATAGATAGATAGATTTCTTTATTTGCCACAAGGGCGCACAAGAAAATGTGACAATACAAAGACACATGGCGGGGATTTTACATACAGTCGTGTAAAAAAAGTTTTAACATGAAAATATAACAATCGAAATCCCCAATAGGGGGAGGTGTTACAAATGGGTTCTTTGTACCCCGTAGATAGAACAACCCTCAACTCCAGGAGTATGTTGTGCAAGTGCTCCTTTCTTCCTTTTGCTCTTTTCTTCAACCTACAGGTTTATATACATAGACGGCCCAATCACTCGGGCCATTCTGGCCACATTCACCCACCTTTCAGTAAATTTACTGGGGTGCAGTACCTAACTCTCCACTCTGATTCCCCTTCTAAAGTGGTACCTAAAGAAGGGAATGAGTTGTTGTCCGGAGAGAAAGGCTCTGTCCTCTGTCCTCTCAATCTTGTCCACCATATAACCTCTTTCACCATAGCCAGTCAACTGGATTTGTCCCACACGCGACAGCAGTTGTTCTGCGTAGTTCCACAGGTCGGTTACGCCCGAGCAGTGTACAATTGCGTGCAGGGCGGTTTCAATGTCGATTTCATCTTACCACGTATTGGTAGAACTCCTCTTTAGCACTGCCAGGCCAGGGACCTTTGGAAGTTGTCCATAGGTGCCGGTCGGAAAGTCCTACCGAACAGACTGGTGAGCTCGTCTTCTTCGACGCCCAGAGTCTCTCCGAGAACGCCGTCGCACTTGTATCGTACTATCCCTCTATAGAATGACGGAGTGGAGTCACCACTGATTTCTGTGCCCACTTGACAGAGGACTGTGAGCGCCTGAGCGCATTCAATTTGCCAGGCGCACATTTTCTTCGGTCTCCGCTTGACCCAGGACTGCAGCTCCGTCAACGAGATAAGTTGCGGAAAGGCTTGTCTCACAAACGGGGCCCACACCGGTTGGTCGGTGAGGAATACCTGGAGATGCCGTAGCCTCAGAGCGTGTTTGCGCATCATCAGCCACGGCATTCCCAGCCCTCCGTTGGAAGGGTGCTGGCAGAAGACGGATCTCCTCACCAGTGGAGCCTGCTTCTTCCAAAAGAAGAGCATGCGTTCCATCTTGGTGAGGTATTTACGGGGACAAGGTACGACGGTAAAACGGTAGTAGATGACGGACGCTATGAAAGTGTTCGCCACCTCCGCTCGACCTTTCAAGGATAGTTTGTACTCTGCCCACTTCTGGGTGAGCGCAAATACCTTGGCCGTGACCTCGTTCCAGTTTTTCCCCACTTGGAGGTCCTGACCGAACCAGGCCCCGAGCAATTTCACAGGTCCTTCCGTACAGCGACCGACAACGCTGTCGAATGGCATCGGTTTGCCTTTCCACGTTCCGAGTTGCAAACCGACACACTTGTCCGGGTGGAGTTTTGCTCCTGTAAGCCTTTCGTATTCCTGCAGTAAGTTGCTGATCGCCCCGATTTCCGAGGTTTTCGACACCATTACTGTAATATCGTCGGCATAAGCCGACGCCGCTTTTCGCAGTCCCGGTTCCAACGGGATGCCCTGCAAAAGCTCCAACCTCCGCAGTAGTGGCTCGAGAGTCAACACGTACAGAATGGAGGAGATAGGGAAACCCTGTCGGAT
Organism: Eledone cirrhosa; assembly: GCA_964016885.1. Lineage (NCBI taxonomy): Eukaryota > Metazoa > Mollusca > Cephalopoda > Octopoda > Eledonidae > Eledone > Eledone cirrhosa. Next base: position 242,894,311 of record OZ024742.1, read on the forward strand.
AGAACGCGTGATTCGGAACGGCTCTGATAGGTAGCCGTTCACCTTTACTGTCAAGCAGATGTTGGTATGCATGGCTGTGATCCAGCCTCTGAAGACGGGTCCGAAACCGGCCGCCTTGAGAACCGCTTCCAAGTATTGATAGTCGCCCTATCAAACGCCTTAGACTGATCTAAATTGATCAGAGCCCCACCGAAGCCGGGTTTACACCCTACCCTCTCTATGATGTATCGCATGAGGTGGAGGTTGTCGTGTATGGACCTGGTTGGATTTGCACACGTTTGAGCTTTTCCCACCAGGTTCTCGACAACAAGCGCCAGCCTCGCTGCTAACACTTTGGCCAAAATCTTTAACTCTGTGTTTAGGAGAGTTATGGGCATGGGGTTACTTATCTCGGCCCCCTTATTCTCGTCTTTCCTGATCAGCGTTACTACGCCCCTGTCTACAGAACTAGGAATTCTAGCGTTCTGCTGCCAGTTGCAGTAGACGGCTTCGAGGACGCCAGAGAACAAGTTCGGCATGCCTATGTAAAACACATGGTAGACCATCTAGACCGGGTGATTTGCATTTCCCGCAGCGGCCCAGAGCGTCCCGTATTTCAGTGGCTGTGATCGGTCTTTCGCAGAACTCGGCGTCTATGCTCGAGAGACGCGGCAGGCCGTCGAGGTATGAACCGAAGTCCATTGCTTCGTTCGGTGCACCACTCTGCTCGAATAGTTGCGCAAAGTGCCGCTGAAAGGCCGTGCACATCTGCCTGGAATCAAGTAGCACGAATCTGTTTTGGTCTTTCAAAGACCGAATCGTGGACTTGTTGCCACTTTTCGCTTCTGTCACTCGGGCCCAGCTAACAGCTTTTGCTCCCTCGTTTCCTAGAGCACGTGATCTACTCCTGACAACGCAGCCTTCGTGTTTCGCATCGAAGAACTGGTCCAGTGCCGTTCTCGTTGCTAGCCCTCTAGCTGCATTGCTACTCCTAAGCGCCTCCTCTACCTTGGCTACCAGTTCTCTTTCTGTTTTATCTTTCCCTAACGCTTATTCTTTGCTAAAAGCTCTGGACTCTACTCTAATTGTTCTCTTGAGAGAGCACCACCACCTATTGTTGACGATGGATCCCGTCAACTGGTGCTTAACTAAACTACTTATTTGTCTAGTGTAGGCTTTATGCATCGGTAATGACATGTTCAGCTTCCAGTATACGGGTCCCTGTCTATGCGTTCTATCATGGTTGACTATGCAGGTAACTAGTTTGAGGTCCGAAGAGGCAATCATGTACATTTGTGGACAGCTTAACATTTACCTGTCTCTCTCTCTAATTAAGAATCCATCTAAATATGATCTAGATGTTCCACTGTGGTTTATCCACGTCCACTGTGGTGCAGTCGGGAAATCTTGTCGATACCTATCGGCCGATTAAATTTTTGAGGCTGTTGCACGCCCTTCTACTGAGACATGTTCCTACATAGTCCCAACGTGCGTCCAGGATACCATTCCAGTTCCCCACTAAAAGCAAGGAGCGAGACGTTCCCAGAAAATACTCTAGACGCTTAAAGAAGTCTGGTCGTGGTGTCGCAGTCGGGGCATAAACGGCCACCAGTCTGAAGGCTCCACCTTCAACACTGTTCACGTCTAGGACCACCAGTCTACCCTCCGGGTTCAAGTGTATTTGGTGTATTTCGAGGTTCAGGTTTTTCCGAAAGATAACAGCCACTCCCCCTCCACCTCCTGGCTGACAGAGAGATGCGTAGATCTCAAAGTCATCAAAGATGGGGGTTAGTTGCTGCTTGTTGTGGATCCTGGACTCGCTGATGGCTATCACATCCATACCATGTGACCTAAGGTCGTTTAAAAGTTGGCCTTGTTTCCAGAGCATCCCTAGGCCACGCACATTTACACTTCCAACTCGTAAGTCAGCCATGTTGGTGGAGAAGAGTTGGCGAAAAGGACTAAAAGATGCACTTACTTTTTCGTTTCCTGGAGATCGGGCTGTTCAATCTCCATTTGAGTGTTGGTGGGGGCGTTGGGTGGAGTGGGGAAACGTTTCAATAGGACGCGGTTTATGGGGTTTTGGCACGGGTTTCCAATGTCCTGCGAAAATTGATCCTTTAGTTTATTGTAGGTTTCCATTGAAACCCTTATCATCTTTAGGTGTGGTGCAGTGTCTGATTTTACGAAAGTTTTCCCCTCGGTTTCCACTTTGGGGTCTTTGGAGATGACCTCCATCAGATTTTTGTTTTTCGTGTTAATGCATGCGTACTGTTGTTTATATCTTTGTTGTGTTGTTTTTGTTTGTTGTTCATTTTGTAGCTTTCTTTTTATAGTGGGCATTTGTGTTTGGGGTGGTGTTGGTGTTTGTTTTGCTGGTAGGGGGGAGGGTGTTGACTGTGGTGGTGTTTATGTTGTTGTTTGTGTTGGTGGTTGTGTGTTTGTGTTGGTGATTGGTGATTTTTGTGGTTTTGCGGTGTCTCTTTTTGTTTTTTTTGGATTTCTGAAGTTCTCCTTCATCTTCACTTGGGGATGGAGGAGTAGCCTCGTCTGATGAATCGTCGTCAGGGGTGTGTGGGAGGGGTATGTTGTGTGGTGATGGTGTATTTGTGTTTATGGTTGTGGTAGTGTTGGATGGAGTGGGATGGGGTGGGACTGTGTTTTTCAGGGGAATTGTTTGTGTTTTTTCTGTTTGTGGTTGAGCAGTTGTTGGCTTTTGTGTGTTTGCTTGTTTTGTGTGTTGTTGTTGTTGCGGCTTTGGTGTTGGTGTTGGTGTTGGTAAAAGTGCCTTTTTGGTTTTGTTGATGTTTATTTGTAAGGACAGGAGGCTTTTAAATGCGATGTACTGGAACATCGAAAGAAGTGTGACCTACTCACTTCAGTAGAAAAACAGAACCAAAACTTCCAAACTAGTACCGTTCCACGTGTTTCTTGTGGATGGAAAGAATTGACTCCTCTCCCTCCTCCAAGAAATATGCCAAAATCCACCAGATATTGATATTTGGTGACACGTTGTATATTTTTATCGTTTGTGTCCTTTTTCCCAGGTATGTAGGGGAAAAAGTGTATTTTGCAGGGGTGACCGGAGTCACCGAATATCTTTGTGCGAGGGCCTCGCTTTTGAGAAGCACCGAAATGCTTCCATACTGTCTGGCCCTCTGCATAAAGTCGATGTCCGGCAATGCCTCCTTCAACACTGTTTCGATTTCGCCTTGACTAAGGAATGCCGGTTTTCTTGTGGTGTTTGAGACAGTTCTGAAAATGACTGTTTTCCGAAGAGTCTCAGCTCGAATTTCGGCGAGGGGTATTTTAAACCCACCCTTTTCTTCAAATGTAACGTATTTTTTAGCTTGACTTAGCATTTCGTTGGCATTGGGAATTTCTGTCTATGAACTGTTGTTTTTTTGCTGCTGTTTCAGCAAAAGATATCTTTTTGGTATTGTTGTTGTTGTTGTCATCACTATTTTTGGTTGTCGAAATTGTCTGTTTAGCTGTTTGTTTTCTGTTCTGTGGCACTTGGTTTATTTGGTTTCACCTTCTTTGCGAAAAACTTTGTTGTTACTGTTTGTAACATACGTCTCTATAGCGACGTCTATACAGGCAGACGGCTTGGCAACATTAACTATTACCTACATCTGCCCACTTGCTGTAGCAGTTGAGACTAGCGTCTCTCCTTCGCTCGACATTTTTGATTTTAAAATAATTTTTTTCTTTTAAAAAGTTTTTCAAATAAAATTTCCGCCCTGTGGGGCGAAAAATGAGATGGCGGACGAATTTCGTTGCCATATTTAATCATATCCCTTTGCGTTCTGAGTTCAATTTTTGCCAAACCCAACATTTTCAGTCATCATTCCAGGATGCCTAAAATAAGAATTTCCATCCTTTTTCTGGTTATATAGCATACCCAGCTTCTGACACATGGACAAGCTGTTTTTATTCTTTCACTCTGTATTTTCTAATGATTGCTCCCTGGTCCTCATCTGGTCCGTCTTGGGTCTCAAGCACTTCTGATTCTCTATCAGAGTCGGATTAATAGCTGGACAGACAGGCATTTTCCCCAGGCGCCCGACATCAACAGTGGTACTTTTTAGTAGGGATTGAGGTTAGCAAGATAAACGTGTCCTTGGACCGCCAAAGGCGTTCACGTGATGTGCTTTTTGGTTTTATCCTTTAGACATACCTAAACAACGTTTTTAACAAAAAGTAATTAATGTCAATCCTGTAGTCAATTCTTCGAAATTCCTCTACTTTAGCGACATCAAATCGTTACCAGGACAAAAATACTTTTATGGCAAATTCATCGAAATTTTTCTACCCTAGCGATATCAGTTGGTTGTTGTAGAAAGTAAGGGGGTGTATAATACAAGAGTGCGTTTAAGGGTGTTATAAATTTATGTGAGTGTATGTGCTTGTGTGCGTTTTTAAGTATATTCTTAGCAGAAAATTGTCAAATTCCAAGATTAGTGATAGGAACTTTTGACTTGTGTTATTTAAAAGAATAGTCAAATTCATCTCTCTCTCTCTCTCTCTCTCTCTCACTCATTCTCTCTCTCTCTCTCTCTCTCTCTCTCTCTCTCTCTCTCTCTCTCTCTCTCTCTCTCTCTCTCTCTCTCTCTCTCATTTCTTTATCTTTTTCTACCTCTTAATGAAGCTTAAGACAACACAATGACACCACAAAGCAGTTGCTATCAAAAAATGTAAGTACATTTTATTTTGGTTCCCTCAAAAGGTTGTAGTAGTAACTAAGTTTGGCATGTCTATTTTTTTCTTTTTCTGATTTTTTATTTCTTTTTGTATTGATATGTATTTTAACATTATAAACATTTCATATTATTTTAATGATTCCGTTTACCTTCTGGAAAAAGTTTTAAACTTCTTCAACTCAGGACTTATTTGCGTGTGTGTGCAGAAGCCAAACAGAAATAACAAAGCAAACGACACAGTACTTTGAAGAAATGTATTAGTTTAATGCTTGAATGCAACATATATGGTGGTAAGAAACTCAGGAGAGCTAGACAGCAGAAGGTCTTCAGAAAAGAAACATCCCTCAATCAAGTGTTTCGGCTCTTAACTTCTATGAAATTAATAGAAATAAGTTGAAAACTCGAACGCAAGGAACTGCTATTAAAACAACCGAATGCTGTCAATGACAACAACATAGATATCGGAAAAAAATACTCCTAAGGATAGAAGACAGTGACCAGTGATCGCTAAGGGGACACAGAAAGTTATGGGATGGGTGAAAGATAGATGAAGGGTAAAAATAATTGAGAGCTGATGAGGTTTTATATGCGTCTGTGGTTTTGTAATCGGTCGCTCTCCGAAAGGTTTGCGGTCGTGCCGCTAGCAGTGGAGACTTCTCGTGTCCTTGGCCCTAGGGTTACCTCTCTACTTACCACCATAGGTGCTGAGCTGGCTAGCCGCAGGTGTGAGCCTCGCGAGATGGAATGGCTCTTCTAGAGCATCTCCCTTACCATCCTCCGGCAAAACGCTTTCTCCATTCTGTCCGCTGGGGCCGTGGGGCAGCCAACACGTAGGACCCCATTTGCTCATAATACAGAGAGATGGGGAGGGCGAGAGAGATGGAGGCGATTACAGTGGGAGTTCGGCTCTTCCGTGTCCGGACCTGGTGGCAGCTTCAATTGTCCGTAGGGGGGTAGTGATTCATACATATATATATATATAGAAGGATCGATCGATTTTCGTCAAATCGGACCGAGAAAACAATGTTTCCATCGGTCTTTCGAGTTGCTATTACTATCTATCGGTCGCAACTCCAAGTAGAAGGAACAACATTTAATAAAGTGTCTTGCTCAAGGACATAACGCACCACCCGGTCCAGGAATCGAACTCACAACCATCAAGATTGCGAATCCAATTATATATATAAGTATTAAGTTGTTCTCTATCACTCATACACTTCGCCGTCTTTATTGTTCCATTACTTTCTTATACCCTCATACACTGAGGTAAACTTTGCCTTTCATCCTTACGGGGTCGGTAAAATAAAGTACCAGTAATGTACTGAGTAATTGTGGCCTTGTGCCAAAAGTAGAAACAATTATATTACAGTATATATTATATTTTGTTATGTTATATTATTTTCAATATTATTACATTATTGTAGTATATTTTATATCATGCAATATTATAGATATTTAATAAAAATGTATAGTTTTGTAACTTTAATGTCGACTTTTATTGTAACCTTAATCTCCACCTGACTTCTTTCTTCTTTACTTATCACTCCTACGTACCAACACACTCTTCTCTTAATCACCATCAACCACTGACTATTAAATATATTTTCACCACCATCACCACCACTTACCAGCAGAACTCTACTGAACCATCCCATTTGATTTACACCATCCTGTTTTTTTACTCAAGTAATACTATTCTCAATAAGTACTTTTCAGTAAACATCCTAATTCATCCTCAACCCACCTATTGTTATATAGCCATTCATCGCATTTACCCTATACACCATCATCATCATCACCATCATTATCTTCACACAAATTTCCCCCTCTTTCTAATTCCTACCATCATCATCATCACACACCATGTTCTTACCTCCCTTATTTTTTCAGTTTCCTTCTTCTCTTTTCATAACCCCCCTTTCCTCCTGACACACCTATCCAAGAACTTTATCATCATCATCATCATACATACCATGTTCACACGTTCCTTTTCTCTCTTAGAATTTCCTTCTTCGCCTTTCTCTTTTCATAACACCTTCCTCTCTCTCCTCACACACATCATTCAAAAATACCTATCCACCTTTATTCCCCCCCCCCCACACACACACACCCTTCAGTTGTTCTTTATTCATACTGTCTCTGTTATTGAACATCTGTATGTTTAACTTTCCACACAACACCTCACGGAGAACAATATGACATGCACCCAATGGCAGGACACATAACCAAATTGACTTCATCCTCGCACCTCAAGAATCAATAAGACCAGGACTAGGACCTTCCCTGGTGCCGGTGCCAACAGTGATCATAATTTTGTTCTGATGACACTAAAGCTTAAATTGAAAAATATCCTTCAAAAGGGAGCCACTCTTATCACGTTTGATCTAGACAAATTAAGAAATCCTAGAGTTGCAGCAATGTTTGAGGCAAACGTAAGTGACAGGTTTGCAGCCCTCAACCTTCTAACAGAAGATATTAACTCCTTAACCAACAACATAAAGGAAACGCTTCATGAAACAACTTTAGAGGTGCTTGGGAGAAGGAGAGGGAAAATATAAACCATGGATCACTGATGACATCGTGGACCTATGTAATTTAAGACGTGACTTGAGGAAAATCAAACTAACAGATCAGGAGGCAAGACAACAATACAACGCTGTGAATAGGAAAGTCAGGAAGAAAACGAAGGCGTAATGTTGGCATTCTTTTGTTCTTGCCTGCTACTATCTGCTGGTCAAGTAGACATGGCTTTCCCTTCCCATCTTCTTGTATTGACAAGGAAGAGGGTGCCTTTGCTTCGGCCGATTTTTTTTTAATTGAAGTGTTTTGCAAACATTTTTTTCGAAAATATGTTGGATGTTTTTGCCCTGAGGGGCACGGTATTTTGGGAGACTTACCAGATCAAAATTTGACCTGTCAGTCCCTCTACAAATTGGTATAAAAATAAAAGTTTACAATGACGAATTTCTAAAGATAGATAGATACTGGTGACCGGAGCTAAATAACAACAAAGCAATCTTCAAAGTAGCGCTAAGATACAGATGAATGTTGTGCAGTTATAAAGCACTCACGCGCACATACGTACATACATTCAAACCCACATAAACACTGTAGTATTATCGATTTTTATAAACTATGATATAAAGACCACACATTTGAGGAAGGTGCATAATCAATTTAATCGACTCAAGCATTTGATTGATGCTTATATTATCGACGACGAATCTTTTAAAGAGTAAAACACGTGCTTTTTGTTCTCTACCCTTTTCCTCGTTGTTTTAATTCTCACTTGTTTTCCTTCTTTTTCTGCCAAACATCCTCTCGTCCCCTCCACCTATTTTCTGATGAAGGACTAGCATCCAAAACGTTAAGACACTTCTCCAACTCTATCAAGCGTTGAACTAATATATTACCATTGTAATGTATTGTTTTTATATATATAAACATTTACATGTATATATACACACATGCTTGTGTGTATGTGTTATTCCGTTTTGTATAGGTTAGTGACATTGGAGTAAAATGTTAAGAACACATCCTGTTATTTCTGAATATAATAAATTGGTTTCTATCTTAGTGCTTCATTACCCGAGCTACGCAGAATATCCTTCAAGTATAAAAGGCGGCGGTCCTTTTAAAGATCTTGTGCTCAAATTGGTAATAACCTTCCTTGCCAAAAAGATCCCTTCGCGTATTCGTAAAAAAACATGAGAGCAGCGATTATAATATTTGTAATATTTTTACTTTACAAACTACTTTCTGGGGGGAAAAAACAAAATGCCTAAAAGCATTCTTAAAGAATTCTGTTAAGACAATTAATAACTTGAGGGTTGTTTAACTGAACAGCTTTAGAAATTAGGTGTATTTATAATACGTGTTGGCTCTCCGTCGTTTGTGACGATGAGTACTGCAGACGATTTCCTTACTTGAACTGCTTGCTCGTGAATTTAATGTGTAAGTGACTGAGTATTCCACAGATACGTGCATCCTTAACGCAGTTCTCAGGGAGATTCAGCATGACACAATGTGCGACAGGGCTAGCCCCTTGAATTACATGTACAACTCATTTTTGCCAACTGAGTGGACAGGAGTAACTTGAAATAAAGTCATACTCAAGAATTCGACGCGCCGCAGAGTCCTGGAATCGAACTCACGACCGAACACCCTAACCCCTAAACCATCTGCATTCATATAACGACTTTTTTTTTTCAGGATCAGTGAGGTGTATATATCGTATTTTTTGTATATAGTTCTTTTATTATCAACAAAAATATAACGGAGTGGTTGAAATTAATAAAATCGTTTTAGCAATTATTTTAAAGCAATTTTGAATGTCAAATATTTCAAAATGACAATTGAAAAATCACAATTTATACACAGTATTGTACTTTATAAGCAACATGAAAATAATTAATACCAATAAAGGAATATATATATTTACGAATTATATTCTATCCAGAAGATGTGTGAAAACTTATATAACAAGATTGTATTTCGTGAGTAAAGTTACTCCCATAATTTTTCTTCTTTTTTTTAAGTGAAAAACTAGGCATTGAATTTTATTTACAGTAATAGTGGTTTTTTATATAGGCACAAGGCCATTAATTGGGGGGGGGGGTCGATTAAATCGACCTCAGTGCGTGACTGGTACTTTATTTTATCGAGCCCGAAAAGATGAAAGGCAAAGTTAACCTCGGCGGGATTTGAACTCAGATCATAAAGGGCCATAATTCTATGCTGCAAAGCATGTTGTCCGACACCCTACCGATACTGCCAATCCACCGAATGACATCTATAATAACGGCAATAATAAAAAAAGAAAACGAAACGAAAGGAAAAAAATAGGGAGATATAGAGAAAAAAGAGAAAAAGAAAGAAGAAAAAGAACGCGAAGGGGAGGGGATGGCAAGATATCTGGTGTTGCAGAAGAGAGGGGAGAGTGAAAAGGTAGGACGATTGGGCTTTGGGCCTAGGGCAAAGGGGCAGAAGTGCTGCGCCCTGCGGACAAGTCCGCAAAAGCATTCCTCACGACGATAGCCTGTGACACCCACTGCAACAGCCACCCAACCTCACGGGGTTCCTTCCTCAGACAAGCCGCCGACGTTACATAATTAAACTTGAAAAGTTCATCACTGAAAACAACGATTCCCATGTTTATGGTGGTAAAAATACTTTTAAAAACATTTTTCAAGAATGGAATTCCAAGGTTCCCGAAACCCTTTTCTGCGTTTTCATGTGCTATAAATGTTACTAACAAAACTCAATATTTTCTAATCCCCCTCCCCTCAATTCTTCTGTGACCCTAGACCCCTTACCTTTCCCTTCCTTTTCCGTTTTCATAGCCACAAAAGACACTTGAATTTTTTACAACCAACAGTTGTTGCTTAGTGGTAAGTGAGCTTTGATCGAACATATCTATTAATAAAGGCATTCCTATGTCATTTTCAAATATAATATATTTTCCTCCAAGTTTGAGATGAAATCAGTTGTGATTCAAAGTTATCCAAATCAATCCACTTCAATTTCATTATGTGTCAGAACACTTCATGAATTCTGAAGTTTCTTCAAACAACTCGAACTTAGTAAATTTTTAAAGAAATTCTTCACTAGTTTATTCAATGATGTTCGATATTTTCTTTTGGATCCTTTGAATGTCTGTTTTCTGATGAATTAGAAAATTAGTTATGCCTTTTTGAAGTTTAAGGAAATATTTGTAAATGCCATGTTGAAAAATATTAGTTTGGTTTCATTTTATGTTATCTAACGTAACAGCAAGTATTTTGCCGGCTCCTTATAAATTGTTGTTGAAATCATTCAAATGTGAAATAAAATCCACAAACGAAAACAACATAAATCTACATTTCCACAGAACTTCAGATAATTCTTGACAAGAATGTTTGTTATTCGTCAAAAATGAATGTCATCCAAAGACCCAACATTTAAAGACCCATGTTTAATGACAGTATCATACGTAAGAAATCCTGTTTACACTAATTTCACTTCGCTCAAATAATTAGAAAATTATATTTTCTTTTAATACATTCAGATAGAAAATTAACTGCCTGGTTATAATTTTAATCTCTTCTTCAAGTTCCTAACGTCCAGCTTTTGAACAAAGTATCACCATGTGCAATACCATTAAAGGTTGCCAGTAGATACATAACATATTTTGCCAACAAATTTACAAAACTTAGATACACGCACGGTTGCCACAAAAACAATTTTTAAAATGTCACTCTGTCGATTACCTAATTCATTTACCTAACATATTTCAACCCCAGTGGTATGCTGAGATAACTTTGCCAAGTTCTTCACATATTCACCACCCTTACAAAATATAGCAATAATGAATAGCCTAGCAGCAGCTTTAACATAAGTGCTCACATCTAAACAAATGAAAAGAAACTTACATATTCTGATATGTTTCTTCTCATCCTTAATATTCTATTTTTCCTGTAATTTTACTTGCTAGCAAATCAGTAATGTGCTGAATAATTTATTCCTCTTAAAAAGAGAGAAGTGGGTTGCCAAGCTAAACAAAATTAGGTGCAACTAGTTGGAAATACTTAAAACAATATATATTGGTTTAACGTTTGATATAGTGGGAATTGAGTTAATGTTTCGGACGCTAGGCCTTCATCAGATGCTAGAATAAAAAAGAAATAAAAAAAGAAATAGAAAGATAGAGGAGAGTGATAAAAGGAAGAAAAGGAAGAAACAGAAAAAAACATTTTATTTAGAAAAACATGTTTTCACTGAGCCATACACACACACACATATATATATATATATATATATATATATATATATATATATATATATATGTACTAGCTTAATCACCTGGCGTTGCCCGGGTTACTGCTGTTCTTCTTATTCAGATTAGTAAACAATAAATATGAAGATATATCTTTTGTCTCATAATTCTTTCAAAATATCATTATTTTATTTTTAAAATATCAAAATTGTGATGATAATAG
>OZ024742.1:242918469-242928469 GCA_964016885.1 Eledone cirrhosa
GTGCCCTGCCCAAGGGAAACCCTCACCAAGATGGAGCGCGCGCTCTTCCAATTCCTTTGGAAGAGGCGGGCTCCTATGGTGAGGAGATCCATCTGCTGTCAACACCCTTCGAAAGGAGGGCTGGGGATGCCGTGGCTAATGATGCGTAAACACGCATTAAGGCTACGGCACCTCTACGTATTCCTCACCGGACAACCGGTGTGGGCCTCGTTTGTGAGACGAACCTTTCCCAGACTCATCTCACTCACCGAGCTGCAATCCTGGGTCAAGCAAAGACCGAGAAAACTGGGCGCCTGGCACACTGAGTGTGCCCAGGCGCTCACCGCCCTCTGGCAGGCGGATCCGGTTATCAGTGGAGACTCCACCGCAACATTCTATAGAGGGCTGGTACGCAGCAGGTGCGACGACGCCCTCGGAGAAGCCCTAGACATGGAGGAGGACGAACTGGCCAGCCTGTTCGGTAGGACATTCAGCCCAGGACCTATGGACAACTTCCAGAAGTCCCTGGCCTGGCAGTGCTACCGAGGGGCTTTACCCGTTCGAGAAAGGCTCTACAGACACGGGCGCCCGGGTAGGGACCCCGCCAAAAAGATCTGTCCCAGATGCGTGTGCGACGAGGAAACCGTTGCACACGCATTGGTACACTGCTCGGGCGTAGCCGATCTGTGGGGCTATGTCGAACAACTGCTGTCAAGGGTGGGACCGATCCGGTTGACCACCGTGTCTATCGTAATGATCAAGCCGCCTCCCCCCTTCAAAGATGAAGCAGAGGCGGTGTTTCTGTGCGTAATAGCCATGGCGAAAGAGGTTGTATGGTGGACGCGTCTGAAAGGACTGAGGTCAGGCACCTTTCTCTCTGGCCAACAACTGGTCCGTTTCTTCCGATATCATTTCGGAAGAAGGATCAGGATGGAGAGAGAGGTGCTGCACCCCAGCCGTTTCTATGAAAGATGGGTGAAAGTGGCGAGAATGGCCCGTGTGAATGGGCCTTCACTCTACATCAGACTATAGGTGAGGAAGATGAAAGACCAAGGGAGCACCCCTTCTCTGTGCTCCTGAGGAGAAGGGTTGCACACTTTTTTCGGGGGTGTGTGCGACCCCCCAAGGCGCCTCCTCTCTATTGAGGATTTTGTTAAAAATTTTATTTTTTGTTATATCTTATTTTATTTTTATATTTTGTTATTGCCTCCTCCTTATTGAGGACGCCTTTTTGTGTAAACTCCCCCCTTTGTACTTGTCCCACTTTTGATGCCCTAGTGGCAAATAAAAGAAACATATCTATCTATCTATCTATCTATCTATCTATCTATCTGTCCAGAAATGCTCATGGTTGGCTATTCAGACCACAAGTTGGTGACCTGCATGGTCAACCTTGATAGAACGCATAGACAGGGCCCCGGTTACTGGAAGCTCAACTTGTCCTTGCCGGCAAGTAGAGCCTACAGGAATCGGATTAGTACGTTAGTTAAGGAACGGTTGACTGGAGCGATCGTCAACAGCAGGTGGTGGGTATCTCTAAAGAGAGAGATTAGAGTAGTCTCGATTGAATTTAGTAAGGTTCTAGCTGCGGATAGGAATAGGAAGGAAAGGGAGCTAATAGATAGAGTAGAAGAGGCAATTAGAAGCGGCGACGTGGCCAGAGTGCTGGCGTCGAGAACGGCTTTGAGCCAGTTTTTCGACGCGAAGCACGAAGGCTGCGTTGTCCGAAGTAAAATACGTGCTCTAGGGAACGCGGGGGCCAAAGCTGTTAGCTGGGCCCGCGTGACAGAGGCCAACAGTGGAACTAAATCCACCATCCGGTCTTTGCGAGACCTGGATGGACGGGCGATTCTTGAGCCTAAGCAGATGTGTGAGGCCTTTCAAAGGCACTTTGCCCGACTGTTCGGGAGGGGCGGGGAGCCGGTTGGAAACGTGGACTTCGGTCCATACCTCGACGGCCTGCCGCGCCTCTCGGACAGGGAGGCGAAGTCTTGCGAGGAGCCGATTTCGGCCGCTGAGATAGAGGACGTGCTGGGCCAATGCGGCAAACGCAAATCCCCGGGTCTCGATGGTCTTCCTTACGAATTATATCTAGCTATGCCGGACTTGTTCCCCGATCTCCTCGAGGCGGTCTACTGCAACTGGCAACAGAACGGGAGAATTCCCTGTACTGTGACCAAGGGCGTAGTCACGCTAGTGAGGAAGGACGAGAACAAGGGGGACGAAATAAGTAACTTCAGGCCCATAACTCTGCTAAATACAGAGTTACAGATTTTGGCCAAGGTGCTAGCAAAGAGGTTGGCGCTTGTCGTGGACAACCTGGTGGGAGATGCGCAGACATGCGCTATCCCGTCCAGGTCCATCCATGACAACCTCCACCTCATGCGATACATCATAGAGAGGGTTGGGAACGAACCCGGCTTTGGTGGGGCTCTGATCAACTTGGATCAATCTAAGGCGTTCGATAGGGTCGACCATGGTTACCTGGATGCGGTGCTAGCGGCGGCAGGCTTCGGACCCGTTTTCAGGGGCTGGATCACTGCTATGCACAGCAGCCGCATCTGCTCTAGGGTCAAGGTGAACGGCTACCTCTCGGAGCCGTTCAAAATCGCGCGGTCCATCCGACAAGGGTGCCCTCTCTCCTCCCTTCTGTATGTGTTGACTCTCGAGCCACTACTGCGGAAGTTGGAGTTGTTGCAGGGCATCCCTTTGGAACCGGGATTGCGGAAAGCGGTGTCAGCCTACGCCGATGATGTGACAGTAATGGTGTCGACGGCCTCCGAAATCGAGGCGGTCGGCACCTTACTGGAGGAGTACGAAAAGTTCACAGGGGCTAAGCTGAACCGGGACAAGTCGATCGGTTTGCAACTCGGCACGTGGAGGGGCAGACCGATGCCCTCCGATGGCGTCGTCGGACGCTGGACGGAGGGCCCGGTGAAGTTGCTCGGGGTCTGGTTCGGACCGGACCTCCAGGTGGAGAAAAACTGGGCGGAGGTTACGAACAGGGTGTTTGCACTGACCCAGAAGTGGGCCAGTTGCAAACTATCCCTGAAAGGTCGGGCGGAGGTGGCGAACACTTATATAGCGTCCGTCATCTACTACCGCCTGACCGTAGTGCCCTGCCCAAGGGAAACCCTCACCAAGATGGAGCGCGCGCTCTTCCAATTCCTTTGGAAGGGGCGGGCTCCTATGGTGAGGAGATCCATCTGCTGTCAACACCCTTCGAAAGGAGGGCTGGGGATGCCGTGGCTAATGATGCGTAAACACGCATTAAGGCTACGGCACCTCTACGTATTCCTCACCGGACAACCGGTGTGGGCCTCGTTTGTGAGACGAACCTTTCCCAGACTCGTCTCACTCACCGAGCTGCAATCCTGGGTCAAGCAAAGACCGAGAAAACTGGGCGCCTGGCACACTGAGTGTGCCCAGGCGCTCACCGCCCTCTGGCAGGCGGATCCGGTTATCAGTGGAGACTCCACCGCAACATTCCATAGAGGGCTGGTACGCAGCAGGTGCGACGACGCCCTCGGAGAAGCCCTAGACATGGAGGAGGACGAACTGGCCAGCCTGTTCGGTAGGACATTCAGCCCGGGACCTATGGACAACTTCCAGAAGTCCCTGGCCTGGCAGTGCTACCGAGGGGCTTTACCCGTTCGAGAAAGGCTCTACAGACACGGGCGCCCGGGTAGGGACCCCGCCAAAAAGATCTGTCCCAGATGCGTGTGCGACGAGGAAACCGTTGCACACGCATTGGTACACTGCTCGGGCGTAGCCAATCTGTGGGGCTATGTCGAACAACTGCTGTCAAGGGTGGGACCGATCCGGTTGACCACCGAGTCTATTGTAATGATCAAGCCGCCTCCCCCCTTCAAAGATGAAGCAGAGGCGGTGTTTCTGTGCGTAATAGCCATGGCGAAAGAGGTTGTATGGTGGACGCGTCTGAAAGGACTGAGGTCAGGCACCTTTCTCTCTGGCCAACAACTGGTCCGTTTCTTCCGATATCATTTCGGAAGAAGGATCAGGATGGAGAGAGAGGGGCTGCACCCCAGTCGTTTTTATGAAAGGTGGGTGAAAGTGGCGAGAATGGCCCGTGTGAATGGGCCTTCTCTTTACATAAGCCTGTAGGTGGAAAAGAGGAAGGAACGAGGGAGCACCCCCTCTCTGTGCTCCTGAGGAAAAGGGTTGCACACTTTTTTCGGGGGTGTGTGCGACCCCCCAAGGCGCCTCCTCTCTATTGAGGATTTTGTTAAAAATTTTATTTTTTGTTATATCCTATTTTATTTTTATATTTTGTTATTGCCTCCTCCTTATTGAGGACGCCTTTTTGTGTAAACTCCCCCCTTTGTACTTGTCCCACTTTTGATGCCCTAGTGGCAAATAAAAGAAACTTATCTATCTATCTATCTATCTATCTATCTATCTATCTATCTATCTATCTATCTATCTATCTATCTATCTATCTATCTATCTATCTATCTATCTATCTATTTGTCAGTCTATCTATCCAAGTGTCTATTATATCTGTCTATCAAGATAAAAAGGTAATTAAATAAACAGTTAGATTGAAAGACAGCGCGCTATTCATTGCTCTACAATATGATACACTTCCTTCTGTTGGACTTGACCTTCACTTATACAATGTCATCAAGTGCAGTAGCGTAGCTATCACATCGACAACCTAGTCTCATAGAGTCGATGTGACCTAACTCTTATGTTTGGCTCCCACGAGTTAAGCACCTCTCTTGTAAGCTTTCCCTCATTACTGAAATATTCCACGATATGAATTACTACTTTAATCACACAAACTATTAAAATTTGCCCTTTTTTTTTCTTTCTGTTTATTATTTTCTTTTCTCTTTATGTATTATTTTTCTGCCATTCTTTCCCTATTAGGAATTTATATTTTATTTCTTTATTTTTGATGGGTAAACTCGGATAAAACGTTAAATAGCTTTTTATATTGTTTTATTTGTAAAAAGTGTTTTTGTGCAGAGATACATCTGTGGCAGTGAATAGGCTCATATCTTTATTCGATTTCACATTGGCTTTCTATACCGGTAAAAAACAAAATGTTCAAACAGAACAAGTATAACAATAATTGTTTCTACTTTTGACACAGGGCCAACAATTACCCCAGTGCATTATTGGTGCTTTATTTTATCGGCCCCATGAGTATGAAAGGCAAAGCTAACCTCCACTGGATTTGAACTCAGAACGTAAACAGCCGTAACTGTATGCTGCAAATCATGGTGTTTGATGCTCTACCGATACTGACAATAATAATAATAATACTGGTTTCTTATATAGGCACAAGGCCAGCAATTGGGGTGGGGGTAAGTCGATTAAATCGACCCCAGTAGTACTTTATTTTATCGACCCCGTAAGGATGAAAGGCAAAGTGAACCTCGGTGGGATTTGAACTCAGATCACAAAGGGCCGTAACTCGATACTGACTGCAAAGCATGGCGTCCGACCCTCTACCGATACTACTGCCAATCCACCGCAAATAGTAATAATAATAATAATGATAATGATTTTTATTATAGGCACAAGGCCAGCAATTTGGGGAGAGGGAAAAGTCGATTAAATCGCCTCCTGTACTTACTGGCGTTTTATTTTATCGACCCCATAAGGATGAAAAGCAAAGTTAACCCTGGTGGGATTTAAACTCAAAACGTAAAGGACCGTAACTAAATGCCGCAATTCATGTTGTCCAACACTCTACCAATACTGCAATTCTACCACCCTAATAATAATCTTCACAAAACTCACGAATACCTTTAGGTATCCACAATGTTAAGAGCGAAAACAAATGTTTTTTTAATTTTCTGCAAAGCCAGCCGTAAAATCGCTCGGTATGTAAATGAGGCTAATCAGCCGACGTATACATTTAAGAATACTACGTATTCTCAGCAGTCCCAGTGGATAGCAATAACGAGAATAAACAATCTTCATGAGGAATAAACACTCCGAAACAATTGTCGATTCTTTTCTCTCAGCTACCGCTGGAACAAAAGAATGACTTTGATAATTTACCTCGTTGTGTTTATGAGGCTGTTTTCTTGCAAACAAACCGAATAATAATAATTGTTTCGACTTTTGGCACAAGGCCAGCAATTATCCCAGTGTATTACTGGTACTTTATTTTATCGACCCCATAAGGATGAAAGGCAAAGTTAACCTCGGCGGGATTTGAATTCAGACCATAAAGGGCCGTAACTCTTTGTTGCAAAGCATGGTGTCCGACCCTCTACCGATACTGCCAATCCACCGAATATTAATAATATTATATTATTATTATTGATAGGGCGGAGTATTGGCAGTATTGGTAGAAGGTCGGACACCATGCTTTCCAGAATAGTTACGTCCCTTTATGGTCTGAGTTCAAATCCCGTCGAGGTTAACTTTGGCTTTCAACCTTACTGGGTCGATAAAATAAAGTACCAGTAATACACTGGGATAATTGCTGGCCTTGTGCCAAAAGTAGAAACAATTATTATTATTGACTCTCGAATACATTTAGATATCCACCATGTTAGGAACGAAAACAAATTGTGTGTGTGTGTGCGTGTGTGTGTGTGTGTGTGTGTGCGTGCGCGTGCCAGTACTGTTTTGAAATTTTTCTTCTCGTATAATGATTTCTAGTATAGGCACAACGCCAGTAATTTGGGGGAGGGGAAAATCGATCAAATCGATCCCAGTATGTTACTGGTACTTTATTTTATCGACCCCGTAAGGATGAAAGGCAAAGTTAACCTCGGCGGGATTTGAATTCAGACCGTAAAGGGCCGTAACTCTATACTGCAAAGCATGGTGTCCGACTGTTTACCGATACTGCCAATCCACCGCCCTTTCTTCTCGTATAATAGATTGCTTTATAGATGAAGTGATAGAAGAAGAAATTCAATAGATACACAAACAATTAATACTATGAAACAATATATTTATAGTTTGGCTCAGATAGACAAATCAACATACCAACGTGTCAATGACAACTGAGTTAATCAGTAGATTAAGGCATATGTCAACTACCACGTGTCAACTGTTATCTGTCATTTATTAATTGGCAATACAATCTAAATACCAGAAAAGAAGCGACTGAACCTCTATCGGTTTCGGCGTTGTGTTTTCCGCTGCTTGATCAACAGAACAATTTGCTCATCAAATTAACGTATACGTGGCTGAACATTCCATAGACACATGAACCTTTAACGTAATTCTCAGGGAGATTCAGTAAGACCAGGTATAGTTATATTCTATGTGATGGGCTTATCAACAGTTTCCGTCTACCCAATTTCACTCTCAAGGCATGGATTGGTTCGAAGCTGTGATAATTGATGTTTGCCTAATATGCCATGCATTGGAATCGAACCTGGTACCTAATGATGGCGAATGAAAATTAACAAACTGAAAAATAGTTATAGACATAAAAAGAAGAAAAAAAACAAATATTCCTCTGTCGTGGTGTTTGGTAGTTGGAGATTAGAGTTATTGCTTATAGATTTATAGTTAAGACAATTAATATCCATAACATCTTTTGTCAATACACGGCAAATATGAAGAAATAAGTACTATAAGCTAACGAAACATTAATTTTACAATATTGATGCTGACGACAGGGGAGTTACAGTGTAGAGTGGCGACCTATACCACAGAGTATTATAGTCATTGAATGCTAAGTGTATTGCGCATACAATGCTAAGTGTATTGCGCATACAATGCTAAGTGTATTGCCCATACTATGCTAAGTGTATTGCCCATACTATGTTAAGTGTATTGCGCATACTATGCTAAGTATATTGCCCATACTATGCTAAGTGTATTGCCCATACAATGATAAGTGTATTGCCCATACAATGCTAAGTGTATTGCCCATACAATGCTAATTGTATTGCCCATACTATGCTAAGTGTATTACCCATACAATGCTAAGTATATTGCACATACAATGCTAAGTGTATTGCCCATACAATGCTAAGTGTATTGCCCATACTATGCTAAGTGTATTGCCCATAGTATGCTAAGTGTATTGCGCATACAATACTAAGTAAAATTGCACATACAATGCTAAGTGTATTGCCCATACAATGCTAAGTGTATTGCCCATACAATGCTAAGTGTATTGCCCATACTATGCTAAGTGTATTACCCATACAATGCTAAGTGTATTGCCTATACAATGATAAGTGTATTGCCCATACAATGCTAAGTGTATTGCCCATACAATGCTAATTGTATTGCCCATACTATGCTAAGTGTATTACCCATACAATGCTACGTGTATTACCCATACAATGCTAAGTATATTGCCCATACTATGCTAAGTGTATTGCCCATACTATGCTAAGTGTATTGCGCATACAATACTAAGTATATTGCACATACAATGCTAAGTGTATTGCCCATACAATGCTAAGTGTATTGCCCATACAATGCTAAGTGTATTGCCCATACTATGCTAAGTGTATTACCCATACAATGCTAAGTGTATTGCCCATACAATGGTAAGTGTATTGCCCATACAATGCTAAGTGTATTGCCCATACAATGCTAATTGTATTGCCCATACTATGCTAAGTGTATTACCCATACAATGCTAAGTGTATTACCCATACAATGCTAAGTGTATTGCGCATACTATGTTAAGTATATTGCCCATACTATGCTAAGTGTATTGCCCATACAATGCTAAGTGTATTGCGCATACAATACTAAGTGTATTGCGCATACAATGCTAAGTGTATTGCCCATACAATGCTAAGTGTATTGCCCATCCTATGCTAAGTGTATTGCGCATACAATACTAAGTGTATTGCGCATACAATGCTAAGTGTATTGCCCATACAATGCTAAGTGTATTGCCCATACAATGCTAAGTGTATTCCCCATACAATAATAAGTGTATTGTCCCTACAATGCTAATTGTATTGCCCATACTATGCTAAGTGTATTACCCATACAATGCTAAGTGTATTGCCCATACAATACTAAGTGTATTGCCCATACAATGCTAAGTGTATTGCCCAGACAATGCTAAGTGTATTGCCCACACAATGCTAAGTGTATTGCGCATACAATGCTAAGTGTATTACCCATACTATGCTAAGTGTATTACCCATACTATGCTAAGTGTATTACCCATACAATGCTAAGTGTATTGCCCATACAGTACTAAGTGTATTGCCCATACAATGCTAAGTGTATTACCCATACAATGCTAAGTGTATTGCCCATACAATGCTAAGTGTATTGTCCATACAATGCTAGGTGTATTGCCCATACTATGCTAAGTGTATTGCCCATATAATGCTAAGTGTATTGCGCATACAATGCTAAGTGTATTACCCATACTATGCTAAGTGTATTACTCATACTATGCTAAGTATATTACCCATACCATGCTAAGTGTATTGCCCATGCAATGCTAAGTGTATTACTCATACTATGCTAAGTGTATTGCCCATACTATGCTAAGTGTATTGCCCATACAATGCTAAGTGTATTGGCCATAGACACATCACTGTGTCGATGATGACATGTTACGTACGGTTGGCTGTTCTGTTTGGTAGTCAAGTAAGACAATAGGTTAAGCAATCTGGTATTCGAACAACCGAACTGATTGCGTGAAAGACAAGGAAGGGTAAAACAAATGACACACTGACTGAAAATCGGGCCAAATATTTAATGGAAGAACAGCCAAGATGAGAAAAACATAAATAAAAACTAAGCAGGCTGAAATGACAGGTAGACAGGCTGAGAATGAAGGACAGATAGACAGATATACCATATAACATGGAAAATAACAAATAAAACAGTGAAACAAAATACAAACAGGCATTTATGCAGACTGACTAGCGGACGATCAGTATGTTGCATCCTGTACTAAATGACTTGTTTTGCTGTTTTTTACTCAGAAAACAACAAAACAAAACCTACTAAACCTAATGACTAAACACTCACCTCATCCCAAAACCAACACTACAAACAACTAAACGAGAAAAAGTAAAACAAAAATATGATA
>OZ024742.1:242935969-242940969 GCA_964016885.1 Eledone cirrhosa
GCTGGTCACCACCAGGGGGCGTTAGCCCCGGTGTTTGCTAAAACCGCGTGTCTTTAAAAATACGAAATTTCTATACATATATATATATATATATTTATATTTACATATATATGTATATATAATATGTATATATATGTATACATATATATGTACATATATGCATATATATATATATATATATATATATATAATATGTATATATATGTATACATATATATGTACATATATGTATATATATATATATATATATATATATATATATATATATATATATATATATATATATATATATATATATATTAGAAAGAGTCGGGGCCCGACGGCTGAGTTCATGCTGTTTCAACAACTAATTCCAAACACACACTATACTCTCTATTACTCTTTTACCTGTCCTAGCCATCCGGCTGAGGCCATGCTGGGGCACTGATACATATATATATATATATATATATATATATATATATATATATATACGAGGTGTGTCAGAAAAGTTCCAGGAAAAGTTCCAGGAAAAGTTCCAGGAAAACTCTTACTGTGAAGTTTGGGTTTGAAATAAATCTTTTGTGACATCAATCCTGGAACTTTTCTGACACACCTCGTAAACATAAATATATATACACACACATATATATATACAATATATTAATAAATGGAAACTATATTTATAAAACCATATTTATTTCATTATACATATTTCAAGGACACCAAAGTAAATTATGGTGCACTTTCATTAGATAAAATATAATATAGATCAGTTTTATAAACAAATATTGACATACCCTTAAAAGAATGCGACCATGTCTGTTGGAAGCTCCAAATATGTTGAGTGCTTTATATCAGTTATAAAAATATTTGCTCGTTGTATTCCAACAAATTAAATATAACTTCTACATAT
This sequence comes from Eledone cirrhosa, assembly GCA_964016885.1. Taxonomy (NCBI): domain Eukaryota; kingdom Metazoa; phylum Mollusca; class Cephalopoda; order Octopoda; family Eledonidae; genus Eledone; species Eledone cirrhosa. The sequence continues at coordinate 242,936,865 of OZ024742.1, forward strand.
ATATATATATATATATATATAGTTAAAAGAATAGAGGTGTAATATATATATATATATATATATATATATATATATATATATATATATATATATATATATAACGAAGGAAATGTGGTAAGAAACCAGGTGAACCATAACGCACCAAAGTACTCAATACTTAGGGAAGTAGAGTGGGTAATAGGAACCAGTAAGACCTCGACGGCTGAGCTCAAGCCGTTTCGACGGCTAATTCTGGACTATTGATATATATATATATATATACGATATTAAACAAATGGAAACTACATTTATAAAACCATATTTATTTCATTATATATATTTCAGGGATATCATATTAAAAATATGGTATGCCCTCTTCAGACAAAATACAATATATAAACAGTTTTATAAATAAATTTGACATACATTAAAAAATTTACAACTTCCATTTAAAAAGTTGTTATGGTAGCTACCATAACAACTTTTTAAATAACTTTTTAAATGGAAGTTGTAACATTTTTTAAGGTATGTCAAATTTACTTATAAAACTGTTTATATATTGTATTTTGTCTGAAGAGGGCATACCATATTTTTAATGATATCCCTGAAATATATATAATGAAATAAATATGGTTTTATAAATGTAGTTTCCATTTGTTTAATATCGGAAAATACTCCAAAATCTGTTGAGTGCTTTTATATCAGTTATAAAATATTTACTCGTTGTAACCCAACAATTTTAAATAAAACTTTTGCATATATATATGTATATATATAGACGCAGACACTCAGACATACAGATACACAGTCACACAGATACACACTCCCAAAACACACATACATACATAGATCCATACATATATACATATGTGTGTATGTGTGTGTGTGTGTGTGTGTGTGTGTGTGTGTGTGTGTGTGTGTGTGTGTGTGTGTGTGTGTGTGTGTGTGTGTGTGTGTGTGTGTGTGTGTGTGTGTGTATGTGTGTGTGTGTGTGAAATACATATGTATATACATATGCAAAACTGAATGTTGTTTGTGTTATCAATTTCGTCATTTGAAATCCGCTTTATAAATGTATACTTCTAAATCTTTGTCTTCACCGACATACTTTAATGTTGCGTATTAGTCTGTCTTACCCCAGTGGAAAATAAAGAGAGATCTTTAAATACAAACTATTTTTATTGCTGCTTTTGTTCAGTTATCTTTTGTTGTTCTGGTTGTTGATGTCACTGTTGTTTTTGCTGCTTAACGAGCCTTCCTCTTGTCGTTAATATCCAATTTAATATTGCACGCAAACAAATCTTGCACTCTGTAAACTCAAATAAATGCATGTATGCTGTCACTCAACAAAATATAATCACAGCAGTTAGTACGCGGTAGTTTGTTTGTGTGTTTATTGTATGTATGTATGCATGTATGTATGTATGTAAGTATGTATGTATTTATATATGTGTGTATGTATGCATGTATGTATGTATGCATGTATGTATTTATGTGTGTATGTATGTTTGTATGTATGTTTGTATGTATGTATGGTTGTATGGTTGTATTTATGTATGTGTGTATGCATGTATGTATTTATGTTTGTATGTATTTATGTATGTATTTATGTATGTATGTTTGTATTTATGTATGTATGTATGTATGTATGTATGTATGTATGTATGTATGTATGTATGTATTTATTTATATATATTATATATATATTCATACATACACACAAATATATATGTCTGTGTGTACGCGTACATGTAGGATATGTGTGTATGTGTGCGTGCGTGTGTGTGTAAGCATGTGTACATATGTCTGTATACTAGCATGTATACAAATGCATTTCTAGACCCTAATATTGTATAATGGGTTCTTCTGAAAGAAATAAAATGTGAGAAAATGAGTGGAACATTGTTCTCAGTGTTTTCAGAAGTACACCAGTAATTCTTTTAACAATAGTTAGCGTCATCTTAGATTGATGGTGAACTTAGTAAGACTGTACTTACCAATAAATGACTTCAATGAATTTGGAAAGTGATCCTCTTTACTATATAAACGGATCAAAGAAATACGATTAAAGTTTTATCGGAAAATCAATCTAGATCTTGCAGGCCGATAAGCCATTTTTCTAGACCAGCTCTATAGGTCTTGCCGGTGGATAAACTATTTTTTCTAGACCAGCTCTATATTGTATATTACAGGCAGATAAGCCATTTTTCTAGCTCAGCTCTATATATATTACAGGCCGATAAGCTATTTTTCTAGACCAGCTCTCTATATATTACAGGCAGATAAGCTATTTTTCTAGACCAGCTCTATATTGTATATTACAGGCAGATAAGCTATTTTTCTAGATCAGCTCTATATTGTATATTACAGGCCGATAAGCTATTTTTTCTAGACCAGCTCTATATTGTATATTACAGGCCGATAAGCTATTTTCCTAGATCAGCTCTATATATATTACAGGCAGATAAGCTATTTTTCTAGACCAGCTCTATATTGTATATTACAGGCAGATAAGCCATTTTTCTAGATCAGCTCTATATAAATTACAGGCCGATAAGCTATTTTTCTAGACCAGCTCTCTATATATTACAGGCAGATAAGCTATTTTTCTAGACCAGCTCTATATTGTATATTACAGGCAGATAAGCCATTTTTCTAGATCAGCTCTATATAAATTACAGGCCGATAAGCTATTTTTCTAGACCAGCTCTATATATATTACAGGCAGATAAGCCATTTTTCTAGACCAGCTCTCTATATATTACAGGCAGATAAGCTATTTTTCTAGACCAGCTCTCTATATATTACAGGCAGATAAGCTATTTTTCTAGATCAGCTCTATATTGTATATTACAGGCAGATAAGCTATTTTTCTAGATCAGCTCTATATATATTACAGGCCAATAATCTATTTTTCTAGACCAGCTCTATATATATTACAGGCAGATAAGCTATTTTTCTAGATCAGCTCTATATAAATTACAGGCCGATAAGCTATTTTTCTAGACCATCTCTATATATATTACAGGCAGATAAGCTATTTTTCTAGACCATCTATATATATATTACAGGCAGATAAGCCATTTTTCTAGACCATCTGTATGTATATTACAGGCAGATAAACCATTTTTATAGACCAGTTCTATATATATTACAGGCCGATAAGCCATTTTACTAGACCAGCTCAATAGACCTTGCAATATCTATTCTGTTTTAGACTCATCACATATTACCACTGTGATCGTTTCTACCTTTCAGCTTTTCTACGTCGATAAAAGGAAGAACCAGTCAAAGTACTGAGGTGAGGTCAATTTAATTGACTGTACTCTCTTCAAAATTCAAAGACTAGTGCTTACGTTAGCAATCGGTATGGCCTGAGCACTATTAGCTCGATAGCTTGTGCTTAGTTCTTTACCTATCAGCATGGTGGACTAATTAAATAGGCATTTTTATACTTCCTCTATCAGTTTACTATTTTAATATTTCCATTTAATATTCTTGGTAAAGAAATACCGACTCAGCATGCTGCATCAAAATAGTTAGAGTGATGGAATTCCGTCGGTTTTGACGATTAATGTTTCAGTTGTTCGATCAGTGGAACAGCCTGTAAAATTAACGTGAAAGTGGCTAAGCATTCCATTGACACGTGTAATATTAACGTAGTTCTCAGGAATGTTCAGCATAACACAGACTGTGACAAGGCTGCAGACTTGTCAACTCTTCCCCGTTCGACGGGGAGATCTCCCACCCACTTTAGGGTGGGTGAGAGATGTCTTCTCTTGTGAAAATTGGTATAGCTTTCATTATGTAAAATCCCCCCCATTTTGCCACATTTCTCCCCGTTTTAGGACATTTTTTTTTTAGTGGTACTCTCCGTTTGGGTTTTTAGAGGTTGGCAGGTCTGCGGCTGGGCCATAGAATTACAGCTGCAGTTCATCCAATGGGAGGGATTCCCGAACAGTTTCCATTTACCCAATTTTACGTACAAGTCATGTGTGGTCTCGCCCTATGGTAAATGATACATGCCCAAGATGCCGTGCAGTGGGATCAAACCCGGGGTCTATTGATTGCAGAGCGAACCTCTTAACCATTCAGTCATACTAAGTCCACAATAAATTATGTACTA
>OZ024742.1:242948469-242983469 GCA_964016885.1 Eledone cirrhosa
ACTAAAACCGTGTCATTTTTCTTTGTGTTTGCTTCCATTTTTACCTTTGAACTATATATATATATAGGTGGCGATAGCTGCCGGTGTTTTTACATAGCTACGGCTTTCTAAATGTTTATTTATAAACATACCGTATTTCAATAGAAATACGAAATTCCAATTATATATATATATATATAAAACGGAAGATGTCTGTCTGTGTGTGTGTGTATGATTTTTATGCATTTCCACATTTCTCTACCGATTTTGATGATTTTTTCTAATGTGTTCCAAATTTACCAACGATGGTCAAGGCGTAGTAATCTTTGCCAAAAATGTCCTGCTTCTATGAAAAAAATCGATAAAACTAAATACATGCTGTAACCCTCTCTTTTACACGCTTATTCACTCTGTCTACTACCCTCAAAAATTTATGAAACTACATACATGTTGCAACTCTCTCTATATATATATCACACACACACACATTACATATACATCTAAAGAGGGAAAGGGAGATGTAGAGAGAGAGAGGGAGATAGGTCGTTATACAGAGAGAGGTACAAGATAATCAGATAGAGAGACAGAGAGAGAGAGAGAATGGCGACGAACGCTGGTTCACACACACACACAAACACATATATATATAAAGAGAGAGAGAGAGAGAGAGAGGGGGGGATCTGCGCGTTCTTTATTGTTCTCCATTCTGTAGAGGAAGAGAGAGAGAGGGGGTATGAGTGAGAGAGAGAAAGGGTATAAGAAAAAAGGGAGAGGGTTGAGAAAGAAAGAAAGTTTAAGCAAAGAATCGCTGCTTTCAACATTAACGGGATCTTCTTAAACTAATAAATTCAATCTGGGAACGCAGAATTAAATATTTCGAGAAACGGTGCAACCGAAGGAAAACAGGAAGACGATATTTTGGTTCGTGAAGACGTTCCCTGGTAATGAACATGAAAAAGCGAGGATAATATGTCGTTATGTGAATCGAAAAGAACAATTTCATGTAAAGACGAGACCAAGTTTATGGTGTAAATGGAAACGTTAGACTAATATTCTATTTAAAATAACCGAATGATTTCCAGCCCCGGAGTTTAAGAATGTTGTAAATATAATTGTAAACGAAAATGACAGAGGTTATTAAAATAGTTGTTTCTACTTTTGGCACAAAGCCAGTAATCATCCAGTACATTACTGGTACTTTATTTTATCGACCCCGTAAGGATGAAAGGCAAAGTTAACCTCGACGGGATTTTAACTTTGCCTTAAAATAGTAAAAGTAAATAGTAAAGATTTAGGCCAGTACATACGTATGCGCCGACGGACATACATATACATACGCACACACAAATACACACGCGCACACACACACGCGCGCGCGCGCGTATGTGTAAACCTTATGCATTTCTACAGTATTTTCACCAAACTTAAGACATAGGTTACTTATGTACTCCGGATGGTCATGGGCACTTTCATTTTTCCAGATATTGATTATAGGGCCTCCCGGCAGATAACCCCCTTTAACCGCTTCCTTGGAGTCGACTGGAGCCCTGCAGTACAATGCAACAAAACTTCTGGAGTTCGCAACCGATTTTCACAACACTTGACACATGGGCTACGTTTGTTCTACATATGAATGTGAACTCTCAGATTGGCACATATTGAGTAGGGGACCCTGGGGGCAGGAACCCCCTTTTGGAAAAAAGCCGATGATTTTGTAAAAGTATAGTTTTCGAAGCAGCACTGAAGTATTGACATAAATGGTATACATAACTGCTATTTAATACCCAAGCAACGCCGGGGACCTCTGCTAGTATATATATATATATATATATATATATATATATATATATATATATATATATATATATATATATATATATATATATATACATACATGTATATATATATATATATATATATATATATATATATATATATATATATATATATATATATATATATATATACATGTATATATATATATATATATATATATATACATAGTTGTATGGCTGCAAGAAAATCGCGTCCGTAGGCGGTATGCCGGCTGAGGAACAAGGATTCAGTGTTGCATCATACCATATTTAATAACATGTTACATATGTTTCACTATCGATCAGCTCGAGGAAAGACCTATTATAAATCGAACCTGACTCTGTAATGGAAAGATCGTCAGATATGCTTCCTATATGATCAGTCTCCGATTCTATAGAGTATATATATATATATATATATATATATATATATATATATATATATATATATATATATATATATATATATATATATATATATATATATATATATATATATATATATAGAGAGAGAGAGAGAGAGAGAGAGAGAGAGAGTTGTACAATATTACTATATTCGTATTGTATAATATTTATATTATAACATGTGTCTGTCTTTTTTTTATTTCATCTTTTTACTCATGTATCATTATCATATATATTTCAATATATTGTTTCTATATAAAGTTTGTTCTATATAAAGTTTGTTAGGACTAACATACTAAATTACCTAGTAAATTACAAATTCAAGCAAATTAAAATATTTATTCAACAAACTATTATTTTTAGTCTATCATGTTGTCTGGTAACCTGCCCTCACAGTTAATACAAAACTTTCAATCTTTCTTTTTTTCAATTTTAGAATTATATAGCAAGAAATTATTATCCAATATCAAATTTACTTCTATAACTCTCTAAAAAAACATAATACCATTCCAATTATATCTTTTACCCGCACTATTTCTATCGACACACACTTCTTACCATATCCTAAATTTAATTTCTATCTAATGATCGCTTCCCTCCAAACTCATTCCTGTATATATATATATATATATATATTTCGATTTTACTAAGCCTCCACTTATATATATATATATATATATATATATATATATATTATATATATATATCGTTTCTGAATTTGTTTAGCAAGATTCTTTATCTGAAATCGTGTGTTGAAACCGATATTGTTATACTTTGGGAGGGTCATGTTGCCAATAAGAAACACACGCACCAGTTGCTTTCACTTCAATTTATTATATATTTATAAATTTATAAATTTACAAATTTACAAACTTATAAATTTCTGGTTGGTTGGTTCCACAACCAGATAGTTGTTTATATATAGTCATAGTCCTTTCGTCACACACTCTGTGACCTCTTCAGTGACTGGGGATTCCTTTCTTCGTTTCTGTGCCTTTCCTTTCTTCTATCCTACGCCATTTTGTTTCTGTGTGTGTGTTGTGTGCTCAGTTTGCGCATGCGCCACATCCGGGTGTCTGTGTGTGTTTGTGTTCATTTATCTATTTGTTTATTTATTTATTTATTTATTGTTGGTTGGTTGTTTGTTCTATGTGTGTGTGTGTTTTCATTTTGTCCTGTGTGTGTTTTCATTTTGTGTGTGTTTTCATTTTGTCCTTAATTGTAAGTTGTTTGTTCTATGTGTGTGTGTGTTTTCATTTTGTCCTTAATTGTAAGTTGTGATGTTGCTGTTCCACTCATATTTTCTATTTAATTTTGGTTTTAATTCTTTTATGCTTACTGCCTCTGTAATTTGCCTAAACATTGCGTCTTTTCTGTGTGTGGATTCTATTTTTATTTCTATGCTCTCTAATCTACCCCTGTGTTCTATCTTAGCATGTTGGTAGAGCACAGATGATTCTTTATTATCTTGGAGGTCTCGCCAGTGTTCATTTATTCGTTCCCCTATACTACGAGCTGTCTCACCTATGTACACTATATTTTTGTTTCTACATTGTCCTTCAGTACATCTTATGCTATATATAAACAACTATCTGGTTGTAGAACCAACCAACCAACCAGAAATTTATAAGTTTGTAAATTTGTAAATTTATAAATTTATAAATATATAATAAATTGAAGTGAAAGCAACTGGTGCGTGTGTTTCTTATTGGCAACATGACCCTCCCAAAGTATAACAATATATATATATATATATATAAATGAAAGTATATAAATTATTGTGAGCGTGAAGCCAACAGTATTTCATAATATATAAGTGACTATAACGTCAAAATGGAAAAATAGTTAACGTAAGATGTGAGAGAGAGAGAGAGGGGGGGGGGGGAGTGTCGCACATAATTTGATTATACATACGATTCTTACAGACAGATTTATCTTTCTTTTCGCAAGCATGTATATGTTAAGACAACACATTTATACTTAGAATACATCTATTAAAACAGAACCATGTATTTCCTACCAACATTAAATCAACGTGTTATTAACATGTCAGTTAATTACAATTTTATTGTATATTTTTGCTCGAAAATATCTCTTTTGATCTTAATATAATCGTTTTCCAGCATCTTTACCTCAATTCCCTTATTAAATCAACCCCAGTACTCGACTGGTACTAAGTTGACCTCAACAGGATTTTTACTCAGAACTTAATGTGATGAAACAAATACCGCAAAGGTATTCTCTACCACACTCTACCAATTTTCTTAACCTGCCGCCCTTATCTATCCTAAAATAAGGATTGCTACTATAAGTACAAGGCCAGCAATTTTATCGACCCCATAAGGATGAAATACAAAGCTAACCTTGGCGGGATTTTAACTCAGATCGTAAATGGACGTAACTCTATGCCGCAAAGAATGGTATCCGGCGCTCTACCGATACTGCCAATCAACCGCTCTTATCTATCCTAAAATAATTGTTTCTACTTTTGGCACAAGACCAGCAATTACCCCAGTGCATTACTGGTACTTTATTTGATCGACTTCGTAGGGATAAAAAGCAAAGTTAACTTCGGCGAGATTTTAACTCAGATCGTAATGGGGCGTAACTCTATGCTGCAAAGCATGGCGTCTAACCATCTACAAACACTGCCAATCCACCGCCCTTCTATCCTAAAATAATGATTTCTAATTTAGGCACAATGTCAGCAATTTGTGGGAAGAGGAAAGTCGATTATATCGACCCCAATTCTTTATTGGTAATTTAAGTTTTCGACCACAGAAGGTATCCATTCTAGAATAAGTGTTCCTAAATTTGGCACAAGAGCAGCAATTCTGGAGAAGAGCAAGTCCATTAAATCAATCCCACTACTTGATTGGTACTTTATTTTACCGATCCCGGAAGAATTAACGGCAAAGCTGACCTCGTTGGTATTTGAACTCAGAAAGTAAAGGGCCGTAACTATATGCAGCAAAGCATGTTGTCTGACACTGTCGCGATACTGCCAATCAGTCGTGTATTGTAAAATAATTATTTCTACTTTTGGCACAAGGCCAGTTATTACCCAGTGCATTACTGGTACTTTATTTTATCGACCCCGTAAGGATGAAAGGCAAAGTAAACCTCGGCGGGATTTGAACTCGGACCGTAAAGTGTATTGTAAAATAATGGTTTCTGATTTAGGCACAAAACCAGTGTATTACTGGTACTTTATTTTATCGACCCCGTAAGGATGAAAGGTAAAGTTAACCTCGACGAGATTTGAACTCAGACCGTAAAGGGCCGTAAAGAACTGCAAAACATAGTGTCTGACGCTCTACCGTTAAGGAATTTATATATTTTATCTTTTAGTTCTAGAATATCACTAACATTAATAATCCTTAATAAATTACACATCTCTTTATCATCAATCAGCCTACATTAATAGTTATTGAACTTACATTATATGCCTCTCAAAGAAACAACTTATTAAACGTATATAAATATATAATTCTTCCTATAATTCTTCCTATAAAATAATTATTTTGGATTATAATCCAAGATTATATTTTATACAAATGACTATTGGGGAATTATCTCCCCCTTAACTCTGTTTCTCAATCATCACAGACAAATCCGTTTTCTTTTTGCTCTACTTTATGTAAACTATACTTTCTCCAATCATTATTTATTAGTTCGGTGGATTGGGAGTATCGGTAGAGGGTCGGACGCCATGCTTTCCAGCATAGTTACGTCCCTTTATGATCTGAGTTCAAATCCCGCCGAGGTTGACTTTGCCTTTCATCCTTACGGGGTCGATAAAATAAAGTACCAGTAATGCACTGGGTGATTGCTGGCCTTGTGCCTAAAGTAGAAACAATTATTTATTAGTTATATAAAGGCGGTGGATTGGCAGTATCGGTAGAGGGTCGGACGCCATGCTTTGCAGCATAGAGTTACGGCCCTTTATGATCTGAGTTCAAATCCCGCCGAGGTTAACTTTGCCTTTCATCCTTACGGGGTCGATAAAATAAAGTACCAGTAATGCACTGGGTTATTTGCTGGCCTTGTGCCAAAAGTAGAAACAATTATTTATTAGTTATATATAATAAATATATAATAAAGAAACCATTATATTTATTAGTTACATAAGTTTACTGTACAAGAAACAGCTTTTAGACTCATTCTCGCTTATATACACATTTATACACCAAGTCCGAACACAAAAGAACTACTGTCACTACCTCCGTCTCTTTTGCGCTCTCCCCATCTCTCAATACTGTGAGAAAATGGGGGCTCACGCGCTGGCCGCCCCGCGATCCCGGTGGACAGAATAGAGGTGTTTCTCTCTATTTTTTCTCTGACGCTTAACACAAACATGTTCGAATTTTCATTAATATAAAATATGGTCGCATGAATATTTTTAACCATTTATTCCTGTAAATTCAACTCTCTCTTTCCTATATATAACGTCGTTAGAAAACATGCGATTTACCTTCTTCACTTAGTTTCTTAATATAAAAGTAATTTGAAATTGTCTCCGTTATTTTAAGTTAGCTACTAATAGTTATTAAAAACACAACACCAACGCAACAGTTTTGTCATACTACATCTAGAATATATAATTTCGCATTCATTCCAATTGTATTTTGACGCTAAATTACCTCACAGACACACTTCAAGTTCTCTTCTTATTTACGAGTGTCTACGAAACCACAGGTAATTTACAAATAATTCAAACTGTTAATATAAATATATATATATGTATGTATGTATGTATGTATGTATGTATGTATGTATGTATGTATGTACGTATGTATGTTTCTCTTTCTCTTAATTTCTAGTACATTTTTGACCGGCCACCATCCTGGTGGCAAGGTTGTAAAAGAAAATAAATTGTCATCCCTTGAATCGCAAAAATGTTTTGCAAATTTTGAAGGTGCCAGTTATCGCAGCCATTTGTAGTCTATGAATTACGGAGCTGCGCTCTTTGTCCACAAATTGAAGTTCAGTTATGCTTTGGTCCAAGCGGGTTGGTATATAATCTGTAGCTCCAAAAATGATGGGTATGAAGCTGAAAGTGTATCTTGGATACTGGATCTGCAAACTCCTCATCAATGGTCCGTAGATATCCTCCTTCTCTTGTATTATTCTTACAACGTTGACATCAAGTGGGCAGCTGATCTTTACAACAGAGCACGCTTCAATGTGTGGTCCCAAACAACAATATCAAGCCGGTTGTGCTTTAATTTGGTGGCAGCTTTTATTTTCGGGTTCCACCGGTATTCTTTAGTGCCATCTATCTCAACATATTCCCCCTCATATATCTGTCTTTCTTTCTGCCTATCTGTATGTATGTATGTATGTATGCATTTGTTCTTTACTTCGTTAATTTGTTTTATCCATGACATCTAATGTCACACTCAAGCATGACTGTCTAGGCTAATTCTTACTTCTGTATATTTAGCATCATTAATTGGTGGGGCAACGATTTGGTGGAAATTGATTCCTTTGACTTTAGTTTATTTCAGGTGATTTATATGGAATGCTAGGAAGAAATGCGTCTAGAGGAAACTGGTAAAATTTCTCAGGCATTTTGGGAGATAGTTATATAATTATGATCCTTCAAATTCCAAACTTTTCTTGTATACATTCCTTATGCGAGAGTTTGGGAAAGGGTATGTCGGAATTTGACAGCATCCTTCATTTCTCATGTTCTATCTTTTTTTAATACTAAAATTTGAAGCAAGACCTTCGAGAATCGTCCTAACATATGATGACGTGTTGTTCTCTTCAACATTCCAGGCACTAGAGACGTAATGTGTGGAGGCATTTCTAGTAGTTCAGGTGTCTAACATTGGTCGTTTATTTTGTGAATGCTTATATTTCTATATTTCTTGGCAATCTATTCTCTCCCCCCCCTCTCTCTCACTCTCTCTCTCCCTCTCTCTCTCTCTCTTTCTCTCTCTCTCTTTCTCTCTCTTCATATATATATATATATATATATATATAAATATGAAGTCTAAAGCCTGCCTTAAGCCAGAAGGCTCATTTGGCCAGTGCTTATCCCAGTTTCATGGGCGTGAAGCGACTCAGAGTGAAGACTCTCTCTGGATAGGACGCCAGTCCATCACAGGGTTAAGCCCCCAATTTTTGCTGGTACACATTTTCAGCTGAGTATATTGGAGCAACGTGAAATGAAGTGTTTTGCTCAAGAACACAACACGCAACCCAGGAACCGAACCCACGACATTATGATCGTAAGTCCAACACCCTTTCTATAGGCCTCCACTATATATTTATATATACATATATAAATACTAGTCAAATTACCCGCGCCTTGCTGCGTTTCCCACATTTTTTTTTATGTAAGAAAATGATGATTGATTTTAAATCAGTGATATAATTTATGGAGAAAAACTCTGCATTTCAATATTACTCAATGTAAAATGTAATGCATGAAAAATTGGAAAACATTATTTTTTGTAATATATCAAATCAAAGTTACATTAATAAATCTTATTCTTATTTTGTTTCTTGTAAATAATTTTTTTCAAAATATCAATTCAAAACTTTTTATATAGGCATCATATCTTGTCATTTACCTATGGTTTAAATTTCATATAAATCGAAAGGAAAACATTTTCAGCGGGGGTTTGTGACTCCGAGGAACCCTAATAGGGGGTTTAACGCCCATTAGGGTGTCTTAATATTATTGAAATTTGCTGAAATTTTGTGAATAGACATCATATCTTGTCATTTACCTATGGTTTAAATTTCGTATAAATCGAAGGTTTGTTGGTTCACCACTGGATAGAACTGGTCATTCCGTTTGGTCAACCTCGATGTAATATTATGGAGATCACTCAACGTAATGCAACTCACCCGTCTTCGTTTGTGTAGTTGGTGGTGCGAGTACGGAGTTAATTATTATGAAATAACAGGAGGCTGGACTGGTGTAATTCCTTAAAAGGTTTATTATACTATGATCATTTCAGTGAACGGGTTCAGTATGAATCCGGTGACATCATCAGGTATTCGAAATATAACGAAGGAATATAATAGACAAAATCCATGGGGAAGAAAATCAGAGACATGAGGGCGGCCGAACATTTAGCAGCTTCCAGTCCGGTCCAGCCTCCTGTTATTTTATAATATATATATATACATATGTGGTTGACGGCTAAGAAAAAAAGAGTACTCAATACAGAAGGAGTTTTGATATTCATTTTTATTAAGGCGAAATAATGAGTCTTATTATTCTGGAGTTCTGGAGACAGTGATAAACAGGTGAAACTCCAGAGTAAAAGTCTCACTATTTACACTTAATAAAATGAATATGTGTGTGTGTGTATTTATGTATACACACACAAACACACACACACACACACACACACACACACACACACACACACACACACACACACACACACACACACACACACACACACACACACATATATATATATATATATATATATATATATATATATATATATATATATATATATATATATATATAGCTATAATCCCCCGCACAACGATCTGGTAACTACTAAACTATCCTATCTCTTCTTCAAACTTAAAGACGAACACTATCCTCCTCCACACAAATTCCATAGAATACTAAATAGAAACACGATCCTATTCCACCACAGCTAACCTGAGCAATTTCATTATGAAATTGAATAACAAACGCCTCCGCAGGTATGGCAATACCAACAGCCAGCGGAGTCCCGCACATAATCTGAACCCTCATCAACATCCACAGCCTCCAACACTGAGCAGACCTCACTCAGACTCAGAAGCTCCCGCGTCTTGCGACGCATGAGGCAATCATAGTGTTCCATCGCATTCGGTCAGCAGCTAGTTGCACAGCGTCCCGCCATTGTCTGTTTGTCACTCGCAGGTCCCTCTCAACTGTCTGGCGCCCACAAATACCAACGTTTCTTCCACTTTAAACGCATATCAGGAGCAACAACAAAATACCTGGAATAACACCCCCCAATACAGGAACCAGGGATGAAACCACACACTATACACGGACAAACTGCAACTGCAGAAATCACAGCAATTGTTCTCTATCGAGTAAATGCTTGTGCAAAAATCTCATTTATCAATGTGTGGTAAAATCTAAACTGAGGATATATAAATATATGGGTTTCGAATATTTTCAATAAAAAATCCTATGTGCACACCCACACATTTAAAAACCCCAATTTAGAAGATCTACGGCCCTGGCGAAAAAAATCTGAGATTTGAAACGCGCTAATATTGAATACACATTACAATGGTCCGTGCTAAAATTCGCCCTGAATGAAAGACGCTCCTCTGAACTGTGTTTGGCGGAGGTAATTGAAATAGCGACTGGAAAGGACCTTCTAAATTTCCGGCACCATAGGATATTTAATTGCAAACACAAGGTTCTAAAAACCTTCGCTAAATACAAACTGGACTAGAACAAGATTCGATCCCTAATACTTAGGTTTTACTATATCCTATTTGGTACATTACCTGTGGCATTTGAGCATTTCACACTCAATGGATTCAGTAATATTTAAAACAGTCCCATTTTCTTAATTCCTTTCCTCCTTACCCACTCTAGCCTACACTTAAACTCTACCCTATCTTTCTCAGTCCCGCTCTTTATACCTTCTCTATCCCCATATATGGTAAACATCAAAGCCTTCACCTGTAACAATGGTCAAAGAATAATTGATCGACATCACGGCGCACAGCTTGATAGTGTGAAACTCTTTACCCCACTCCCTCTCTTCTCTACTATAACACTAACTAACTGTATTTCATGCTATTTTTAACTTATTTACATTTTCTTAAACGAAAATCTCATTATTGAATTCTACCGCGTAGTGAATAGTTGAATTCCACTACTATATGCTTTCTGAAGCAGTGTAATAAATGACTAAGTATTGTATATGATTTAACAATATATATAGTAGTCAGCATATAAACTATAGACAATTTATAATAGACACAGACACAGACACATATGTCAAAGCAAATAAATTCATAATCTCTTCACGCCGACGTTTCATTTTTCTTGGTGCAATACTTACTTATAGTAATATGTAAATATATATATATATATATATATATATATATATATATATATATATATATATATATACACATATATGTATGTATGTAAAAGTAAACAGAAATAACAACACAATCGGTACAGTATATGGAAGGGATATATTAGGTTAACGCTTGATATAGCAGGAAGATGGTCTTAATGTTTCGGACACTAGTCCTTCAGCAGGAGAAAGGATGAGAAATAACATAGATTGGGGGGGGGGGGGGGTTGAAATTGGAAAAATGTCTTTATATATGTATATATATATATATAGGAAAAGAGTCAGTATATATACACACACAAATATTTATATATATATTTGCGTATTTACGAACGTCTAACAAACAGCACAATTTGAAAACTTTAAAACGTTACGTATATTTCTATTTAAACATTATTTTGTTGTCGAATGGGTTTCCATATACGCAGAAATTCACGGAAAAACAGTAAACGTATTGGAAAACCCTATTTCAGGACTGTCATATTGTCAAAATGCTACTTTGCGAATTCCAGTAAAAAGCATCACCTTATATAACTACATAGAATGGTTCATTTGTTTACGAGTGTGTAAAATAGTTTACCGAATAATGTTGCTATATGTACACCTGCTAAACATTCCGCTACATAGAAATATTGATAAACTGATATAAATGTTTATCTTTATTGATAACTTAAGTAGGTATAAGTTGGTATCTGCTCTGCAGAGGATACTGGCGAAAATAAACGAATCTGAAAATGATTCAATCCAAAGATCTGAAGCTTTGTAGAGTACTTGCGGTGTACTTTCAAGATTTATTCCACAAAAAAGAAAATATTTTACTTTTACATACACACACACACACACACACACACACACACACACATATATATATATATATATATATATACATATATATATATATATATATATATATATATGTATATGTGTGTGTGTGTGTGTATAAACATACATACATACATACATACATGATGGCTGCAACTCGATTTCGAGTAATGCCATCGTTTGATACTTAGGCATGAGTATCACAGATGTGGCTTTTTTACTCCTGCTACGGACTAAAATGCTACGCCTGATCACCAGGGACTTTTTATTTTCTACTTCTTGCAAGTAGTTCAGTATCACACACACACACACACACACACACGCACACACACACACACACACACACACGCACACAACACACACACACAAATATATATATATAACAAAGAAGGTGTGGTAAATACCAGGTGGACCATAACGCACCAGAGTACTCAATACTTAGCGTAGTAGAACGAAACCGTTCGGATATAGCTGTCGAAACGGCCGGAGCTCAGCCACCGGTGTCCTGACACTTTTCACACACACACGCACACACACACACACACACACACACATATATATATATATATATATATATATATATATGTAAATATATAATATATATATATATATATATATATATATATATATATATATATATATATATATATATATGTAAATATATAATATATATATATATATATATATATAATAACTAGAAATTGATTAACATATAAATAAACATGAATAATCACAGGAGATAATTTTTACAAGTGTGTAACCACACATAGCTAGGTAGGTAACTAAATAAAGTTGACCAGAACTTCAAAAATACATACCTTATAATATGATTAATCTTCCCTGTAAATATTCCATTAAAGAAATATATTTCACCAATTAATCGGATGGTAAACCACGGAAGTGGAGACTTGGATTTTCAACAAGGAAGAAATTCCAGCGATCCGTGTTTACACTTCAAGTTCAAATCAGCGACTGGCCAGCAACACGTGCTATATTTACTAGAAATACACACATCATACTAGCTTCGTCCCAGTGGCGTGAATAGGGTTATCGACAACTAGAAACAGCAGTCGAGTCCATTCAACAGAGTTAGCTCTACAATTAAGGAGACGTATTTATATATCTATATCCAAAATTAAGATAAATCAAATGAATTTAATCTAAATCAAAATTATGGGTGTCATCCCAGAAAAACATGCGCCATATCACCCGCAAAATAAGCTCTAAGATTCTAACGAGTAGGTCCGAGCATTTTATAATAACTAGAAATTGATTAACATATAAATAAACATGAATAATCACAGGAGATAATTTTTACAAGTGTGTAACCACACATATCTAGGTAGGTAACTAAATAAAGTTGACCAGAACTTCAAAAATAGATACCTTATAATATGATTTATCTTCCCTGTAAATATTCCATTAAAGAAATATATTTCACCAATTAATCGGATGGTAAACCACGGAAGTGGAGACTTGGATTTTCAACAAGGAAGAAGTTCCAGCAATCCGTGTTTACACTTCAAGTTCAAATCAGCGACTGGCCAGCAACACGTGCTATATATTTCTTTAATGGAATATATACAGGGAAGATTAATTTATATTATAAGGTATCTATTTTTGAAGTTCTGATCAACTTTATTTAGTTACCTACCTAGCTATGTGTGGTTACACACTTGTAAAATTTATCTCCTGTGATTATTCATGTTTATTTATATGTTAATCAATTTCTAGTTATTATAAAATGCTCGGACCTACTCGTTAGAATCTTAGAGCTTATTGTGCGGGTGATATGGCGCATGTCTTTCTGGCATGACACCCATAATTTTGATTTAGATTAAATTCATTTGATTTATCTTAATTTTGGATATAGATAGATATATATATAATTGGTGTACGATGCTTAAAGCCTCCGTATGCGGTAGGCCGTATGAGCACTCGATGCTCTCATAGAGCAGAGTATGATATCACAAAAAAAAAGAGAATCAGTGTTGCGACGAATGGAATTTATTGGACATATTACAATCGTTTCTCTGGCGACCAGCTCGAGGCACGATCGATGTGATGGTCGAACCTGACTCTGAAAATCCCCAAGGTCCTCAGATACGTCTTGATTTTACGAAGCAAATTAAGACGTATCTGAGGATCTTGCGATTTTCAGTGTCAGGTTCGATCATCACATCGATCGTGCCTCGAGCTGGTCGACAGAGAAACTATTGTAATATGTCCAATAAATTCCATTCGTCACAACACTGATTCTTTTTTTTTTGTGATATATATATATATATATTTATATTTATATACATACATACATATATCCATATGTATACACACGTACATATATATACACACACGCACACGCATATGTATGTGTGTCTCTGTATGTATATATGCATGTATGTTACGTATATATATATATGTATGTATGTGTGTGTGTTAGGTATGTATGTGAAGGTGTGTGGATTAATGGTTAGGGTGCTTGGCTCACCATCCTAAAGTCGTAAGTACGGTTTCCAGCGGTGCGTTGTGTCATCGAGCAGGACACTTTATTTAAACTCAATTGGTTAGAAATGAGTTGTGGCAGTATTTCAAAGTGCCAGCCTTGTCACACAATGTGTTACGCTGAATTTCCCTGAAAACTACATGAAGCGTACACGTGTCTGTGGAATACTCATTCACCTGTACATTAATATAAATATTTTTACATTTGGCACAGAGCCAGCAATTGGGGGGAGGGGAATAAAGTATATTAAATTGACCCCAGTGCATTACTGGTGCTTTATTTTATTGACCCCGTAAGGATGAAAGGCTAAGCTAACCCTGGCAAGATTTGAACTCAGATCGTAAAGGGACGTAGCTCTTTGCCACGAAGCATGGTGTCCGACGTTCTACCAATATTGCCAATCCACCGCCTGCTCATTAATATAATTGTTTCTACTTTTGGCACAAGGCCAGCAATTATTCCAGTACATTACTGGTACTTTATTTTATCGAACCCCGTAAGGATGAAAGGCAAAGCTAACCTCGGCGGGATTTGAATTCAGACCGTAAAGGGCCATGACTCTATGCTGCAAAGCATGGCGTCCGACCCTCTACCGATACTGCCGATCCACCACCTTAGGCACAAGGCCAGTAATTTTTTTTGGGGGGGGGAGGGGAAAGTCGATTAAATCTACCCCAGTGCGTTACTGGTACTTTATTTTATCGACCCCGTATGGATGAAAGTCAAAGCTAACCCCGGCGTGATTTGAACTCAGAACGTCAAGGGCTGTAACTCTATGTTGCAAAGCATGGTGTCCGACGCTCTACCGATTCTGCCAATCCACCGCCTGCTAATTAATATAATGAGTAGGCTATTCCATTGGTCAAACAACTGGAAGATTCATCAAAGTAACCACCGGTGGTCCAACATAGATGAATGGAAGGAATTGTTAGAAGAATTTGATGAGAATTTATAATGAAAGAAACAAGCAAAATTTTCCTCTTACCAAATCAACTAGCACAGATTTTTCCTTAATTCCTTTTGATGATGCGCCACCAATTGCTACATTACTGTCCACTTCTAATAGTTTGATATAAAACCGCGTTTTCCTGCAGATCTTAACAATTTCGAGGGCTTTTTTTTTCTGCTTTAGATATTTCCCTACGATTTCCTTCTTATACACTCACCATTTATTACGCCTTCTTTCTACCTCGTTTCTCTATTTGGATACTTTCTTTAATTTCTCTTGCTCTCTATTTCTCTTACTGTGGTTCTCGTAAGATCTACAGATATATGTGTCTGCATGTGTATGCGTTTGTGCTTGTGTTTGTGCATGTGTGCTTGCGTTCATATGTACGTATGCATGTATATATACATGCATGTATGTATGTATGAATCTATGTACGTATATGTATGTATGTAGGATTGCATATATATATATGTATATATATAATATATATATGATTGTGTATATATATATATATATATATATATGTGTGTGTGTGTGTGTGTGTGTATGTGCATGTGTGTGTATATATATATGTGTGCGTGTGTGTGTGTGTGTGTGTATCTCGCTAACATAAAGAAAATATTTACTTGGTATACAGTGTTAGAAGAGTCGAATACTTAGAAGCTTAATATAATTGTTTTTTCTTTTGGCACAAGGCCAGCAATTATCCCAGTGTATTACTGATACTTTATTTTAGCGACCTCGTAAGGATGAAAGGCAAAGTTTAACTCGGTGGGATTTGAACTCAGAATGGCAAGGGCCGTAAATCTTTTCTGTAAAGCATGGCGTCCGACCTTCTACCGATACTGCCAATCCACCATAATGATATCTAAGTATAAAAAAAAAGGAACAAAACAATTAGAAATGAATACACATACATAAATCGTAACTTCTACGAAGATGAAATTCATGTTTCTGTTTATCTACTAATATGACGAAAGTGTTTATCTCTTCTGCCTCCATTCATTGTATATAAATAAATATATATATATATATACAGACACACATATATATCAATATCTATATATATGTATATATATATATATATATATATATAGGAACCAGTAAGACCCCGACAGCTGAGCTCAAGACGTTTCGACGGCTAATTCTCAGAATTCTGAGAATTAGCCGTCGAAACGGCTTGAGCTCAGCTGTCGGGGTCTTACTGGTTCCTATTACCCACTCTACTACCTCAAGTATTGAGTACTTTGGTGCGTTATGGTCCACCTGGTTCCTTACCACATTTCCTTCGTTTTATATATATATATATATATATATATATATATATATATATATATATATATATATATATATATATATACATATATATATTTATATGTATATATCTATATATATGTATGTATATATATATGTATATATATATATATATATATATATATATATATATATATATATATATGTATATATATATATATATATATATATATATATATATATACATATATATATATATATATATATATATAGTAATAATAATAAATTTGAAGACTAAAATCCGAAGAGGCCTCCATAAGGATAATATATATATAAAAATATATAAAAACCGTAGAGTACATATATATATATATATATATATATATATATATAAATAAATATTTGCTCTACTGGTTCTTATATATTTTATATATATTTATCCTTATGGAGCCCTCTTCGGATTTTAGTCTTCAAATTTATTATTATTACTATATATTTATATATATATATATATATATATATATATATATATATATATATATACAAATGTATATATATCATTATAATTTTTATTTTTATCATTATATTGTATTTTTTACTTTGTAGCATCCTTCCTTAAAACACTCCTTACTCCCTCTCGGACTTCCTGTTCTTCCCCTATCCGAACTTTTCTGATGACAGACGTATGTCCGAAACGTTAAAACCTCCCCCACTTCCACCAAGCGTGAACCCAATATAACTGCATACAATTGCCTCCTGTATTTTGTTCGTTCATTTTCAACTATATATACATGTGTGTGTACGTATATATATATATATATATATATATATATATATATATATATATATATATATATATATATATACTGTATATATAAGATACTAAAACTGAGTATATTTACTCTTTTTTGCCTGTTTTACAAGTTTAACGGAACCAGTCCATTGTTCAGGAGAATTTCATCAACTAATATACATATAAACAGAAGCCTTTGCTTTAAATAACCACAGTACGAGTATAAATATTTAATATTCAAATGGCTTCTACAGGACTAAAACTGTTTCATTATAAGGAAATCATCAGGAAAACCCTTCCTGATGATTTCCTTCGAATGAAACAGTTCTAGTCCTGTAGAAGCTATTTCTCTATTAAATATATATATATATATATATATTTAATAGAGAAATGGCTTCTCCAACAGACACGGTCGCATTCTTTAAGGGTATGTCAATTTTTGTTTATAAAACTGATCTATATTATATTTTATCTGATGAAAGCGCACCATAATTTGCTTTGGTGTCCTTGAAATATGTATAATGAAATAAATATGGTTTTATAAATATAGTTTCCATTTGTTAATATATTGTATATATATATATATAACCAAAGATTAGTATGGTGTTTTGAATACTCAATGAATACAATTTTACAATGGATTAGAAGCACTCAACCAAATATTTTTCCCGGAGTTTTTAATATTATTCAAAATATTAACAAATGAAAAATATTCTCATCAAAATATATACTTTATTATATATATTTCAGAGGTACTGTGTTGTTTTTTCAGTACGCCCTCATCAGACAAAATATATATGACATACCGCTACGGTCTTGATTGTTCAATTCCAGACTGCCAATACTGCAATTGAACAATCAAGACCGTAGCGGTATGTCATATATATTTTGTCTGATGAGGGCGTACTGAAAAAACAACACAGTACCTCTGAAATATATATAATAAAGTATATATTTTGATGATGAGAATATTTTTCATTTGTTAATATTTTGAACAATATATATATATATATATATATATGTGTGTGTGTGTGTGTGTGTGTGTGTGTGTGTGTTTACAAGACACATACACAATATAAAATACACAGACACACACAAACATACATGAAATAGTGAATGTGTGCGAAAATAGAAAGACAACTATATCCATACAAACCACAAGACAGGCCAATGCAATGAACTAGATGATGGAGCATCTATGCAGTCAGTTGGTTTACAAAAAGTATGAACCAAATTTCCTCAAACCACACACTTCTATCTTAAACAAAAATAAAACGACCCATCAGCTAATATAGCCTATAAAGTCCTGCCAACCCTTAAAAACCCAAACGGGGTGTACCATGAAAAACACGGGGAGAAAAGAGGTAAAATGGGGAGATTTTACATAATTGTTTCTACTTTTGGCACAAGGCCAGCAAATACCCCAGTGTATTACTGGTACTTTATTTTATCGCCCCCGTAAGGATGAAAGGCAAAGCTAACCTCCGTTTGGATTTGAACTCAGAACGTAAAGGGCCTTAACTCTATGCTGCAAAGCTTGGTGTCTGACGCTCCACCGATAATGAAAGCTATACCCATTTTTATAAGAGAAGACATCTCTCACCCACCTCAAAGTGGGTTGGAGATCTCGCCGTCGACAGGTATGCCTATATCATCTATACAAATGGATGATATGATTGCGGATGCATTGCCTTTGATATATCTGCTCAACGAAATCTGACCTGGGTCTAATCAATAACAATCAGTGAGTGAGCCTGTATACAGTCGAACGTACCGCTAGAACAAATCACACACACTACACCAGTTAAAAGAAAAAGGACACTTTGGATAAGGTAGTCTTTATACACACCATACCTAGGCTTACCATATATCTCTGTTTGGCCCAGACAGTACCACTTATTTTCTTATGAATACATTTTTTGTTTGTTGACATCGAACCTGATATAATTGTGTTTCACGGCCTTTCTCTTCCCACACAACCCTGTCATATGTATTAGAGGAACTGATTACTAGTGTATATTCAAATAAGTTGACGTGGTTGGCTCGTTGGTCTTGGAGTATGATTCTCGCTTTGGGTGCGACAGGTCCCTGGTTCAAATCTCGGACGAGCCCATACTCTACTTTTTTTTTTTTTTTCTATTTTGACTCGACATTTAATACTAATCAAACACATTAATATGTCATGTGTGTTTTCACATATATAATTTATTTAAATAAATCTGTCTGTATAATTATATTGCATTTCTTATCTCAACCGAGTTGCTACAATAAAAATTGACAAGGTCCTACATTTATTTTTATAAATCGGTATTTCTCCAAAGTTACTAATTTGTTTAATAATGTATATTTTAAAAGTCTACATGAAATAGTTTTCTGTGAATTTTATTGCTTTTTAAATCTGTTTAGATTAAATATTTAAAAAGTGTGTTTTATCAATAAAATATTTTAAATACGTTTTTTTTTAAAGTAGTTTGATATGTTAGATTAAACGTTAAATGTTTACTTATTAAAATCCTTTTGCATAATTTAGGAAATCCTCAGTTAATTGCAAATTTTAGAATCTTACTAGACCACCCGTGACTCGTTTGGGTCACGTTCACTTCACAATATTTTTTTAAATCATGTTCACATAAAAATAATTTTTAAATAATTAAAATATACACAGACATGTATATAAATTGAAATGAAACTGGAAGGCCCATATAATATATACGTGTGTGTATGTATATATATATATATATATAAATGTGTATGTTTGTATACAGATATATATATGCATGTGTGTGTGTATATATATATATATATATATGGGTGTCTGTGATCTATATACACTGGTCATAGACACACACACACTCACACTCATACACACACACACACATATATATATATATATATATATATATATATATATATATATATATATATATATATATATATATATATACTAGCTAAAGTATATATGGTTCAAGTAGCTTTCGATGTAGCTCATTAAACTAAACAAAGTAAATTTGAATACATAGAAGAAAAACGTACTTTATGTAAACATGAAAACCTTAGGCACTATTCCAGCGAAATAATTAATATGTGAGCTTAGTGTCATCCATTATCCCATGTAACAACAGAAATCCAGTCTACGTATAAATTTATTTGACAACATTAAAACCTTTTGTTTCAAGTACAAAGAGTAAAGTAAAATCCGAATGAGCCGAATTGTAATAATCAAAATCCCCAAACAAAATTTTTGACAACATCAAAAATGAGTTCCTATTGTATTGACGAAAGATAACTCTTGTCTTACTTAATCACGAAAATTGACACAAATAACCGAAACTTTTTTAATGTCTCCAAAGGCCCCAATATCGATTTTTGAAAGCCTTTGGAGATCATGTACAGGTTTTGTGCAAGGAGAAGCTCTGTAAAAAATTCAAAGAAATCGCATGAATGGTTTAGAATATATGAACCCTCATTAAAAATTGTCCACACACACATACACTGACACATACAGAAAACTACATTTTCATATATATACAGATATATATATACAACAACAACACCAGCTCTCTCTCTCTCTCACTCGCCCTCTCTCTCTCTCTCTCTCTCTCTCTCTCTCTCTCTCTCTCTCTCTCTCTCTCTCTCTCTCTCTTCCAATCTCCTTCTCTGTCTCCTCTCCCTCCTATGTCTCTTTCAATCTACACTCTCACATCCACTATCTCTTTCTCTCTGTCTATGAAGGTACCCGGAAAAACCCCATATCTCGGGAACCCATGCTTCGATTTACGCGAAACTTGTTTTATTCCATTTGTATTCCCATTTTAGGGGCAATTTCCTTTCAAAGTATTTTCCCATTATGCGCTCTTTTGGCTGTATTACATTACCGACAAGCAAGCAAGCAATCACAGGGTTTTGGTAGTATACTAGACCACTCGTGACCCGTTGGGTCACGTTCACTTAAAAATATTTTAAAAAAATCATTTTCACTTAAAAATAATTTTTTAAATATTTAAAATATACAAAGACATCTAAACTATAATAAAGGAAGGTCTGCGGGACTGCGTACGGATTATTATTTTTTATCCCGTTTGGGATAAGTTGGATTACTTTGAATAAATAATTGTTTCTACTTTTGGCACAAGGCCAGCAATTACCCAGTGTATTACTGGTACTTTATTTTATCAACCCCGTAAGGATGAAAGGCAAAGTTAACCTCGGCGGGATTTGAACTCAGAATGGCAAGGGCCGTAACTCTATACGTCAAAGCATGGCGTCCGACCCTCTACCGATACTGCCAATCCACCGCCCTTACTTTGAATAAATAATGAATGAATATTACATAATTTATCTACTAAACTTCGTGGCTGTTCATTAAATATATTTTGTTTATTTAAAGATTCACTTCTTTAAAATTTCTGAAATGTCAACACTTCCGGTTGGCCATCGCTTAAATAAACACACTAATTTTCCGTCACTAATTTTCTCCTAATGCAGTTTATATATAATATCGTCTTTTGTTAATGTATCATGGATTACGTTACTGATTAAATAAGACAGTGTAACGCAGTCTTCGTTCAATTTCTATGCATTATATATTGTCAATTACGATTTTATTTGATGTATCATATCTACATCATATCTACCTGAGTATAATATCAATATACACACTACACATGCTAGCAGAAAACCACTCGTGTATATAATGTGAAATGAAACTGGAAGGCCCTTATATATACGTGTCTGTATGTATATATATAAATGTGTGTATACATATATATATATATATATATATATATATATATATATATATATACATATATATATATATATATATATATATATATATACATATACATATATATATATATATATATATATATACATATACATATATATATATATATGTGTGTGTGTGTGTGTGTGTGTGTGTGTCTGTCTGTGTGTGTGTGTGTGTGTGTGTGTGTGTGTGTGTGTGTGTGTGTGTGTGTGTGTGTGTGTGTGTGTGAGTATATATGCGGGTGTCTGTGATCTATATATACTGGTCATAGACAAACACACACACACATATATACACACACACACACACTCACATATATATATATATATACAACAACACCAGCTCTCTCTCTCTCTCTCTCTCTCTCTCTCTCTCTCTCTCTCTCTCTCTCTCTCTCTCTCTCTTCCATTCTCTTTCTCTGTCTCCTCTCCCTCTCTCTGTGTCTCTCAATCTACACTGTCACATCCGCTATCTCTTTCTCTCTATCATTCTCTCTCTGTTTATGAAGGTACCCTGAAAAACCCCATATCTCGGGAACAACCCATGCTTCGATTTACGCGAAACTTGTTTTATTCCATTTGTATACCCATTTCAGGGGCAACTTCCTTTCAAAATATTTTCCCATTATGCGCCCTTTTGGCTGAATTACATTACAGACAAGCAAGCAAGCAATCACAGACATATATAGATACCTAAGTAAAATTTACGGAGATGATAGTTGCTTAGATTTCTTTATTAGAAGACAAGTTATTTAGAGTATTTAAATTATCGGTGTAGATATTTTCTGCGTAGATATCTGTAGAATATCTGTAAATATCTGTACATGTTATAATTGATATTGAATATAGATATCGGTTCAGTTTAGTGGGGAATAATTTGTTCATATTTATGATGAAAATTCCTATTAATCCTTCTTAGATTTAAATTAAATATGTAGTATATTATATATATATATATATATATATATATATATATATATATATAATATATATATATATATATAAATACATTATCGGAGAAAGCTAATAGCGATACTCCGGCCAAATCCCAACTCACTCAACAAACATTAGGAAATAAGTGAGTATATTCCTAATTAAACGTTCGGGGTGCTAACTAATTGCATTGTGTGGAAAATTGGCTGTATTATTTCATATGAGATATATCAAATAAATCTCTTCCCAGACGGACGTCTCGTTTCAGTATAAGATTCCTACAAGTTAGGTGAAATTATATCAAATTATGTAGAAGCTTGTATAAGATCAACAGATTCTTATTCAAGTGGGCTCTTATAATTCTTCAGTGGGTCCCCAATAAGATTAATAATTGTTTCTACTTTAGGCACAAGGCCAGCAATTACCCAGTACATTACTGGTACTTTATTTTATCGACCCCGTAAGGATGAAAGGCAAAGTTAACCTCGGCGGGATTTTAACTTAGACTGTAAAGGGACGTAACTATGCTAGAAAGCATGGCGTTCAATCCTCTACCGATACTGCCAATCCACCGCCCAATAACATTAATAATTGTTTCTACTTTTGGCACAAGGCCAGCAATTATCCCAGTGCATTAGTGGTACTTTATTTTATCGACCCCGTAAGGATGAAAGGCAAAGTAAACCTCGGCGGGATTTGAACTCAGACCGTAAAGGGACGTAACTATGCTGGAAAGCATGGTGTCCGACCCTCTACTGATACTGCCAATCCACCACCCTATATTAATAATGATAGTCAAATCAACATTAATATTTAGCGATAATCACCATCACTGCTTGAGGTAGCTGTTAGGTTGCTAGCCCAGCAGTTCTAAAGAAAATCTCATACGAATACCGGGGGATCACTGTTGCTCTCACCTTCTTTCGCCCCTCTGTCAGTTACACTTTCTCTCGACTGACCTCTTCCTCGCACTTCCACTCACTCACTCTCTGTTTCTCCCCTTCTCACTTCCTCCCGTTTGGCTTGTAGTTGGTTCTCTTCTTGCTCACATCTGACTCACGACGGACGGTCTGTACCCCGATCGCTCATGAAATCCACCCAGCTTATGCTGACCGGATAACCATGTTGCTTGTTTATTCCTATCTTTGCGTTGCTTTCATCCTTCTATGTTGTTTACTTGTCTCACTCGCTTTACGCGATTTACTTGTCCCAATAGCTTTATTTAGCTATTGCTCGCACCAACCTGAGGTATATGATTTTTAATGCGATGTAATATCAATGATGGTTGGAAAATCACTGACGAAGGACTATTTTTATCATATGTAACCCATGTACAACCACGCAGTATTCTTCTTTCTTCTCATGTTTTATATATATATATATATATATATAAATAATAATAATAATAATAATAATATATATATATATATATATAAATACTGCCAATCCACCGCCATATATAAATAATAATAATTGTTTCTACTTTTGGCACAAGGCCACAATTACCCAGTACATTACTGGTACTTTATTTTATCGACGCCGTAAGGATGAAAGGCAAAGTTTACCTCGGCGGGATTTTAACTCAGAATGGCAAGGGCCGTAACTCTATGCGTCAAAGCATGGCGTCCGACCCTCTACCGATACTAATGATTTCTAATATAGACACAAGGTCAGTAATTTGGGGGGAAGGGAAAGTCGATTAAATCGTCCCCAGTACGTTACTGGTACTTTATTTTATCGACCCCGCAAGGATGAAAGTCAAAGTTAACCTCGGCGAGATTTGAAGTCATACCGTGAAGCGGCGTAACTCTATGCTACAAAGCATGGCGTCCTACGCTAAGGAGTAGGAACAAGGTATCAATAAAACATCATGGATGCTACATTGATACCTCGTTCCTCCTCCCTGTCATTATTATTCTCTTCGGCCAATCCCTCATCAACTTCTTCAAGTTTCACCTGGAAAGGAAGGTGAGGGTGGAGAGAGAAGTGCTTCCCCCCCCTCCCCCAGTACATTTGCTAAAAGGTGGATGAATGTGGCGAGAATGGCCCGTGTGAATGGGCCTCTGAGCATGCGCCTATAGTCTAGCTAACTTGAGGAGAGAGGGTGCTCTCCCTGGGTGCCCTAGAAGCGCAGGGTGGTACAGGATTGGTGGGGTACCTGAGTCACCCCAGGGTCGTCCACCCCCTATCGGGGAATTTATTTTGTTATATTTATGCATAGTTTATTGTATCTTTTTTATATTTTCATTGTTAAATTAGTCTTGCCATTGTGCACTTTTACTCGACCTTATTGTAAACCCCCACTGTCCCTGTCTTTGTATTGTCCCCTACATGTCGGCCCTTGTGGCTAATAAATGAAATCATTATTATTAGTTACGTCCCTTTACGGTCTGATTTCAAATTCCGCCGAGGTTAACTTTGCCTTTCATCCTTACGGGGTCGATAAAATAAAGTACCAGTAATGTACTGGGTAATTGCTGGCCTTGTGCCAAACGTAGAAACAATTATTATTATTATTAAAAGGCACAATCGGTAGAGGGTCGGACGCCATGCTTTGTAGCATAGTTACAGTGCATTACAGTCTGAGTTCAAATCCCGCCGGGGTTAACTTTGCCTTTCATCCAAATCCTTATTATTATTATTAAAAGGTGGTGGATTAGCAGTATCGGTAGAGTGCTGGACACTGTGCTTCGTATTGGCATTGAGTGCTCAAATTGGTGAACTAGTAGTAACCAAACTTTACACACCAATAGACTATATGTATATATATATATACATATATAAATATATAAATATATATATATATGTGTGTGTGTGTGTGTGTGTGTGTGTGTGTGTGTGTGTGTGTGTGTGTGTGTGTGTGTGTGTGTGTGTGTGTGTGTGTGTGTGTGTGTGTGTGTGTTATATATATATAAAATTTAATATAGAAATGCTTTTACGTATTGATTACGTTACTCACTGGGGTAACCCCGATTGAACCTGGTACTCCCCCACCCCATATATATATATATATAACGAAGGAAATGTGGTAAGGAACCAGATGGACCATAACGCACCAAAGTACTCAATACTTAGGGTAGTAGAGTGGGTAATAGGAACAAGTAGGACCCCGACGGCTGAGCTCAAGCC
Organism: Eledone cirrhosa; assembly: GCA_964016885.1. NCBI lineage: Eukaryota > Metazoa > Mollusca > Cephalopoda > Octopoda > Eledonidae > Eledone > Eledone cirrhosa. The sequence goes on from OZ024742.1 coordinate 242,974,895, forward strand.
GTTTCGACGGCTAATTCTGGACATATATATACATACATATATGTATATATAACTTCAATACCAAATATTTAAACAGAGTTCTTCGTATAAACGTTTAAATGTTTCCCTCCTCCCTGCTGTACATAGGTTACACCTCTTCCAATACGATGCAGTCTAGGACTTTCCAGGATTCGATATAATACTATCGTCTGATGTCATTCATTCGATACTCAGACACAGTCGACCAGTTTTGTACTATCGTCTGATGCCTTTCATTCGATACTCAGACTCAGTCGACCAGTTTTGTATTATCGTCAGATGCCTTTCATTCGATACTCAGACACAGTCGACCAGTTTTGTATTATCGTCTGATGCCTTTCATTCGATACTCAGACACAGTCGACCAGTTTTGTATTATCGTCAGATGCCTTTCATTCGATACCCAGACACAGTCAACCAGTTTTGTACTATCGTCTGATGCCTTTCATTCGATACTCAGACACAGTCGACCAGTTTTGTACTATCGTCTGATGCCTTTTATTCGATACTCAGACACAGTCGACCAGTTTTGTACTATCGTCTGATGCCTTTTATTCGATACTCAGACACAGTCGACCAGTTTTGTACTATCGTCTGATGCCTTTTATTCGATACCCAGATGCAGTCAACCAGTTTTGTAATGTTCTTTTTTACCGTAAAGAAGACTTAATTTTCAATATGCCGGCGTAAAGTAAATGCAGGAAAATGTAAATAGTTGAGTGTGTGACTTCCGAACGCATATCCTCCACTTCCAACTAACATGCCCTCCACCTCTAGGTCCCAGTCGACAGGGCGGAAAATACATTGCCCTGAAGAACGGTGAAGTAGACGCGTTGGAATGGCCACTCTAGCTCGTGGGACTTGCATCTGATGGAACCAATTCTGCACCGGTAGCAGTGGGTAGGGATCCGGGGGCTAAGTACGCTGTAAATTTTCACTACTACATGCTCTACCACAACCCTATCAAAGAGCGGCCGATGCTTAGGCAGTTTCCCTTCTTCGGGGCAGCAGAACCTGGGCTGGTAGCCTAACGCACCAGGTTGGTATTTTTTATGTGTTTAAAGAAGGTTACATGAATATAGCAACTTCCTTTATATTTTCCTTCTACAATACCTTGTATGTATTACTTTTAGGTTGGATTATATAGAGATGACCTCTACGCCATAACGTATTGCTTCTACGTTGCATGACTTGTCTAAAAAGCATGTATTAAGAAACAATCGCTATTAGTGTGACCCATGGTAAAGTTTTTTTTATCAAATCACTACATTCCTACATATAATTTTTTATCGGTATAAGTTTCGGATACCGCTCCTTTTTTTTTTCCTTTACTAAATATGTCATGAAGGCTAATAATAAATTTTGGCTCCCTTCACTATGTTGATCCACATTTAACTATATGTTTTCCATGCAGACGGCATCACTTGGAAAAACTATCATTGCCATCATTCTCACATACACATATATACATACACATACATACACACACATACACATGCACACACAATCACACATACATACACACACATACACATGCACACAACAACAACAACAACAACACTACCAACACCACCAACACCACCACCACCACCAGCAACAACAACACCAACAACAACAACACCACCATCACCACCACCACCAACAACAACAACAACAACAACACTACCAACACCACCAACACCACCACCACCAACAACAACAACAACACCACCACCAACACCACCACCACCACCACCAGCAACAACAACACCAACAACAACAACACCACCATCACCACCACCACCAACAACAACAACAACGACAACAACAACAACACCACCACCAACACCACCACCACCACCACCACCAACACCAACAACAACAACAACAACTAAAATAAGAAGATAAACGATCACGAAGTATATGAAATCAAGAAATGACGGAGGAGAAAAAGAAATCATAGTAGACTATCCAACGTTAAATTTGGTGAAATTAACAGATGTTATCTTATTGGAAGTCATGTTAGATCTCTCAGTCATATAACTACGTCTTTACGTCTTTACGTCTTTACGTCTTTACCTCTTTACGTCTTTACGTCTTTTCTGGATGTAATAATGTCTCTTTTTCTTGGTTCTCTTCATTACTTTTAATGTTTTCTGAGGTTTCTTTTGAATTTTTTAACCAAGATGGTTAAATAAGTTGTGTGTGTGTGTGTGTGGGGAGGGGTTATGTGTGGTTGTGTGTGTGTGTGTGTGTGTGTGTGTGTGTGTGTGTGTGTGTGTGTGTGTGTGTGTGTGTGTTTATGTGTGGTTGTGTGTGTGGTTGTGTGTGTTCTTTTTCTTCGTATATCCGGAGCGGTATTTGTAGGGGGCAGGGACTTAAACAACATTGGTACAGCAGCAGTAGTAGTAATAGCAGCACCACCAACAACAGCAGCAATAATAGCAGCAACAACAGCAGAAGCAGCAACAATAACAACAGCAGCAGCAACAGCAGCAACAACAACAGCAACGACAGCAGTAGCATCAATAATAGCTGCAGCAACAACATCAGCAGCAGCAACAATAACAGCAACAACAGCAGCAACAAGAACAATAGCAGTACCAGCAACTATAACAGCAGCAACAACAACGACAGCAGCAGCAAGGTCAACAACAACGACAGCAACAGCAATAATAGCAGCAACGACAGCAGCAATGACAGAAACAGCAACGGCAGCAGCAGCAAGATCAGCGTCGGTAGCGACGGTAGATGTGGTGATGGTGGTGGCGGCGGTGTCGGGTGATGGTGGTGGTGGTGGTGGTGGTAGTGGTGGTGTGGTCTGGTCGTGGTGGCAGTGGTGGTTATGGTGTTGTTGGTGGTAGTGGTGGTGGTGGTCGTGGCGGTAGTGGTGGTGGTGGTGGTGGTGGTGGTAGTGGTGGTGTGGTCTGGTCGTGGTGGTAGTGGTGGTAGGTAGGTAGTGGCGGTGGTGGTCGTGGCGTTAGTGGTGATGGTGGTGGTGGTGGTGGTGGTCCTGGTGGTAGTGGTGGTGTGGTGGGGGTGTCTGGTCGTGGTGGCAGTGGTGGTTATGGTGGTGGTGGTGGCGGTGGCAGTATCTGGTGATGGTGTTGGTGGTGGTGGTGGTAGGTAGGTAGTGGCGGTGGTGGTCGCGGCGGTAGTGGTGATGGTGGTGGTGGTGGTGGTCCTGGTGGTAGTGGTGGTGTGGTGGTGGTGATGGCAGGTAGGTAGTGGCGGTGGTGGTCGTGGCGGTAGTGGTGATGGTGGTGGTGTTGGTGGTCCTGGTGGTAATGGTGGTGTGGTGGTGGTGTCTGGTCGTGGTGGCAGTGGTGGTTATGGTGGTGGTGGTGGCAGTATCTGGTGATGGTGTTGTTGTTGGTGGTGGTGGTAGGTAGTGGCGGTGGTGGTCGTGGCGGTAGTGGTGGTAGTGGTGGTGGTGGTGGTGGTGGTAGTGGTGGTGTGGTGGGGGTGTCTGGTCGTGGTGGCAGTGGTGGTTATGGTGGTGGTGGTGGCGGTGGCAGTATCTGGTGATGGTGTTGGTGGTGGTGGTGGTAGGTAGGTAGTGGCGGTGGTGGTCGCGGCGGTAGTGGTGATGGTGGGGGTGGTGGTGGTCCTGGTGGTAATGGTGGTGTGGTGGTGGTGTCTGGTCGTGGTGGCAGTGGTGGTTATGGTGGTGGTGGTGGCAGTATCTGGTGATGGTGTTGTTGTTGTTGGTGGTGGTGGTAGGTAGTGGCGGTGGTGGTCGTGGCGGTAGTGGTGGTAGTGGTGGTGGTGGTGGTGGTGGTAGTGGTGGTGTGATGGGGGTGTCTGGTCGTGGTGGCAGTAGTGGTTATGGTGGTGGTGGTGGCAGTATCTGGTGATGGTGTTGTTGTTGGTGGTGGTGGTAGGTAGTGGCGGCGGTGGTCGTGGCGGTAGTGGTGATGTGTTGGTGTCTTGTCATGGTGGCAGTGATGGTTGTGGTAGTGGTGGCAGCGATGTCTAGTGATGGTAGTGATGGTGGTGGTCGTGGGTGTGTGCTGGCGTGGTCGAAGCGGTAGTTGTTGTGGTCATGGTGGTGGTGTCTGGTCGTGGTGGCAGTGGTGGTGGGTAGTGGTAGTGGTGGCGGCGATGTCTAGTGATGGTGGTGGTGGTGTCTGGTCGTGGTGGCAGTGGTGGTGGGTAGTGGTAGTGGTGGCGGCGATGTCTAGTGATGGTGGTGGCGGTGTCTGGTCGTGGTGGCAGTGGTGGTGGGTAGTGGTAGTGGTGGCGGCGATGTCTAGTGATGGTGGTGGTGTCTGGTCGTGGTGGCAGTGGTGGGTAGTGGTAGTGGTGGCGGCGATGTCTAGTGATGGTGGTGGTGGTGTCTGGTCGTAGTGGCAGTGGTGGTGGGTAGTGGTAGTGGTGGCGGCAATGTCTAGTGGCGGTGGTGGTGGTGTCTGGTCGTGGTGGCAGTGGTGGTGGGTAGTGGTAGTGGTGGCGGCGATGTCTAGTGATGGTGGTGGTGGTGTCTGGTCGTGGTGGCAGTGGTGGTGGGTAGTGGTAGTGGTGGCGGCGATGTCTAGTGATGGTGGTGGCGGTGTCTGGTCGTGGTGGCAGTGGTGGTGGGTAGTGGTAGTGGTGGCGGCGATGTCTAGTGATGGTGGTGGTGTCTGGTCGTGGTGGCAGTGGTGGGTAGTGGTAGTGGTGGCGGCGATGTCTAGTGATGGTGGTGGTGGTGTCTGGTCGTAGTGGCAGTGGTGGTGGGTAGTGGTAGTGGTGGCGGCAATGTCTAGTGGCGGTGGTGGTGGTGTCTGGTCGTGGTGGCAGTGGTGGTGGGTAGTGGTAGTGGTGGCGGCGATGTCTAGTGATGGTGGTGGTGGTGTCTGGTCGTGGTGGCAGTGGTGGTGGGTAGTGGTAGTGGTGGCGGCGATGTCTAGTGATGGTGGTGGCGGTGTCTGGTCGTGGTGGCAGTGGTGGTGGGTAGTGGTAGTGGTGGCGGCGATGTCTAGTGATGGTGGTGGTGTCTGGTCGTGGTGGCAGTGGTGGGTAGTGGTAGTGGTGGCGGCGATGTCTAGTGATGGTGGTGGTGGTGTCTGGTCGTAGTGGCAGTGGTGGTGGGTAGTGGTAGTGGTGGCGGCAATGTCTAGTGGCGGTGGTGGTGGTGTCTGGTCGTGGTGGCAGTGGTGGTGGGTAGTGGTAGTGGTGGCGGCGATGTCTAGTGATGGTGGTGGTGGTGTCTGGTCGTGGTGGCAGTGGTGGTGGGTAGTGGTAGTGGTGGCGGCGATGTCTAGTGATGGTGGTGGCGGTGTCTGGTCGTGGTGGCAGTGGTGGGTAGTGGTAGTGTTGGCGGCGATGTCTAGTGATGGTGGTGGTGGTGTCTGGTCGTGGTGGCAGTGGTGGGTAGTGGTAGTGGTGGCGGCGATGTCTAGTGATGGTGGTGGCGGTGTCTGGTCACGGTGGCAGTGGTGGGTAGTGGTAGTGGTGGCGGCGATGTCTAGTGATGGTGGTGGTGGTGTCTGGTCGTGGTGGCAGTGGTGGTGGGTAGTGGTAGTGGTGGCGGCGATGTCTAGTGATGGTGGTGATGGTGTCTGGTCGTGGTGGCAGTGGTGGTGGGTAGTGGTAGTGTTGGCGGCGATGTCTAGTGATGGTGGTGGTGGTGTCTGGTCGTGGTGGCAGTGGTGGTGGGTAGTGGTAGTGGTGGCGGCGATGTCTAGTGATGGTGGTGGCGGTGTCTGGTCGTGGTGGCAGTGGTGGGTAGTGATAGTGTTGGCGGCGATGTCTAGTGATGGTGGTGGTGGTGTCTGGTCGTGGTGGCAGTGGTGGTGGGTAGTGGTAGTGGTGGCGGCGATGTCTAGTGATGGTGGTGGCGGTGTCTGGTCGTGGTGGCAGTGGTGGTGGGTAGTGGTAGTGGAGGCGGCGATGTCTAGTGATGGTGGTGGCGGTGTCTGGTCGTGGTGGCAGTGGTGGTGGGTAGTGGTAGTGGTGGCGGCGATGTCTAGTGATGGTGGTGGCGGTGTCTGGTCGTGGTGGCAGTGGTGGTGGGTAGTGGTAGTGGAGGCGGCGATGTCTAGTGATGGTGGTGGCGGTGTCTGGTCGTGGTGGCAGTGGTGGTGGGTAGTGGTAGTGGTGGCGGCGATGTCTAGTGATGGTGGTGGTGGTGTCTGGTCGTGGTGGCAGTGGTGGTGGGTAGTGGTAGTGGTGGCGGCGATGTCTAGTGATGGTGGTGGTGGTGTCTGGTCGTGGTGGCAGTGGTGGTGGGTAGTGGTAGTGGTGGCGGCGATGTCTAGTGATGGTGGTGGCGGTGTCTGGTCGTGGTGGCAGTGGTGGGTAGTGGTGGCGGCGATGTCTAGTGATGGTGGTGGTGGTGTCTGGTCGTGGTGGCAGTGGTGGTGGGTAGTGGTAGTGGTGGCGGCGATGTCTAGTGATGGTGGTGGTGGTGTCTGGTCGTGGTGGCAGTGGTGGGTAGTGGTAGTGTTGGCGGCGATGTCTAGTGATGGTGGTGGTGGTGTCTGGTCGTGGTGGCAGTGGTGGGTAGTGGTAGTGGTGGCGGCGATGTCTAGTGGTGGTGGTGGCGGTGTCTGGTCGTGGTGGCAGTGGTGGGTAGTGGTAGTGGTGGCGGCGATGTCTAGTGGTGGTGGTGGTGGTGTCTGGTCGTGGTGGCAGTGGTGGGTAGTGGTAGTGGTGGCGGCGATGTCTAGTGGTGGTGGTGGTGGTGTCTGGTCGTGGTGGCAGTGGTGGTGGGTAGTGGTAGTGGTGGCGGCGATGTCTAGTGATGGTGGTGGTGGTGTCTGGTCGTGGTGGCAGTGGTGGTGGGTAGTGGTAGTGGTGGCGGCGATGTCTAGTGATGGTGGTGGCGGTGTCTGGTCGTGGTGGCAGTGGTGGTGGGTAGTGGTAGTGGTGGCGGCGATGTCTAGTGATGGTGGTGGTGGTGTCTGGTCGTGGTGGCAGTGGTGGTGGGTAGTGGTAGTGGTGGCGGCGATGTCTAGTGATGGTGGTGGTGGTGTCTGGTCGTGGTGGCAGTGGTGGTGGGTAGTGGTAGTGGTGGCGGCGATGTCTAGTGGTGGTGGTGGTGGTGTCTGGTCGTGGTGGCAGTGGTGGTGGGTAGTGGTAGTGGTGGCGGCGATGTCTAGTGATGGTGGTGGTGGTGTCTGGTCGTGGTGGCAGTGGTGGGTAGTGGTAGTGGTGGCGGCGATGTCTAGTGATGGTGGTGGCGGTGTCTGGTCACGGTGGCAGTGGTGGGTAGTGGTAGTGGTGGCGGCGATGTCTAGTGATGGTGGTGATGGTGTCTGGTCGTGGTGGCAGTGGTGGTGGGTAGTGGTAGTGGTGGCGGCGATGTCTAGTGATGGTGGTGGCGGTGTCTGGTCGTGGTGGCAGTGGTGGGTAGTGGTAGTGGTGGCGGCGATGTCTAGTGATGGTGGTGGAGGTGTCTGGTCGTGGTGGCAATGGTGGGTAGTGGTAGTGGTGGCGGCGATGTCTAGTGATGGTGGTGGCGGTGTCTGGTCGTGGTGGCAGTGGTGGTGGGTAGTGGTAGTGGAGGCGGCGATGTCTAGTGATGGTGGTGGCGGTGTCTGGTCGTGGTGGCAGTGGTGGTGGGTAGTGGTAGTGGTGGCGGCGATGTCTAGTGATGGTGGTGGTGGTGTCTGGTCGTGGTGGCAGTGGTGGTGGGTAGTGGTAGTGGTGGCGGCGATGTCTAGTGATGGTGGTGGTGGTGTCTGGTCGTGGTGGCAGTGGTGGTGGGTAGTGGTAGTGGTGGCGGCGATGTCTAGTGATGGTGGTGGCGGTGTCTGGTCGTGGTGGCAGTGGTGGGTAGTGGTAGTGTTGGCGGCGATGTCTAGTGATGGTGGTGGTGGTGTCTGGTCGTGGTGGCAGTGGTGGGTAGTGGTAGTGGTGGCGGCGATGTCTAGTGGTGGTGGTGGCGGTGTCTGGTCGTGGTGGCAGTGGTGGGTAGTGGTAGTGGTGGCGGCGATGTCTAGTGGTGGTGGTGGTGGTGTCTGGTCGTGGTGGCAGTGGTGGGTAGTGGTAGTGGTGGCGGCGATGTCTAGTGGTGGTGGTGGTGGTGTCTGGTCGTGGTGGCAGTGGTGGGTAGTGGTAGTGTTGGCGGCGATGTCTAGTGATGGTGGTGGCGGTGTCTGGTCGTGGTGGCAGTGGTGGGTAGTGGTAGTGGTGGCGGCGATGTCTAGTGGTGGTGGTGGCGGTGTCTGGTCGTGGTGGCAGTGGTGGGTAGTGGTAGTGGTGGCGGCGATGTCTAGTGGTGGTGGTGGTGGTGTCTGGTCGTGGTGGCAGTGGTGGGTAGTGGTAGTGGTGGCGGCGATGTCTAGTGGTGGTGGTGGTGGTGTCTGGTCGTGGTGGCAGTGGTGGGTAGTGGTAGTGTTGGCGGCGATGTCTAGTGATGGTGGTGGCGGTGTCTGGTCGTGGTGGCAGTGGTGGGTAGTGGTAGTGGTGGCAGTGATCTCTAGTGATGGTGGTGGTGGTGTCTGGTCGTGGTGGCAGTGGTGGGTAGTGGTGGCGGCGATGTCTAGTGATGGTGGTGGTGGTGTCTGGTCGTGGTGGCAGTGGTGGGTAGTGGTGGCGGCGATGTCTAGTGGTGGTGGTGGTGGTGTCTGGTCGTGGTGGCAGTAGTGGG
>OZ024742.1:242990969-242998469 GCA_964016885.1 Eledone cirrhosa
ACACACACACACACGCGATAGCAACTAACAGCGCTGCGATCGAATGTGGCTTTTTAGCCCAGCCAATGTTCTAAAATGTCTTGCACAGAGTTGGCAACCAAAACATTCACTGGGAATAGTCGGCTGTGGTTGGAGTTCATGCACTTTTGCATGTCGCTTGAGCCCTCCTGCTGATTTACATTCTCTACCACATGTTTGGCAAGCATGATGAGTAGCTTCTCCAACAGCAGCCTGATAGTCAACCACTGGTCTTACTTTATGACTGCGAAGATGACTTTTGAGTCCAGCTTTGCTGAGGCAGAGTCTCACACAGACGCTGCATGTCAGCACCATAGGAGGGCCCTCGCCGTCTGGAAGTGCAACAGCAATGCCCTTCCTGACATCCCGCTTTACTTTCTCGTATGCGATTCGAGATGCCTCAAAGGCAACTTTTCCCTCATATACAGTCTTTCTCCATTTATTACGATCAGCAGCAATATTTTCCCATGTATCAGCAGAGATGTTAGCGTCTCTCAGAGAGGCTTTCAAGGAATCCTTATACCTCTTTTTTGGTTTATGTGGTGGTCATTTTCCTTTAACCAACTCTCCATAAAAGAGTTGTTTTGGTATTCGGAGTCGTTGCTTAAGCACAAGAGCTTCTATACTGTCACACATAGAGCTTTCCAAAATCTCGACATCACTGATGTGGTCCCCCCAGTGAACGCCATGGATCCGTCTGAGACACATCTGATGGAAACGCTCCATACATACATACTTACATGCCAAAACATCATGTATAAATTATATACTGGGTGCCTTAACCTGTTCTTACAGGATCACTGTGCTACCAACAACATCATAACACCTGAGCAAACTGGTGGAAAGAGGGAGGTGTGGGGTTGCATAAATCACCTACTAACTAATAAATTGATTCAAGAAAAAACAACAAAGAATCACAGAAACATGACTCTGGTGTGGCTGGACTATCAAAAAGCATTTGATAGTGTACCTCATGGGTGGATTGTTAAGGCTTTACAGTTAGCCAAAGTCCCACAACCACTGGTAGCTGCTGTTGAACGTCTGACCAAGAACTGGTATACCAATTTGATCCTTAGTGGTGAGAAGGAGCAAGTTAAAACTGATAAGATACATTACTAGAAGGGCATCTTTCAGGGTGATAGCTTGTCAGTGCTACTCTTCGTTCTCTCACTAAATCCACTATCTTACCTACTCAGGAAACAAGGTGGACAAAGAAGTGGGTCCAGAAGTATCTCCCATATTTTCTTTGTTGATGACCTGAAGTTGTATGGGCCAAATATCAATGACATCAAGAAACAATTGGATCTCATTACACAATTTTCAACAGACATCAAAATGAAATTTGGTGAGTCCAAGTGTGCATATTTGGCAGTAAAACGTGGAAGAGCTGTGCCCTCCTCTAGAAATCTAAAGATGAACGGCCTGACAATACAACCTCTACAGTCAGGTGACAACTACAGATATCTTGGACAGGATGAGAATGTCAGATATGATGAAACCCATAAATAAGGAGAGAACCAGAACTGAATACCTCAGAAGAGTAAAGAAAATATGGTAATCAGAACTGTCAGCGTACAACAAATACATTGCCCACAATACTTATGCTGTACCAATTCTAACGCCAACATTTGGCCTGCTGAACTGATCATTGCAAGAACTAAGTGAGATGGATGTTAGAACTCGCAAACTTCTCAGTGTTACTGGGAACTTTAACATCGATGGTGATGTGGATAGGCTATACTTCTCACGCGGGGTCTAAAATCCATGTTAACATCATATGAGACCCGGATAGTAACACTGAAGCAACATCTTCAAAGGAGGAAAAAGGTTGGCAACCATCTTGCCCAGTTTTATGAGCATGAAAAATATCATTAGAATAGCCACTGATCTGGAGGAGAGATATGGAATAAAGCCTGATATAAATCTCTCACCCAGAGAAGTCGGAAGATCCTATTCAATGTTCAAACAAGATGAAAAAATTGACCAATTTACAGAAAAAGTTGTGCATGGATACTTGAGACGTAAAACACAGACCATAGGGGGGATAAACCACTCAAAAAAGCCTGGCATGGAGTTCTGACAAGTTTATGACATCACACCTTGAGGGATATCTCTATGCAATACAGGAACAACAACTCCCTACCAAATATCTGCTGCACAAAGGGGGAGGGCCATCAGCTGACAATAAATGTAGGCTATGTAAAACAAAGACCACTTGATGTAAACGTTGTCAGAAAAATACAGAAGGAGGACATCTACGGACCATTGATGAGGAGTTTACAAATCCAGTATCCAAGATACACCTTTGGCTTCATACCCATCATTATTGGAGCTACGGGTTATATACCAACCCGCTTGGACCAAAGTATGACTGAACTTTGCGGACAAAGAGCGTAGCTCCCTAATTCATAGTCTACAAATGGCTGCGATAGCTGGCACCTTCAAAATTTGCAAAACATTCTTGCGATTCAAAGTATGACAATTGTTTTTCTTTTACAACCTTGCCACCAGGAAGGTGGCCGTTCAAAAATATATACTCGAAATTAAGAGAAAGAGATAACATACATACATGCCAAAATGCAGGAGAGGAGCGTTCAGTATATGTATACATGCGCGTAGAATATATCGCAAAATATATATTGCGAATGAGAACATTTCCAATGAACTAAGATTACACTCGCAATTTTATGGTGGAAACTTATTTAGGGGTGTTCAGATTCTGAGAAGTAAGCAAGGGAGACAACACCTATAGCTTGAGATGATCCAATTTTCTCGAACATTTTTAGTTGGTGAAAGCAACAGGGGTTTCTATCTTATTAGTTATCCTCAGTGGGGATTATATATATTTTTATGCATACATCGGTGTATATCGGTATTAGTATATATCGCTATGTTTAGCCATATCTCTTTATACCAAAACTTTTATAATCTGTGATTTGATAGAGATCGAGGAACTAAATCCTGCTTGAAATAATTACTGGGGTTGATTTACAAAACGTTCGAAGACAGTGCACCAGTATTGTTTTAATGTAGTGACTGAAGCAAATAAAAGATAGCAGAATAAAATAGTAGATACTTTTTTATTCTGCTTGTCACAGATATGCTTTTAACATAGTTATGGAACAAAATGGAAGACATAATCTAAATATTTAACATAACGAATTATTACAAAGATCCATAAATTTATGCATCAAAATAGAGATGTGAACACGAATTTCGTTAATATTTTTTTTAATAAATCATTTCATTGCCCATACCACATACACTTAAATATATACAAAAATAATATACGATACAGAGTCAAACACACTCATACCGCAACAAGCGACTGGGTTACTATAGATCCCATTGCTATACACATAGGTGAAGGCGCGTGGTTTTGTGGTTAGGGTATTCAATTCACAATCGAAAGGTCGTGAGTTCGATTCCCGGCAAAACACTTTATTTCACGTTGCTCCTGACCACTCAGCTGGCAAAAATGAGTTGTAATTCGAAGGCCAGCCTTGTCACATTCAGTGTTATGCTAAATCGTCCTGAAAACTACGTTATGGGTACGAGTGTTTTTGTAATGCTCAGCCACTCGCACGTTAATTTCATGAGCATCTGTCCCGTTGATCGTATCAACAGGAATACTCATCGTCGTAAACGATGCCATCATCATAAGTTGTAGTTGACCGAGTAGAAATAAAGTGTAGACACTGGCTGTAGTCCAATAAAAGAATGCATCTATATCGAGAAAAAATGAAGAAAGAGGGATGGGAGAAAAGAAGAGAGGAATATATAAATACAAATATAAATTCAGCGAGAATCGCATTTCGGCGGGTAGAAAAAGCGAAACGTAACGCAAATTCAGAGTCATGCTGGCAAGCGCTCCATAGTTTAATAAACCAGAGCTATAAACATATGTTATAAACGCCATACAACTGAGAAGGCGGTCAAGAAGGCATTAACCACCTAAGCCAAAAAACAAGTCAAGCTAAACAGGTCAGACAAAATAAATGCTAAAATCATACATATATATATATATATATATACATATATATAATCAAGGTTTAGCAAATAAGAAAAAGTTTCAAAATAAATTTTAAAAGATTCACTATACTCACTATGGTTACCTTTACCGAATCGGTTTCGAGTCTCAAAAATAAATGGACAGTCCTTGCGGCCTTCAATTGAAAAGATAAACTCTCGTCAGAAGGGTCTTTTCACTGGGAGAATATAAAATTCCCGAGTTCAAATTACGAACTGGTGCTATTCAAAATTGTTCCCGACATGAGAATGAATGATGTGGAAGCAATTCTGTCCAGTGCTGTCCAGAGACAGGGAGGTCAGTCTACTACCACTATAAATAGCAGCAGTCAGAACGACCAAATTTTATCTCGACCAAGAGGAGAATAATAATAATTGTTTCTACTTTTGGCACAAGGCCAGCAAATACCCAGTACATTACTGGTACTTTATTGTATCGACCCCGTAAGGATGAAAGGCAAAGTTAACCTCGGCGGGATTTGAACTCAGACCGTAAAGGGACGTAACTATGCTGGAAAGCATGGCGTCCGACTCTCTACTGATACTGCCAATCCATAATAATAATAAAGTATATATCCCTACACGCAAAAAGCGTCTAGGGACACATGTATTGTCTAACCATATGCCAATGTGGTTCAATGGTATATATATATATATATATATATATATATATATATATATATATATATATATATATATATATATATATATATATATATATATATATATATATATATATATATATATATATATATATATATATATATATATATATATATATATATATATAATACAAGGACGATTTGTTAAGCCTTCATTACGTTTATTGATTGGTGACGAGCGTTTTGCTATTGATCAGCTCAAGGTTCGATCTGGCCCGACTCTGGAATCAAAAGCTAAAGCTCGTCGGATTCTGCTGTAATAATGACATACCGCCTATGGACACATCCAAGCAACCTTACCACAAATATATATATATATATATATATATATATATATATATATATATATATATATATATATATATATAGTAATAATAATAAATTTGAAGACTAAAATCCAAAGAGGGCTCGATAAGGATAAATATATATATATATATATATATATATATGTGTGTGCGTGTGTGTGTGTGTGTGTGTGTGTGCGTGTGTGTGTGTGTGTGTGTGTGTGTGTGTGTGTGTGAGAAAAGCCACAAACACTCTATCACAATTCTACTTTTGAAAAGCAGAAGAACTGCGAAACAGGTAAAGGAACCAGATAAATATATATATTCTTTTTAAATGACCCCAGTTGCATTTTCGATTTCATCTTTTTCCCTTATACTTTCACATATATGTATGTATGTATACACGAGGGTCAGTTGAAAAGATCATAGGCTGACCAAGATACTCTCATAGAATGATCAAATCAGGTTTATTTTTTTAATATAATCTCTGGAAAGTAATAATGCAGTTATTAATAAAAAGATTTGACATTAATTAGGTTCTGAGTTCAAATCCCGCCGAGGTTAGCTCTGCCTTTTATCCTTGGAGGGTGGATAAAATAAAGCACCAGTAATGCACTGGGGTAATTGCTGGCCTTGTGCTAAAAGTAGAAACAATTATTTATATCTATACGTTGGCAGTATCGGTAGGGTGCCGGACAACATGCTGTGTAGCATGAAGTTACGAGCATAGAGTTACGTCCCTTTGCTTTCTGAGATCAAATCCCGCCGAGGTTTGCTTTGCATTTCATCCTTACGGGGGTCCGTAAAATTTAGTACTAGTAACGAACTGGGGTCGACTCCCCCCACCAAAAAAGATTGCTGGCCTTGTGTCGAAATCGGAAACCATTATTTATATCTACATCCTTACGGGGTCGATAAAATAAAGTACCAGTAATGCACTGGGATAATTGCTGGCATTGTGCCTAAAGTAGAAACAATTATTTATATCTACACTATAATGTAGTGGGTGGAGTGAAACAGAGAAACATTAGAGAGACGAAGTAAATGTTATGTGGTATTTAGTTACTCCGGTTTATGTTCTCTGTTTAAAACCCGCCGGGCTTCACAAAAGAACTTACTAGTCAGGTGCTGGGTTCGATATAATCGACTGTTCCTCCATCCAAAATATGAAGCCTCGTGCTAATTTTAGAACTTAATATCTATATTTACATTAGTCACAACGTTTTACGTTCTGATTCCAAATCCTTCCACGATCCACTTTACGAGAACGACTAAATGTAATGCTAGTCTACTGCGGTTAATACAATTGATTCTGCTCTTTCTTTAAACTTTGTGGCTCTCTCTTTCCCTCACAGCTCGAGCCGGCGGGGCTGGATCGAGAGGACAGCAAAAGGCCTGATGGCATGACCATCGTCCCGTTCCGCTGTGGTTAACTCCTCATATGGGAAGCCATATGCAGCGGCAACCTGGTGCAGTCTGCGACTAGCCCAGGCTCTACTGCACTTCGAGCCGAAGAGGGCAAACTCTCCAAATATTGACACTCTCCGACCAGTTTGCGGTCGAGCCCGTAGCAGTGGATACTTCTGGTGTCCCTGGCCATAGGACCACCTCCCTACTTGCCAGCATCGGTACGGAGTTGGCTACCCGCAGGTGTGAACCTCGCGAGCTGGAATGGCTCTTCCAGCGCGTCTCCCTCATTATCCTCCGGGAAAACGCCTTCTCTATTTTGTCCGTTGGGGCGGCGGGGCGGCCAACACGTGGGCATGCATTTGCTTATAATAGGGAGAGGTGAGGATAACGATAGATACGGAGGCAGTAACAATGGGTATTTTATTACATTATGTTCAGACCTAATATATATGTATATATTTATAGAAAAACTATATTCCTAGAATATAGTCCTAGACTAAATCTAAAGTTGGAACCTGTATTTCTAAAGATAAAAACATTGTTATCCACTTCAGCTTCAATGTGATGAGCTATATACAATCAAGTCAAAAGACGAAGCCTTATTGATTGTTTGAGCAAGCCAGAAAATTCCATACTCTATTACTCTATCGCATGATCCAATCTTCAGGCTGAGGCCATGCTGGGGCACCACCTTTGTTTATGTATTTTTAGAAGCCTATCATTTTTTATGTATTACATAATTAACTACCTTCAAGCACAAAGTGGGGATTATACAAACTTCTCTGCTTTTCTTCATTACTTCAAATGTTTATTTGAGAATTCGAAAATTTATGTTCAAATGGTACATCACACGTCGTAAGTTCTACACACATCCACGGAAGCAAGACCTTGGATACATAATTAGTGTCGTATCATGGAGTCACAGGGTATTTTTCGTGCCATGCCATATACACCTTCAACCAGTCTCAGTCTGTGTCATGAATAATAAATACCTTATTTATTATTTATATAAATAATACTTACCCTATTTCCTCCTCAAAGCTATACCTATCCATGAGTGACTAAATTAGAATTGCATAATATATCTTGCATCAGTA
>OZ024742.1:243010969-243038469 GCA_964016885.1 Eledone cirrhosa
TATCCTATTGCCTTCAAGAAAAGAATCACACAGGATGGTCTCGGACAGAATTCCTTCTTTCATATGTCTCTTCGACAAGAGACGACTTAATGTTGAACATCAAGATTCTGAAAATATATATTTCGAAAATAGTATTAAAAGAGGAAACCGGAATTGGAAGACGAGATTCTAACAAGGCTTCTATTTTCAATAATGTTATGTTTATTGTGTGTTTCTCATTAAAATTCCCTTTCAACTGTCAGATAAACAAATTAGAAATGATTCCAGGTGTACTCCACGTGAAATTTCGTTTCTTCTCGTGTTTTTTCTCATCTCCATCTCTATTTTACTTCGACTTCCCGTGCGAATGAGATTAAGCTTACATTCAGCCAAAATCGCCTTCAACTAAAACAACATCGTCTTAAAAAGGACGACATTATACTATATCTTGCCTTTCATCCTTACGGGGTCGATAAAATAAAGTACCAGTAATACACTGGGTAATTGCTGGCCTTGTGCCAAAAGTAGAAACAATTATACTATATCTGAATAAAATACGGAATGGCCGAGTCTTAAATGCCTTTGATTGGTTTCGAAATGTAACTAAACAACAATTTCGATATCCAGTTTTCCAGATGGCGTGTATTATTTACACGTGCATAGTTGGTTGTATTATTTAATTTTGTATTGGGTGAATTGGTAGAACGTCTGATCAAATTATTTGAAGTATTTAGTTACGGTGCTTTACGATCTGAGTTCAAACTTTGCCGAGGTCAACTTTAACTTTCATCATTCTGGGGTCGATGAAATAAAGTACCAGTAAAGGATTGGGTCCATGTAATCGACTTCCCTCTTCCTCTAAATTACTGGCTTTGTGCCTAAGTTAGAAATCATTATTTAATTTCATTTTAGTTTGCACAAGAAAATGTTCCTTAATGTGCAGCCCTACATGAACATATGTAACATCAGTAGTAAGGCAATCTGTAAGATACGTCAGTTATACATTAAGATCAACCAGTATTGCTTAATACGAAACTTTTATCACTTTTCATGATCATCAAAAAATGTCGTGAGCCCGTAGCTCGATAACTTAGATTTCATGAAAAATTATAATTATTCATGGCTTATCATTTTCAAACTAACTGCATATTTCTCTTCTCTTTATAGCCACATTTAAACTCTGAATAAAATATAATTTTTTCAGTTATTTGTTCCGTTTTATTCCGGCTACAAATGTTATAAGTAAAAAGTATGAATGACACAACCCATTCTCTTTCCTAAAACAACATATTAGAGACTTCTTGCTCTTTTTCGATACCAGAATGTCCTCAGCAGCAATCTAAGCAGTGTGGGTTGTAAATAGCATATGAAGGAGTAATTCGGAATGTTAGCAATGCAGCAAACAACATATTTAATCACCCCTCACTCTCCACCAGAAAGAAAACTGCGTCATTTTGCAACACCCATCCTGTCATGAACTCATGTCTATCAATTTAGAAGCTGCAGTAAGTTAAAGAAAATATAAACTGCAATATAAATGAAAATATAAACTGGCCATCTCAGTTTTCGTCTTAAGGCAGAGTTTTTTGGGGCTGTAGGTGCAACATTTTGTTATATAAAACAAAAAAATAATAATAAAATAAAAATAATAAACAGAAAAGTAAACCTAACGTTATCTCAAATTTACTTTTAAATTATTTTTATTACTCTGCCGGAGGAGATGAGCTTCGATCTACAAGCAGGAGTACTGGGATGAAAGAAATGGAGTTAACGGAAGTGTAACATTAATAATGTAACGTAAATTACGTTTCCTTTGAAGTTGTTTGGAATGGTGAGAACACGCACAAGCAATTCATTCGAGAGAGATGTAGGGAATTTTGATTAAAAAATTTCTATTTTCAAGTGATGATAACAATCCGTTATAAGAAATTGTTTGCCTAAAGTCAATTTTGAGTAATGTTGTTTAAACTAAATTGAGCGTGATCGTAAATGTCTTTGATCAAAGACTGTCCAGCAATGATCATACTGTCTTCTTCTTCACCCACCTATTCCTAGGAGAGTCGTGGGTACATAGTCCTTCCAGCGGGACCTGTCAGAGCAATTGTCTCCAATTATTCGGCTGAATCACCAAGCTTGATCAGCCGAGCTCATGGATGTTATCCAGTCATCTTGCTCAGGATCTACCTCAGGTTGTTCTGCCGGCTGGTTTTGCTCATCTAATCTGTCCAGTGCTTCTTTCCTGAGACATTCTAACCACATGTCTGTAGTATCGGAGAAGTAGCAGCTCTACCTGGAGCGATTCTATGCATTCTATCGAGTAATGTTATTCCAAAGACCTTTCGGAGGAACCCCATTTCGGCCGCTTATATTCGTGATCGTATTCTTTACCCAAGATTCATGACTATAAGTAAGGGTTGGCACGAATACCGAATTGAAGATAGCAAGTTTGGCTTTAACACCTACCCCCTTCTTCTGGTGTCCGAATGCCGAATGCCGAACCTGGCGCATTACTCTCTGGCTTAAAAGTGATAGAGTATTTAGAACTAATTCCAGCAGGTCGTGAAACTTTGTGGAGGCTCTTTTGTTGGTTTTTCAAAGCGCAATCTAAAATGGTGTTGGATACCATACAATAGAGCAAACCTCATTTGGTGGAAAACATTCAGTTTCGATTTCTGGTTAGAACTACTTTTCTATATTTACGTCACTCGTAAAAACTCCTTGTGGAGTCGAAGAGTCACCGCTAAACGGCGT
This sequence comes from Eledone cirrhosa, assembly GCA_964016885.1. Lineage (NCBI taxonomy): Eukaryota > Metazoa > Mollusca > Cephalopoda > Octopoda > Eledonidae > Eledone > Eledone cirrhosa. The sequence goes on from OZ024742.1 coordinate 243,013,700, forward strand.
GTCTAGGGCACTTTTAAACCTGGCGGAGCCAAACCTTCTCCAGGTCTGAACAAAGCCGATTTTTTCTATAGAGGAAGAATCGACCCCAGCACTGGACTGATACTTTTTTATCTACCTCGAAAGGATGAAAGGCAAAGTTGACTCCGGTGGGATTTGAACTCAGAGAGCGTAATGAGGTGAGACGAATACCGTAAAGTATTCTATCCGACATCTTTACGACTCCAATTCGCCGCATACCTTTGATAAAAACATAAAAAATCACACATCATTATTTCTCCTCTTTACCTGTGGATTGGCAGAATCGGTAGAGCGTCGGACAAAATGCTTTGCAGTATTTAGTTATGGCCCTTTACGTTCTGAGTTCAAATCCTGCCGAGGTTAGCTTTGCCTTTCAACCTTACGAAGTCGATAAAATAAAGTACCAGTAACGCACTGGGGTCGATTTAGTCGACCCCCCCCCCCTTCAAATTTCTAGCCTTGTGCCAAATGTAAAAACAGTTACTTATCCTCTTTATAAATATGTCTTACATAACTCGGGTTTAATCATGGATCATTGTTTGGCGTTTTATTGCTGGATGTGCCGATAGTGAATAAGGCATATTCGTCGAAAACATATTGGGCGACATATTCATTGAAAAATTTAGAAAACTCTACTAATTAAAAAACAACTTATTGTCATTTTAAAGTGATAACAAGTTATAAAATGAAATACGTTTTCAATTCATTTCCTGGTCATCTGCGACTAGGGGTAGTTGAAAATGAATGTAATTATAAGAAAATATATGTAATACCAAAAGGGAAAATATGCTCAAATAATAAAAACAAATACCACGAAAGAATGGTTTAAGCAAGTCATATCAGTAAAGGAATGCAAGATAAGACACTTCGAAGAGTGAGCACATCTTCCAGAAAATCAAGGCGTTTTAATCAAATACCAAATATGTTAAGATGCCTTAACAACAAAAATAGACATAATACTTGCAACATATCAAATATATTAGGAGACAATGCAGAAAGTGTTCAACCCAATTGAAAATCACTATGGATCGGCGTAAAGGATAAGAAAAGGGTAATAACACCGAAAGCATAGGCCACTACTACTAGCAAGAAATTCAACAACTCGATGAATGATTCAAAGTCTCCATTTTAGGTACCCTCGTGAATCTGTGGTTTTGAGTAAATTAGTAATCAGATCAGTGATCATCTGCATGGTTAGTAAAAGGAAAAACAATATCGATACCCAACGACAAAAATACCAGAGACCTCTCACTCAAAAGTCAAGACTTATAACTTGTTTGTCAGCAACATGCATATCGCTTTGTGTAAACATCATAATAAATATAGTTAACGACTTCACCAGCTGATGAATGCAATGGATATGATTTCATGATAACAAAGAGTTTAGTATATTAAAAGACTCAGTTGAGATAATGGTTGTGTGACATTTATACTTTTCACAAGAACATAACTGGCGTAAATAAAGGGAAGTAGCTTCAACTTGATATCGAAACCGTGTCATGAACAAACATTGCCTTGCTTTATGATACTCTTTGCACCAACTGTTCTATGAAGTGAAAAGAGATCAATAACTACTTTCAAGTAACATTCATGCCCAGACCAGCACACGTTTGTACATATATTTACATCCTTTATATACATACGACTTTGAACTTCAATTTTGCTCTAGGTGATTCTAGTAAAACCCGGCTTAATGTGAAAACATCAGTGATGTGAAACCGACATGGTAGAATGGCGTGTTACTTTGAACCTTAATGTTGGTTTTAATACTGGAAATTTTTTTACTTGTTTGTTCGTTTTGGGGTTGATTTTATGTAGGGTGTGGAGGGGCTTTGTAAAATGCACCTTAATAAAAGGAAAACAGTGAAGGGAAACAGACATGATAAAATGAACTCAAAGATAAGTGAGTTTCTTTGAACTGCAATTTCGATTAGGAATAGCAGTATGATGACTAATTGAACAATCAGCACGACAACAATAACAATAACATAACTTCTAATATTGGCACTCAGTTACAAATTGATCTCAATATTAAACTGGTACTTTATCGTATCGCTCCTGGAATAATGAAAGCTAAAATCGACTTTGACGGCATCTGAACTACATTAATACTAATATTAATGATTGCTTTTAAAGTACCAGTAATGCACTGGGGTCGATTTAATCGACTTTCCCTTCCCTCAAAATAGTTGGCCTTGTACCTAAATCAGAAACCAATATTAATTATTAATGATTGCTTTAACAACCACACCAATCTCAACAGCAAAGAATTATAGTAATGACTTCTAGCTTGAGTACAGTATTACGTATTCTGTATGAAAGATGTAGTCGAGTATACTCATCCCATTACTTTAAGGTGTTGACCGCCAAAATGAACATCGGTGGAATTGGAATTCAGAACGTAAATGTAACTAAACGCCACAGTACGTAACTAAACGCAACTAAACGTAACTAAACGCCACAGTACGTAACTAAACGCAACTAAACGTAACTAAACGCCACAGTACGTAACTAAACGCAACTAAACGTAACTAAACGCCACAGTACGTAACTAAACGCAACTAAACGTAACTAAACGCCACAGTACGTAACTAAACGCAACTAAACGTAACTAAACGCCACAGTACGTAACTAAACGCAACTAAACGTAACTAAACGCCACAGTACGTAACTAAACGCAACTAAACGTAACTAAACGCAAAACTGTCGCTCAATTGTGTGGCCTGCAAACTTTGTGGGAAACCGTGCTGTCTCAAAAAAGCTAAAAAATATTGAAAGATGAAATCCTTGGTAGGAATTCAACACAAAACGTAAGGGACACAAGTAAGACGTTTTGTTCAGTGTTCCATAATACAAAAATCCTAAAATAACAAAATATTTTTTTTACACAAGTACAGGATCAATTGCAAAAGCTATTGAGTAATGTACCAGCTTCAGCATTCAGTCAGTAATCAGAAGTAGGTAGGTAGGCGTAAAAGCCAAATTCGCTATCTTCAATTCGGTTTTCGTGCCAACCCTTACCTATGGTCATGAATTTTGGATAATGACCGAAAGAATACGATCGCGAATACAAGCGGCCGAAATGAGATTCCTCCAAAGGGTCTTTAAAGTAACGTTACTCGATAAAGTGCGAAGCTCGTAGATCAGAGAGTCACTCTGAATTGAGACACCACTGCTCCAATACTATGGGCATATGGTTAGAATGTCTCAGGAAAAAAATCGCTGGACCGATTTTACAGGCGAAACCAACAGGTAGGAGACCCAGGGGTAGACCCCGAGCAAGATGGTTGGGTTACATCCATGAGCTTGGTTGATCACGCTTGGGGATCCAGTTGAATCAGTTGAAGACGGTTGCTTTTGACAGGACCCGCTGGGGGGAGTGTTTGAGGACTCTGCCCCTACGACCTTCCCAGGAATGATTGGGCGAAGAAGAAGAGAAGAAGAGTCACAAATTTAAAGCTATGACTATAATTGAATAAAATAATTACTTATTTCATTGATTCCGGTGGAAGAACGAAAGACGAAGATCAAAGTTATTCAATGTCTCCTTTTTTTAAAGAAATTAAGGTGTGCTTGGGGTAATATTGCCTATTTTCACTAGCAGATCGAACTATCACATACTTGTTTCTACTTTAGGCACAAGGCCAGCAATTACCCAGTGCATTACTGGTACTTTATTTTATCGACCCCGTAAGGATGAAAGGCAAAGTCAACCTCGGCGGGATTTGAACTCAGATCGTAAAGGGACGTAACTATGCTGGAAAGCATGGCGTCCGACCCTCTACCGATAGTGCCAATCACATACTATCATACAGTTCCTCATTAGCCAGTATAGTTATTCTTGTTGTGGAAGGCGGTTGGTTGGCATGTGCTTGGGATGTTCATCCCTTTCTTCTGTGACTTTAGTCACACCAACATTTCGGATTTCGAATATTGGATGACTTATTTTGCTTGCCTTCTCTTTGGTACTCCGTCGCTTGATGAGAGATCATGGTGAAGATGAAATAGGCACGTTCATGCATGAACGTGTATGTATGTGTTTGATGATATTTTACCCCACAGAAGTCCCATGCTAGCAGACCTTTTATCAAAGGCGTTCAACTCGTGACCAGTATGTGTATTGTAGCTAACACATTATCCAATATAGACTTAGATATCAATATTTTAGATAGGTTTGTATAATTTGAATGAGATTTGACTGTTGTTTCTAGAATGTCGAGCAGCAACATTGAGTACCCCCACTTGAGCGCACGCATTTGTGTTAATTTCAGCGTTGTTTTACAGAGCAAGAGCACTTCTGAACTTCTGCTGCGTGATGGTGCCGTGATGAAGTTGTGGTCCCTACTGAAGTACTTGTTAGTGTTGCTGTTGATATCAAAGGACATTACCAATTCCTACACTTCACGATTATTCAGAAAATTAGAAAACTGTTGCAGTTACCACAGCTGTAACACAGAGAGATGGCGAGGGCGAGAGAGATGGAGGTGATGACAGTGAGAGTTCGGCTGGTGTGCGGCGTCAGTTGTCCGCAAGGAGGTAAAAGTGGCATGATTTTCCTCGTCCTTTCGTTGTTTGGCTCATATATAATTGCCCGTGAGTTTAAAGCCTTTCAATTTCCGTTCTCTGCACTTTTAACCTTTCTGTTTCTCTTTCATTTGAAAACATCTTCACATACAGTCTGTAGTTAACAATTTGGTTTCATTGATGTGTTATGATTGTCTTAGTATACACAGTTCATTTAAAGTTGTAACACTGTTTTTTTTTCTTTTCATTTTTAGCACTTTACAGCTAAGTCATATTCCAAACAGATGCTTTTCTTATTTAAGTGAGGAGGATGTACTAATTGGGAGAGTCGGGTGGTATTTTTAGCAGGTCGAACTACGACATGGAGGTTTCTTTATTGATTCGTCTGTTGATGTTGATGTTGATGCTTGGGGCGATGGTGGCTGTGGTAAGGGTAGAGATGGCATTGTTGCTGTTTCTGTTACCGTTGTTGTTTACTCCAATAATAATGATTTCTAGTATAGGCATAAGGCCAGTAATTTTGGGGGAGGGTAAGTCGATTAAATCAACTCCAGCGCGTGACTGGTACTTTATTTTATCGACCCCGTAACGATGAAAGGCAAAGTTAACCTCGGCGGGATTTGAACTCAGATTATAAAGGGCCGTAACTCTATTCTGCAAAGTAAGGCGCCCGACTCTCTACCGATACTGCCAATCCACCGCCCTCAGACCGTAAATAATAATAATATTAACTTTCTATATTTGGCACAAGACCAGCAATTTGAAGGGAAAGAGAAAGTTAATCTTACAAAAAAGTAAAATTGTGAAAGTGACTTAGCTAGAAATACTGTTTTTAAAGTAGGAAATCACTTAACCCTGATCCCCAAAAGGTTTATAAAGAAATATAAAAAACAACAAAGGAAGGAAGTAATAAAATGTGAATGATAGATCTTGCCATGGAACAACGGAAGGTTTTGCCAAATATTAAAAAAAAAATAATAAATCCAATGACAAAATAACATCAATAATGTCAAACTGTTATTGATGTCATCAAGGACATTCTGTAAGCCACGTTAGAAGAGCCAGCGAGATAATTTATTCAGCCGTTGTATTTGTTGTGAACGAAAGCGGCTATCATTTCAAGAAACATCCAAACCCACACCAACATAATTGGAAAATATTATCATTAGAAGAGCGAAAAACACTGTTATTTATAAGGAAATTAAAAACAAATATTAGGTGAAGGGAAAAGAGATAAATACCACACCACAGAAATGATGATAGTGATGCATTTATTACTATATCCATAAAGTTCCCGATTTTTTATGAAAGAGTAAATGAAAAGATGTGACGATTATGTATTTTTCTCTTTCATTTTGTTTGGTAAAATTAGGTGGTGGATTGTAGAAATGTTAGTGTGCTGTATAAAATGCTTTGTGATATTTAGTTACACCCGAGTTGAGTATTCTTTTCATGGCAATAATTAGTCAGTAGGAAAGTTCAATAAGTTCGTTTTAAGTGGTATAGAGTCTAACGTTTTGAGGACTTGCCCTCCGTCTCTCAGTGTGTTAAGGTGAGGAAAGTGGTGTCGCCGTTCAGGCTGGAGACATGTATAAACTTCTTTCCATCCTCCTAAAGTCAATAAAGTATCGGTGAAGTACTAGTATTGTTTTAGTTGACTGTGATTTACCCGAATTTTTGGATATTTGGTCAATGTTTGAAGCAATTATTATTGAAAAAGGCGGTGGATTGTCAGTATCGGTAAAGCATCAGACACGATGCTTTGCAGCATAGAGCTATGGCCCTTTGTATTCTCAGTTCAAATCCCGCCGCGGTTAGTTTTGCCTTTCATCCTTACGGGGGTCGATAAAATAAAGCACCAGTAATGCACCGGGTAATTGCTGGCCTTGTGCCAAAAGTAGAAACAATTATTATTGGAATCAGTATTTTCGCATGATCGAAGACCAGGTCTTTGAAATTTCCTGGATTATATCTCTTGCAATAATATCTATTTAAACTCTTACGGTTTTCATTTAACTGTAGTTAGGCATTGTTTCAACCACCAGCTGGTGTATGTTGACAGCGTAAAATAGAAGCCAGGTCACATACGTAAGGACATACATACACGCGATCCAGCAGTCATCATAATAATTGTTTCTTACAGTAATACAAGGCCACAGATTTATTGACTGGTCGTAAAATCGACTGAATCGTCCCCATTAAATTCCTAGTATTTTCATATATTCCATTTAGATGAAAAGTTCACTCAGGTAACAAAACATTCAACTCTACACTTTTCATTCTATCTTCCTTGGCAGCCGTCATGGACGCAATCATGACAAAGCAGTTAAGAAGGTAGCTTCATGATTATCAAGTTCCAGGTTCTATCCCATTGCATGGCACCTTGGGGGTCTTTTACTACAGCTCAGGTCAACCTAATTCCTATAAGGGAAATTGGGTAAACGTAAACTATTAAGAAACCAGTCATATTCGGTGTATCTATTAATCAAAGATCCAACCTAGTCACATATTGTGTCACGCTGGTCCTGCTTGAGAATTACGTTGTCTCTCATTAATTTAACGAGTAGGTAGTACAGTTGATCGAAGATTTGAATTTCCTATCCTGAACACCTTGACGGAGACTTCTTCTGCTATCAAACGTTGATGCAAGGCTACAGTTTTTATAGAAGAGATATAGATATCAGTCGTGGGATATTGCACAAATAAATAAGTGGTCTATCGTTTCTGGAACTTCATTGTCCTTGGCACACACCATAATAATAATAATAATTTCTAACACAAGCATAAGGTGTTTAAAATGACCCCAATACTTTCTTCACTGTTATTTTATTTTATCGAACCTGGAGGAAGGAAAAGCAAAGTCGATGTCGAACACAGATCGTAAAAGAATGTAACTAAGTACTGTAATTTACCAACAACATAAACAACATTGTAAATGAGATTTAGTAGACGGAAATTATGTGCAAGACTGTCGTATATATATATTATGATTATTTAAAGGGCGGTGGATTGGCAGTATCGGTAGAGCGTCAGACGCTATGCTTTGCAGCGTAGAGTTACGGCCCTTTATGATCTGAGATCAAATCCCGCCGAGATTAACTTTGCCTTTCATCTTTACGGGGTCGATAAAATAAAGTACCAGTCACGCACTGGGGTCGATCTAATCGACTTTCCCCTCCTCCATAATTGCTGGCCTTGTGCTTACTTAAGAAACCATTATTATTATTTGATACTAGCAGTGGTACCCGGCGTTTCACGGGATAAGGAATTTTGGAACGCGGGCCGCCAACAGACCTAATCGTGGAAAAACTGCATGGGTGGACAATATGTAAAGAAAATAAACCGAATACTCTGATGGTTGGATAAATTTTAAGATTTTCCTCGATAAAGCAGGAAAAATGCAGGTTTTCACCTAATGCGGGCCCTAGGGGATCAAGAATATGAATTTTTTTTTATGTGTATAATATGCCTTGAAATTTCGGGAAAATCGACTAGACGTAACGCCTCTAAAAAACTGAAAAAATGAAGTGTTTCACCTAATGCGGGCCCTAGGCCATAAAAGAGTTGGATTTTCTTTGCTCACAGTATGAAGAAGAGACTGACTAATACATAGTTACAATTTCAAGGAAATCGGTCTGACGTAACGACTAAAAAAACCCTAAACACCTGAAAAATCGCAGTTTTTCAACTAATGCGGGCCCTAGGGGATCAAAAAGTTGAATTTTGTTATGTGCATATGATAGATAAGTAATACACATGTAAAGTTTGAAAAAAGTCGGTTGGGTATTTCTCGAGTTTTAGATATTCAAACTCACAGGCACACACAGACAGACATCCTCAGGGAAGTGACGTAGTGCAGACAGTCAGACATACAGACAGATATTATAAGGGCGCGACGTTATATGTATGTATCCATCTAAAAAGAGAAAGACTAAGAATTATAGAGAGAGATCGCTAAATCGCCTAATGCGGTCCCTAGAGCATTGAAAATTTGAAAACAGTCGGTTGGGTGGTTCTCGAGTTTTAGGGATTCAAACTCACACACACAGAGACAGACATCCTCAGTTTTATATATATAGATTTTACATTCAGCTTGCACTGCTGGGCACTCCCTTTCTCAGCTTAGAAGTCACAATGATTACAATGTCTCCCGGTAGTACCGTTCTCTTCATTGACGCTGAACGGAATTGATATTACCAGGTATGTCCGGGTTATTTTGACACACACACACTATCGCATATTTTTCTTCTATCATCCTTGTAGTGACCACAACAAGAAGGATGCAGCTATAAATTATTCCAGCCATACATACAGTAACTATTTTGTTTTACTATTCGCTGTGGATTTGTTTTTTGCATTCAGCTTTGGTCTTTCTCCTAGATGCATCATAATATTGTTATGCTTCCTTCTCAATTACACGAATCACTGCTTTTCTGTTCTTCCTAAGTCCAAATCCAACCATATGGGACTTAGTAGATCTAGCTACAAATCTGCGATATCATACATCTACCAGAAGAACCGTACACTGACATTTTTGCACCTCAAACGAATCCCAAAGTCCTTTAAATATTAGGTTCTTTCCTTTCATGTGTCCATTCGGTACTGCCTTGCCAAGTAACCGTCAACTCAACAATCAGGATGTTTATAGTCAGGACACATGATGCCATACGATCAGGGCATTTCTTCATTATTGCATTATGGCTTGGGAGCACAAACGTTTCCTTCAAATTCTCGTGCTTCTTCCAGTCCTTAGCATCACACTGAAGTCTTGGTATCGACTGCCAATTCTTTACACTCCTGAATTATAATTGTTCACTGTCCTATTAGAATATAATTGGGTGCAGTTGGGTGTTGAATACCGCAAGGTATTTTATAGTACGCTATAATAGCTTTTAATTTAAACACAAGGTCACCATCTCGGAGAAAAGGATAAGTTGGTTATATTGACCTCCAGTACTGTTTCTATATTTTATTGCTGCAAAAATTATGAAAAGGAATGTTGACCACGTTGAGGTTTGAAATTAGAATGCAAAAAGCCAGAACAAATACCGCTATGATAATGAAAAGTGTGGTTCTTTGGTGCTTTTCAGACGGGTCTGCTTCCTAATTACTTTTTTCCACCAATCTTTTCTTTCTTGTTAAAATTTGTGATCCCTCCTATAAAATGTATAATCGTTATGCTCGTTTTACCATTGCTGATTATTTGTTAGTTTAGAAAATCAAATGCACGCATCACTACTTAAGCTATTTCATGGTCCATAAGTTAATTTCAGGGTAGAGCTTTTTAACAATTTCGTTGTTGTTACTGTTTGTCTCTTTCTTATATTTGCATTAATCTATAAGCCGATAATTGCTTATATCTTTTTTTTATATCAGCTGTAGCAGCAACAACAGCACCAGCTATAATAATAATAATAACAATAATAATAATAATAATAATAGTAGTAGTAACAATAATAATAACAACAACAACAACAACAACAATAATTATGATAGTTAAAAACAACAATAACAAAAGAAAAAAAATGGTGGTCACTATTATTCAGAGCTGATGCTGCTATCAAACGATGGCTTTATGACTTAATGGATGTGGTAGACTGTTCAAAGGAAAGACCGCCTCGGATATCTATTATGTTTTTATAAACGTGTACATATATTCACCACTGCAAACAAAGACTCATTCAGTGTACACTGTATGCTAAAATGTCTACATTCATAGTATGATTATACATATCTATGTTTGTGGATATATGTGTGTGTGTATGTATATATTTATATATATATATATTTATTTATATATATATATATATATATATATATATATATATATATATATATATATATATATATATATATAAAATATATATATATAGTTTCGTTGACAAATATATCAATGTGCCCAGACACGCAGATATATTGCCCTTGGTATGACAGTGTGGTTTTAGCTCAATGTAGGATAACTGGTATACTACAGAGCCGTTATAGGTTTAGGAATAACCAAAGAGTGCTTAGAAATACATTCTTTTATTAGCTAACTGTTAGCTAATAAAACAATGTATTTCTAAGCACTCTTTGGTTATTCCTAAACCTATCTATATATATATATATATATATATATATATATACTACCCTAAGTATTGAGTACTTTGGTGCGTTATGGTCCATCTGGTTCCTTACCGCATTTCCTTCGTTATATATATATATATATATATATATATATATATATATATATATATATATATATATATATATATATATATATATATATATATATATATTGATGATGATGATGATGATGATGATGATGATGGCTGCAACTCGATTTCGAGTAATGCCACCGCTTGGTACTTAAGCATGAGCATCACGGACGTGGCTTCCTAGTCCTGCCAGGGACCCGCCTATGGTCAGCAATGCCATGCATCGCAAAGAAATGTCACATATCAAGCGATGCCTGTGCTTGAAGCTTTTTTAAGTGCGGAATAGAGATGGATGTTTAACACACACACACACACACACACACACACACACACACACACACACACACACACACACACACACACACACACACACACACACACACACACACACACATATGTATATATATATAAGTTTATCCCGGGTTCAATCGGGGGTAACCACAGTAAGTAAGGTACTCAATACATAACAGAGTATAAATATTTAATATAGAACTGTTTCATTCGTGAGAAGTCATCAGGAAGCTTCCTGATGATTTCTCCAGAATGAAACAGTTCTAGTCATGTAGAAGCCATTGCTAAATATATATATATATATATATATATATACGTTAGACTTCAGTCAATTCATCGACGAATATTAGTTGTCCGATTAACGAAACAATTTTCTCATGAAATTAACATGTAATTTACTGAGCATTCCACAGACACATTTCTGTTTAGCGTATTTCTCAGGGAGATTCAGCGTGACACAATGTGCGACATAGTTGGTTGTTTCATTTGCAAGTGAAACTCATTTTTTACAGCTCAGGGAACAGGGGTCCGTGAAATAAAGTGTCTGCCTCAAGAACACAGCGCACCGTTGATAATCGAACTCATGACTTTACGATCCTACGCCATGTGCCTTAACACACACACATGCACGCAAACACAAACACACACACACACACACACACACACACACACACACACACACACACACACACACACACACACACACACATATATATATATATATATAGTAATAATAATATATATATATAGTAATAATAATAAATGTGAAGACTAAAATCCAAAGAGGACTCGATAAGGATAAATATATATCAAATATATAGGAACCCTAGAGCAAATATTTATTAAAATAACAGATTAAAGATTAAACAAAGAATCGCTGCTTTCTTAAACTTTAATCTGTTATTTTAATAAAAAATATATATATATATGTAAGTATGCATGTATGTATACGTACATACATATATGTATACAGACGTACAGTAGTATGTATATATATATACATACATGCACACATATATATATATGCACGTATCGGTTTACCGAACATTTATTATAATGTTCGGTTTGTTTGTAAACAAACAAACAGCCCGAATTACGCTGTAATATGCATAAGGAAAGTATATACTTTCAGACGTTCAACCATCTGGCAGGAAGGTATACGATGCTGACGATAGCTAATAAGCTTGAAACTAGTACATCGTTCCTGTGTCAGTGTTGAAGAAAAAGGTGACGTGGTTGCCTAAACACTGTACGGCGTAATTCGGGCTGTTTGTTTGTTTACAAACAAACAAACCGAACATTATAATAAATGTTCGGTAAACCGATACGTGCATATATATATATGTGTACATGTATGTATATATATATAAGTACTACTATACGTCTGTATACATATATGTATGTACGTACATGCATATTTACATTTAAGTAACTGCCGTACTAAGAGTGAGAAATGAAATTTCGTTTCATTCTATTCCATTTATATATATATATATATATATATATATATATATATATAAATATATATCAACAGTCGATCCACAAGATCCCAGACCTCATTCGCTTAACGAGTGGGGTGGAGCTCGTCAAATTGGACCGAGGAAACAATGTTTCCATTAGTCTTTCCAATTGCTAATACTATATGTCGGTTGCAACTCCAAGCAGAAGGAGCAACATGAAATAAAGAGTCTTGCTCAAGGACATAACGCATTGCCCGGTCCGGGAATCAACACAGATTCTTTGTTCCTTTATTCTAATATTATATATATATGTATGTGTGTGTGTGTGTGTGTGTGTGTGCGTAGGAAAATATCTCGGATGTAGCTGTCGAAACGGCCGGAGCTCAGCCGTACTACCCTAAGTATCGAGTACTCTGGTGCATTATGGTCCACCTGGTTTCTTACCACACTTTCTTTGTTATATATATATATATATATATATATATATATATATATATATATATATATATGTAGGAGGTGAGTTTTATTGTAGTACAATAATGCAATGCAAATATCGGATAAGTAGCACTCTACAGTTTGTAGGACTGGAGTATAAATAATATAAGATCAAAAGATGGTTAAAAGAGTTCCAAGTATGTTATTATGCGTATTTCAAAAACAAATATCATCATGAGATGATATCTGCGTTTTCATCAGATAAAATAGGGATACATGATATGAAGGTTAAAAAATACTTGTGAATAGTGAAGTTTTAAATCAACATATGAAAAATAATTTAAACGCCCCCCTCACTTTTTCCCAATATCACACATCAATCTTAAATTATTTTTCATATGTTGATTTAAAACTTCACTATTCACAAGTGATTTTTAACCTTCATATCATGTATCCCTATTTTATCTGATGAAAACGCAGATATCATCTCATGATGATATTTGTCTTTGAAATGCGCATAATAAAATACTTGAACTCTTTTAACCATCTTTTGATCTTATATTATTTATACTCCAGTCCTACAAACTGTAGAGTGCTACTTATCCGATATTTGCATTGCTTTATTGTACTACAATAAAACTCACCTCCTACATATATATATATATATGTGTGTGTGTGTGTGTGTGTGTGTGTGTGTGTGTGTGTGTGTGTGTGTGTGTGTGTGTGTGTGTGTGTGTGTGTGTGTGTGTGTGAATATATATATATATGTATATATATATATAATTTCGTCTTACATATATGTTCTTTATGAAGGATGGTTGATGGTGGTGGAAGTGGGGTTTAACAAGGCAGGATTCAATTGATTCACTGGAAAATTCTCTTGGTTAAAATAGAAAATTCCTTTTCTATTCATAATAATGATCCAATGGCATTCTTGTTGTTCTGTAATGTATGTGTGTGTGTGTGTGTGTGTATGTGTGTGTGTGTATGTATGTGTTTGTGTATGTGTATGTTTGTGTTCGTGCGTGTATGTATGTGTTTGTGTGCATTGAGGTGGGTGTCTACTGTGTCAATAGTTCAAGTTATTTTCGGGGTTTGTGAAAATAGCTAAAACTACCTAAGAGTAGATACAGTGGTGTTGCATGGCCCTGTGGTAAGGGTGTTGGACTTACAATCAGAAAGCCATGGGTTCAATTCCTGATTTGGGTTAGGTGTTGTGTTTTTAAACAAAACACTTTATTTCATGCTTTTCCTGTATACTCAGCTGAAAATGAATATCAGCAATAACTGTGGGTTTAACCCTGAAATGTCTTGTACTGTTAGTCGCTTAAGCCACAGAAACCGGGATAAGCACCGTTCTGATGCCGTCATAATGAGCCTCCGAGCTCGAGACAGACTTTTTAGAGATACAAGAGTTTTTCTTTTGTCTTGTGGTGTGTGTGTACGTTGGGGTCCCTTGTGAAAAGAGATCATAATTATTTTTAGGGTTTGCAGTATAATAGAAAGAAGGGAAGTAAAAATAACATTACAAATATAGGTTTAAATATGATTGAAATTGGTCATTTGGGAGTGGAGGTTCAAAGAAGTTTTTGAAGAATTTGTAAAAATAATTGTTTCTACTTTTGGCACAAGGTCAGCAATTATCCCAGTGTATTACTGGTACTTTATTTTATCGACCCCGTAAGGATGAAAAGCAAAGTTAACCTAGGCGGGATTTGAACTCAGGCCGTAAAGGAGCGTAACTCTATGCTGCAAAGCATGACATCCGACCCTCTACCGATACTGCCAATCCACCGCCCTTGCCAATAATGAAAGAAAGAAGGGCAGGAAAAAGTTCTTTAGTAGAGGTTTTCTTTCATCTTGTGATGTGTATGTGTGTCGTTGCAAATGTATAGGTTTGTGTGTAAATTGATTACTCTTATCTATAGATCACTATTTATTATCTAATGGGGGACAATTATATTTTTAATGAATTGTTTTTTATTTATTTTCTGTTGTTTAGTGAAATAATCTGAGCATTTATAGAGTGGAAAATTTTTGAAGTTAGGTATGTCTAATACAGAACATGTTGCCGAGAACGAACGGTGGGGAACAAGGTAAATGAAGCCGAAGTACGCGGAGAACGAATGGTCGACCACATATGCATTCTAACTTCTTCTAGGTAGCAAAAGAGGAACGAAAAAGAAAATTCTTCTTTTGAGATTGTACTATTAACTTAAAATTTACAGCAACATAAAGCGGCAGTTGTACCACACAACCACCTTATGGTCTTATATACTTTAAACTTACGTACGGATTTACTTAAATATATTATATCTTTGGATACCGGGTTCGGTTATTCTATCAATTATCAAAGACTAATTTTACTATTATTTATTTATTTATTTATTTATTTATTTATTTATTTATTCATTCATATATTATTTCCATATTTTCCTCTATAAATAACTATTTGCATATATGAAGAAGATCAGGAAGCATAAGAAAATGAAAATATATACGTAATTCTAATGCCGGTAAATATAGTATATCTCAAAAATCTTCTAACTAATCTAAATAAGTGTAGCTTCTAACAACGGAAATATTGAAGGGTTTATCACAGTCATGGGCAACTTGCGGCCCGCGAAGCTTTCTGAATGACTCGCCTAAGTCACCTAAGTGAAATCTTTCTGATTTTTTTACCCAAATTTTTCAGTCGAATTTATCTTTCTAATCAGTTACGATCGAGGAAAACAACGTGTACGAATTCTAAAGAAAGAAACAAAAACAACCTGTGTTACCACCCTTTTTTTTTTAATGTGGGCACGAATGTAAATTACCGCTTGCCTGATGATGAGCCATATCCCATGCGGCAAGCTTCTCGTAAAAGGTTGCCCATGCCTGATTTATCACATTCTCTATTTCCTATCCGCACGACATTGCATAACGGGACTTAATAGATCCTCCAGTTCAAATCTTGCTCAGGTCTCCCTATCATTCTTCGGGGGTCGACAAAATAAACTACCAATTAAGTATTGGATCGATTTAATCCGCTTCCCTTAGATACATGAGATACTGTGGATTCCATCGATCTCATGTCTTAAATCAGAATCTATATCTGAGACCACACGTTCTCCCAACTTTGGTATGCGACACAGTTCGTGTATAGCCAAATATTCTATACATTATCAGTATAAATGCTGTCTAACACATTCATATACTGTACCACTCTTCTCCTCTTCACAACTTTCCACCGATAGATTTCATTCACATTCCATCTACACACTTCGGTCAACTCTGCACTATCTATAGAAATTGAGACAGCGAAAACATTCTCCAATAAGAACAATTTTGTTTCTTTCAACAGCAGACAGGCATGGTTACTGCTGCGTATACTCTTCCTCCTGGTATAACACAAAAACACACACACACACATTCACTGTATGTGTGTGTGCACTTATATATACTTATATATATATATATATATATATATATATATATATATAACAAAGAACAAAGAGAGTGTGGTAAGATACCAGGTGGACCATAACGCACCAGAGTACTCAATACTTAGGGTAGTAGAGTGGGTAACAGGAAAAGAGTCAGAACCCCCACAGGACACCACACTGGTGGCTTAGTTCGAATCTAGCTGTCGAAACGGCCGGTGCTCAGCTGTCGGGGTCCTGACTCTTTTCCTATATATATATATATATATATAATAGTTAAAACAAAAACAAAGCAAAGAGTGCAGTACAAAGTGTTAGCATTAGGTTCATGCTTGAGAGTGGGTGTGCATTTGTCTATCCATGTGAGATGAGATAGAATATTCTCTAAAAATTATTTTTCTGACTAAATGCATCAGGAAAATAACGAAACGAATTATCAGAGAGAAGCTGATTATATTCCTAGAAGCTGATTTCTACTACCAGAAGCTGCTGCATACTAAAGTAGGTACTCAGCTACTCAAATGAAAATTTAGTATCCAAGGACTTTCGATAAAGTCGATTATAATTTTAATAGTTTTTTAAATAATTTACTGAAATTTCCATGACCCTCCCCGGGGTTTCTAAAACGTGCAGAAGGGAAAAATTGTCCGCAATCCCGCAAAGCTAAACGTAACACTTCGAACAGAGTGTACTTGGGTAAAAGAACTCAGCGACTAAGTAGTGACATTAAACTGGATAATGAATTAAATTTGTCTCTCAAGAATAAGGGACGCTCCCTTTGATATGATTCCATGCAGATTCCATGTAGTAAATTTCACTCACGAGGCTTTGGTCAACCGGCAGTTGTGGTAAAATACATATCTCCCCCCACTAAAATAATGGTTTCTGATTTAGACACAAGGTCAGGGGGGGGGGATTAAATCAACCTCAGTACGTTACTGGTACTTTATTTTATCGACCCCGTGAGGATGAAAGGCAAAGCTAACCTCGGCTTCATTTGAACTCAGAACGTAACGGGCCATAACACTATGATGCAAAGCAGGGTGTCTGACCCCCTACTGATACTGCCAATCCACCGCCTTCCATAAAATAATGAGATAATGAAATAATACACGAAAGAATGAAAACATTCATAGTTTGTTAAAATCTATACATGCTTTTATTTATTTATTTTTTATTTATTTTTCATTTTCATTTATTTATTGTTTATTATCTCATTATATTATGATTTTATCATTTATTTTCGTTCTATATTTAATTTTCATCTCTTGATAATTATATATTTATAAATCTGATATACTTAGTTGTAATCTATAAACATATCTTCCTTTACATATGCTGATTTCACAGATAACAGGCCTATACAAATATGCTAGTTGTATATTGTACAACATTGAAACGATCGTATGGAGCAGCACCATTAAAACACGATATTTCTAGTCGACTGGTGTGTATATGTCTCTCATCATGAATACATCATGCATTGAGGTTTGTGTGAGTACTGTGTATCAAAACTACCATATTATGATTAACAGTTATAAGTTTATATATTTTCCAGATAGACTAATATGGAAGACTTGAAAATGGGAATGTAACAAACCGAAGACTTTTAACGATTCTATGATAGTATATTGGAAAAGAAAGTGGTTAACTCATGAAGGGAGATAATCTACTCAATGTCAGTATGAAAAATACTAAGAGACATATGAAGATTCTAATCTTAAACATGTTTAACATATCTATAATAATTGAAACATCATACACGCACACGTTTGTGTATTTCTAATGTATATATATATATATATATATATATATGTGTGTGTGTGTGTGTGTGTGTGTGTGTGTGTGTGTGTGTGTGTGTGTGTGTGTGTGTGTGTTGTATGTGTATGTATGTCTGTGTGTATGCGTGTGTGTTATTTTATATTTATGTATGAGACCACTTATACGTGTAGTATATCTAAAGGGAACTTTCAAAAGACAAAGGACGTCTGTGAGTAGGGGATAGATAGATAGATAGAGAGAGGAAGAAAACGAGAGGAGGAAAAAGTAGAGAAAAGGAGAGCGAAATGGAGAGGGAGGTGAGAAAGTAGAGAAAAGGAGAGAGAGAGAGAGACAGAAAAGAAAGAAAGAATAAGCAGTGAAGGAAGGAAACCAGATAGAAAAGAGAAAAATCAAACGGAAAAAAAAGAAATAAAGAGAAGAAATTAAAAAAAGAGGTCTCTCCGTATTTGGTATAAGTAAGATTTATTGGCTTAAGAGAATGACAGAAACAGTACGTTGCTACTTGAGTCGCCGAGAAAATGAAATACGTCCTTGATAAAGATGAATCAGACGAAATAAAATTAAAATCAAGAATTCTAGTCTGAGAGATAAAGTTCTCAGCAGAGAATTACAGCTGAAAGAAGCTTGAATGTGAAATACTCTTAAATACTGGTATTGTTGTTACAGTCTTTAAAGCTGTATTTCTAGATTACGGTATATATATTGGTAGGATTATAGCTTACTTCTGGTTGTGAGTTAAGAATTTCGCTTCAAACCTATGTAGTGTAGGTTCTATTCTACTGTAGTCTGGGAAAGTGTCTTCTTCCTACCACAGCCTTAGACCGACCAAAACATTATGAGTGCAATTTGGAAGGCGGAAACCACTTAAAAGCGTACGGAGGGTGGCAATATATCATTTGATTTTACGGCACCACTTGAAGTTTCTCTTGTCTGAGGATTTCATTTTTTGTTCCCATCATAGGAAAATATTGAAATTTGAAATGTGTCAACCGCCTTCTTTACATTTGTAGACGGCAATAGTAGCCAGCGGCTCTTGGTTATTAATAATCTCGCCCGGCATCCGAGTGATGTGAGGTTCGATTCCCTTATGACACCTCTGTTCCCTTTTTGTGTCTATCCAATTTTCTCAACTATTATTTATAATTATCAAGTATTATTATGGCCATTTGCTTTGAGACGCATACATTTCACATTTTCCTAATGCTTCTTAAGCCAGCCGTTTTCTTTACAC
Source organism: Eledone cirrhosa (assembly GCA_964016885.1). Lineage (NCBI taxonomy): Eukaryota > Metazoa > Mollusca > Cephalopoda > Octopoda > Eledonidae > Eledone > Eledone cirrhosa. The sequence goes on from OZ024742.1 coordinate 243,033,063, forward strand.
TTCTAACTATAATCTTAAGATTTAAAAAAATATGGAATTGGCGGTCAGCGAAACTTCAGCATGGAGAGAGACCACATTTAAATAAGGTGCTACATTAAGTAGAAATAAGTTACGTAATTTATTTCGGATGAATGTGCCTTCTACAGGACTAGTACTGTTGAAATCATCCTGATGATTTCAACCGGATGAATCAATGCTAGTACTGTAGAGGTCATACCCAACCAAAATACACTATATACACTATCTGCTTAATATTGGGGCAAGATCAAAGTGGATTAAATCAACCCCAATACTTAACTGGTATTTTATTTTATCGGCTTCGGAAGGATAAAAGTCAAAGCTGATCTCGGGAAGATTTGAACTCAGAATGTAAAAAGACAACATGTAAATTGTCACTATATTCGATGCTCTGATAGTTCTGCCAAAACCACAACCCTTTTTTGTTATTATCATATAAACATATTTTAAACAAAAGCAATTTTTATATTGCAATTCAAATTTGTTAGATTGAGCTTCTGAAATGTCAACCGCAAATTCTGTGAAAGTTGAATGAGACAACTCATAATGTCAATAATTGTTTCTACTTTTGGCACAAGGCCATCAATTACCCAGTACATTACTAGTACTTTATTTTATCGACCCCGTAAGGATGAAAGGCAAAGTTAACCTCGGCGGGATTTGAACTCAGACCGCTGTTTTATTAATCAACTTGCAAGGAAGACATTCGTAATAAAATATTCATATTGCTCGATTAATTTCAAATATTATAACTCATACAGCAAAAAGGCCTCTGCATATACGCACACTCACAAACATACACATATTCACGCCTTGTGTGTGTGTGTGTGTGTGTGTGTGTGTGTGTGTGTGTGTGTGTGTGTGTGTGTGTGTGTGTGTGTGTGTGTGTGTGTGTGTGTGTGAACAGAAACGAAAGTTTTGTTAGTTTCACGCTTTTTGGAAAAGGGAAGTAAATGTCCCAACGTATCGGATATTAGTCCTTTATCAGGAAAGAGAAAAATTAGGAGAAAGAGGAGGTTGGATAAAAGGTCGTAGAATGAAGGAGGTGGGTAAGTAGCCGGGTGTGTTGGGATGGGGGCCGAATCAGAGAGTCTAGGTCTAACATTGGTACTGTTCAATCTGCGGATCACCTTGCATCGTCCATCCGACGGGCTTCCAAACACTTTCCATCTTTTCAATGTATAGTTCGATTCTTGGCTATTTTAAATAACATTTGCCGAATATGTTACGCAGTGGTATCGAACACGGGACCTAATCAATGATTATGAAGCGATTTCTTTAATCATTTGGCTATGTTACGTTCATATATAACATGATATGAAATAATTATCAACTATTATTTTATACGCCATCTGTTGTAAACAGAATCTCTTCATCCCATTAACTGACTATCTTAACCTAAACTCCTTTCCTACACCTACTCCAGCAGAGTGTCGGAGCCTTGCCAAATACTATTAGCATTCCAGTTCTCTGATACAAATTACACTTCAATTCTTAGAATATCCACGAGCCCTCTAATAGACCCGTAAACCTTATCAAACTCAAACTAGCTCACTCTATTTATGTTTTTCTCTTCTTCTTCTTCTTCTTCTTCTTCTTCCCGGTTTACTTTCATCAAAATAACGTCAGATATTTCAAATACAGTCCCCGCTCACTAATGTTGAGCAGTAATAGAAAAGAATTATTAACCTGGCAGCTACGCTAACACCAACAACCATCTTATACCACCACTTCCACCGACAACATCTTTCAATACAGGCAACAAAAGTGCTTCTACGTAGTCGCTCAACCTGCTAAAATAGCAGTTAAATTAATTCCCAAACCATACCCTTTTGTCTTGATGCAGCTTGAGACTAACCCAGGCTCTGCTGCACTTCGGACCGAGGAGGGTAAATTCTCCAAATATCGGTCGCTCTCCGACAGGTTTGCGGTCGAGCCCGTAGCAGTGGAGACTTATGGTGTCCTTGGCCTACTTACCTCCATCGACACAGAGTTAGCTACCCGAAGGTGTGAGCCTCGTGAGCTGGAATGGCTCTTCCAGTGCGTCTCCCCACCATTCTCCGAGGAAACATGTTCTCCATTCTGTTCGCCGGGGCCATGGGGCGGCTAGTGCGTGGCCCCCAATTTGTTAACAATAGAGAGAGATGGGGAGAGCAGGAGTGACGGGAGCAGTGAGAATGGGAGTTTGGTTCCATGTGTTCGGACCTGGTGAATATGTATATATCTATTTACCACACCGCATTAACTGTATATTTGGAAGTGTTCTAAATAAACCTTGATTTGTGTTGTTAAAAAAAATATTAACCGCTGGTCGTGGAACAAAGTGTCAATATTTACCCTAGAGCCAGATCATATCGTTGAGTATTTAGGAAGTAAAAGGTGGAATACAGGAAACAGTTCCTTTCTTTAGGGAAATGACTCAATCTTCCCAAATCTGGTCTGAAATGGATAGCCACACGGGGACTTCTTAAGAGATATACATTTGTTCTACGTTGTGCGTAATTTTTAAGAAGGTACTCATGCGTTGAAGAGACGATGGTAATAATCTCTATTTATTTGTTTACTTTTTTTCATTGGATAAAATTCCTGCTTACCTGCTGATACCTTTGAGACATGAACGGAACAGATCAAAACAATTAAGCTAGAATCTTAATAAGATATAGCACTGGAATGTTATTTATTTAATATGATTCCACCGTTTATAAGAAAAGAATTTTGCATTTCATTCTTTGGGAAAGAAATTGCTGTTTTCACAAACTCTAAAGGTCTTCCAAACGAAAGAAAGTTAATAACTAAAACATGGTTAGCCGAGCATGAAGAATGTAAGCGTAATTGAGAAGTTCATATATGAAATGAATAATGTTGATTTTTATTTGAATATCAAGATTTAGAGAGATGAATATACGTAGTAAGAAGTTTTATTTGATATGTATGACACAGGTCACGGAGCTACATTAGAGAGACATCTGGTCGAATGAACTTGGTTACTAACTTGGTTCAAAATAAAGACAATATCCAAGGATAATTAATTTTAAAAAAGGTTTCGTGCCAGTCGGCGGTACAATATCATATGTAGAGGGCAGAAGAATAGGAAATACTATCTTCATCATAAACAATAGAACATATTTTCATTTCCATTTGGTAAATTATTAGTTATTTAAGGCTTACATTTGTTTAAGGGAATAACAAAGGGGAATAACAAAGAAGATCATAGATTATAGCAAATACATCTGGTATACTTTGGCGATTAACATGAAGCAATAGAGAAGAGTCATGTTTAACATTTTATTATTTACCATCATTTTGATATAGGCATAAAATACGTAGGTGAAAAGGAGACTGGCATTTTAATGAAATATAAAGGAAGTACCGCAAAAAATATAAAATTCTTAAGAAGGGAAATTGAGATTTATAGACTGAAATTCAGTTCGTTTGATTGATTTATGCAGTAAATCTTTGGCAAAAATCCATCGAATTCTTTGCTAGCATCTTGCTCTCTGCAAAGATTTACGTTGTCTGTGACTAGTTATACATATATGTGACGTAGGAGAAAGAGAAATATTGAGAAAAAGAACAGAACAAGACTAGAGGTTAAATTATATCATATCATCATTATCATCATCATCATCATCATCGTTTAACGTCCATCTTCCACGCTAGCATGGGTTTGGACGGGAATTTTTCCCACTTGAGGCAAGATTGGTTGTCATGCTCGTATAGGACTGTCTGGCGGGTTTTCTACGGCTGGATGCCCTTCCTAACACCAACCACATTTACAGTGTGGACTGGGAGGTTTCTACCGTGTTACCTCCACGCCACATTACAGCATGGAGTGTGTTTCTTTTGTCGTGACACCTACACGACCTCATTTATTTAGGACTGGATGTTGTGGTACCAACATAACTTTACATCTAAAGGAGTGGTGTGGATAGGGTGGGGGGTGGGTATATTTTGGTAAGAAGTGCCTACTGACTGTAGGTTTCGCTTTGCACTTAGACAAGGCGAGTCTTCTGTATTACTGCGTAGCGCCAAAGATCTCGGTCCAATGACATTGTCTTGGAGAGGTGTAAGTGTGTGAGGTCGGAATTTATCAAGTCGTCCCAGATCTTTCTGGGTCTGCCTACTCCGTGGCTACCGTCTATTTTGATCGCCCTGCACTTTTTTATACAGCTGTCGTCTTTCATGCGCATCACGTGACCATACCAACGTAGTCTTCTCTCGAGTAAACAGCATCTGATTCCTCTTATTCCTAATTTCTCACTTAGTTCATTTATGCTTTGCCGTTCACGTATATTACTATTACACATCCAACGGAGCATGCAAGCTTCGTTCCTCTCCAGTCTGCGTAGATCCTCTGCACACAATGCCCAAGTCTCCCTACCATGTAACATCGCTGTTCGTATGCAGGCATCATACAGCCAGCCTTTCATTTTTAGAGAGAAACCTTTAGCGGCCAATAGTGGTTAAGCTCTCTGAACTTTTTCCATCCCGTTCTGACTCTAGCTACTGTACTTTCACAGCACCCTCCACCACTGCTGATTTTGTCACCCAGGTAACGGAAGGTGTCCACTATTTCTATAGAACAATCTGTGCAATGGAATGAGCTAGTATTCTGTGGGTACTTGCTGCTACTTATTGCACCTGAGCACGGGCCACATATAAAATCTATATTCTTAGTTAGCTTACCTGTGATCCCACTACATCTTTTATGCACCCATACTTTGCATTTGGGACATAAAATGGAGTTTCTGCCTACTCCTTTCCTACACACTGAGCATGGCCATTTCCCAGATGGGGCCAGTGCCCTATTTTCCTTCCTACATACTAGAACTTTAGTCTTAGACAGGTTAATTTTAAGGCCTTTTGATTCTAGGCCATGCTTCCATGTTTGGAATTTCTTCTCTAGTTCAGTCATTGATTCGGCTATAAGCGTTAGATCATCAGCGTATAGGAGTTCCCATGGACAGCCGGTCTTGAACTCCTCTGTTATAGCCTGAAGGGCAATAATAAATTGGAGGGGGCTAAGGACGGAGCCCTGATGAACACCAACTTTTACGCTAAACTCTTCACTATATTCGTTGTTAATTCTAACCTTGCTGACTGTTTCTTTATACATGGCTTGTATAGCTCTCACAAGCCATTCATCAACACCTAGTTTTCTGAGAGCCCGCCAGATAATGGGGCGTGGGACTCTGTCAAAGGCTTTCTCCAAGTCAACAAAAGCTAAGAATGGGGTTTACTTTTAGCTAGGTACTTCTCCTGTAGTTGTACAATGAAAAGAGCGTCTGTGGTACTTTTTCCTGACACAAACCCGGACTGCATTTCATCCAGATCAATTCGCTCTCTGATTAGTTGCGCAATTACTTTTTCTGTGACCTTCATGACCTGG
>OZ024742.1:243043469-243058469 GCA_964016885.1 Eledone cirrhosa
TTAATTTAGAGTTAAAAAATTTAGGATTTGACTATTGAAAGCTCAAAGATAAAGTAAAAGTTAGTTTTAATGCATCGAAAATTGGATCATAAATTCTTCAAATCCTGGTCTAGCATTTAAAAAGAGGGATTATATTATGATTTCCCTAAATTTGAGAAATGATATGAATATTATAAATTTGAATGCCGTGCATATAGAATTAAACTATACTAAAAATATACAGTAAAACATGAAATTGAAGTAAATAATTATGTTGAAAATTTACCAAAAATATGAAATATGTTTCGGAATGGATGTATGAACTACCTTTAAATACTTTTCTTATTAATGTTAATATGATATGAAGATCCGGAATTCTTCGAGACTATGTATTATACAGTATGTCTAGTTAGACGGTAGTCAATTGAATTTCGGATATATTCAGCCTCAATATAATCCCTTTTTTTAATCCTCTGAAGATAGAGAACTACAAATATCTAAATATAATTGTGTATATAAAATTGTGTAGTTAACTATTTGTCTAGCCGATTTCTACAGGCTAGAAGAAATAATTAGATAAGTGTCATATGGCTGTACATCGCGGAAAATAATCTGTATCATTTGTCTATTATTTCTTCATAAGTACATTTTAAACTTATAGCCTCGTTTAAATGATTTTTTTATGTGGTTAATTTATACTGATAGGGGAGAAAATAATGTATATATTTTATCTAATGGTTCTTCGGACTTGCATGTTTATATATAGCTCTGACTAATAATTATTTGCTTAATTAATTCTTCATTGAGCCACACCGTGAAAGGTTGCCAAACTCATATATCTGTGACTATGTCTAATTATATATATATAGCCCTTTGAATTTAATATAATTGTGTATATATAGATCTTCATTATACGAATTTTCACCTAACCGTAGACAACTGATGAGGACCCCCCCGTCCTTGCTTTCTTCTTATTCCCACTGCATTTTAAGATACCTTAAATAGCAACTACACAGCCATTTCTATTCTCCATATATTTCATCATGTTTTCGCTGTGACCATTCTTCTCTCTCCCCTTCTACCTACCTATTTCGCTACTTTCTACTCTCACCCCTCTTTCTTTCACTCCCCTTCTCCCTATCTACTTTTACCCCACTTTCTTCCTCTCCCTTTCTCCCTCTCCCTTTCACCCCCTCGCCTGACCCTTTAGCAGTTCTTTTCTCACTTACAACTGCGGGGATCAGACGTGTGTCTTTTTTCTCTCGACCACTCAGTCTTGAACTTAAGTTCTCTTATCGAGTGGTCTTGCATTTCCTACCTATAGTTGCTCGCACATTGCTCGGTTTGTTGTTTCTTTTGCTGTTATTTCACTATTTTCTCTTTTCTTCCCTTTTGCTTTCCTTCCCTCCCTCCTCCGTTTTCCCAATAACTTATGCAGTTATTGACGCCCTCGGGTGAAATATTTTGTCTTTAAAGCGTAGAAATATCCGAGACCCCCAGTAGACAACTGATGAGGAATCCCCCCTCCCCGACCCCCTTTCTTGCTTTCTTCTTATTCCCACTGCATTTTAAGATATATATATATATATATATATATATATATATATATCCGTATGTGGTTGAGGGCTTAAAGAAAAGAGTACTCAATACCGAACTGGAGTTTAAATATTGATGTTACTCTGGAGTTTCGCTTGTTTATCACAGGTTCAACTTGCCCCATGACCCTGTAATAAACAGACGAAACTCCAGAGTAACAAGTCACACTGTTTAGTATATATATGTATATATATGTATATATATAAGAAAAAGTATGACCCCGACGGCAGAGCTCAAGCCGTTTCGCCGGCTATTTCTGGACTAAATTAAAAATTTTAGCCTGGTGAATAAATAGCCGAACCTTTCAAGGGGGTACTTCCTTATATGGGAAGATTGTAGTTGTCAAGAGGATTGTTTAAAATTTGTTGTAAACACAAATAAGTCTATCATGGCATTTGGTGGCAGGTAGTGGTGGCTGAACTTGCCTGTAGAACAATAGGGGAGTGAGTGGAGCGGTCAAGCGTTGAAAGAGATAAGTACACAGCAGATTCTAAGGCTAGTGTATGGAGTGGAGGAGGGAAGTAATAGAAAAGGTAAATCGAATGAGAGTAGGAGACAATAAGAAATAAAAAGAAATTAAAAAAATATATAAAATTAGATAGTGAGAAATGAATAAAAAAAATCACAATGCTATCTTACAAATACAGGTTAATAATTTGAGAATAGAAAAAAACTTGTAGAAATTGAGTAGTACCAGAAGTGATACAGAATTAAAGGGGTATAACACGTCTGATATAAGTAGTTAGAAAAACGTATTCGGCCAATTCTATCTTAAAATTACAGGGGTCGGGGAACTGATGCTACAGAAGCCCGATGGGCTGCATAGGAGTAGCCGAAGGGGAGAAGCAGACGAGAAAGAAAATAGGGGTGGAAAGAAACAGGGGGAAGAAGAAGACAAAGAGGAAAAGAAAAGAAAAGAGATACATCTACCTAAGTAAGCTGGGGTTTCCCCTAACTTATTCGGTAAGTAGGGGGAGGGGTATCAGCCCTTGTCTACCCACCCGGGTCGTTATGGGGTTTGAGGGCGAGGTAAGTCTGTGTTTGCATGCGGTTACCAGTTCCTCTTTCTTGTTTAGGAGTTGGTCCTTCGAAAACAGCATTTGTAATATTTCCTCCGAGCATAAGTTACACGGACGGCGTCCTCCCGTGTAAGAGTTAACTTTGGACAGTAAGCTCTAACTGAGATTGTAGGTTATATCATTATCTTGGAGGTCCCAGATGTGGCCCGAACGCGTAGTGGCATGTCGTCGGACCGGGTTTCGGAAAGTATGTCGGTGTTGGTAGAGCCGGGTCTTGAAGTCACGCGCGGTTAATCCTATATAAGCTTTGTTGGAGGTGTCCGTCCTCACGTTGCACTGGTAGATCACGTTACATTCTCGGCTTTTGTTATTGAGGGGGCACGTAGATCTATCAGGGCAGTTACACCTCCTGGTCGGCTCTCTACTGATGTCTAGGTTATTTCTTCCATAGGGGATGCGTTTTTTGTTGTTTGAGGAGACGATATTTTGTGCGAAGTTAGGTGTGGTGCTGTAGAAGAGTTTGATGGTGTTTTTGTTGATTATGTGGTAGCGGTGTTGTAGTGGGAAGTGTTTTTCGAGGAGTCTAAAGATGATTTTCCCGATAGGTGTTGCTACCTCGGCATTATAGGGAGGATTGAACCACGTTACGTTGCATGAGCGGCGGTATCGCCTGCTGGATCCGCTAAGAGATGCTGGATAAAAGGATATTTCCTCCCGGAAGCAACTCCGCTTGGGGGTCTGGTTGTAATGAGGCGCGTGTTTGTCGAATATCTGCTCATTAGCGGACAAACGAGATATGCGGAGGGAGATGTTTTTAACCAGGTTATTGGTGATGTTTCTAGGATGGTTAGAGCGGTGGTGGATGTAGTGCAGGTTGTCGTTTGGTTTCCTGTATGGGTAGTACAGATCATTTTCGAGGTTAAGAGTAACGTCCAGGAAATTGAAAATCGGGTTAGGGACGTTTGTAGGGTGATTTTTAATCCCCAGTCCCGGAAGAAGTTGATTAGTTGTTTACGGACCCGGTCTGTACTACTGGAGTTGTACCCTTTGAGGGTGAGAAGCCCATCATCCCGGTACAATCCACCGCCGAATGCAGGAAACATTTCGGTGAGTTTAAATAGTAGGAATAATCCTATAAGATCTGTGACCTCGGCCGAATCCGTCGCGCCCATACTGACGTCGAAGGGGGGGGGGGGGGGGGGTCGGGAGCTTTCTTTATCCACTTAGAGTTGTCGAAAAGTAGGACTGTCTTCCTGGCGTGGAGAATGATATTTCTTTCCTGGTCAGTGATGGGTGTGAGTGTTTTGGAAAAGTCCAAGGCGGCCGTAAGGAGCGGTAAGGTAATAGATGCAAAGTAACTCTCTATGTCAAACTGGATGAATTTTGTGTATTCCTGAACCATGAGATTGCTTCCTGTGTGCTGAGCCATAGGCTAAGTCTCACGTTTTGCTTAACTTTTGGTATAACTCGGTCTAGGATCTTTTTACTGATTCTCCCTATATCTGACTGTGTTGGGTTTATAAGCCTAATGGATGGTTTGCGGTCGAAGTCGGATTTGTGGTCCTTCGGTGTGAAGTAGGGAGTCCGTGGGTCTAGGGGTTCAGTGCGGTCGGCGACTCGAGGCTGGAGGTAATTTGTTGTCCATCTCGATTTATGTCCTCGATAATTGAATGGTTAGCTTTTTATAGGTGGAGTTTAGGCTGCTCCTGATCAGTGTGTGGTATCTGTCAGGATTGACGAAGTAGAGGTTTCCTTTTTTGTCCGAGTGCACCATGATGTCGTTGGTGTTTTCATACTCTGTTATTTTGCTACGGTGTTGTTGTAGGAATCTGTTGTCGGGTTTGAATTTAATGCTCTTGACCAGGTGGAAAAGGTGGTTCTCGAAGGATGAGAGCATAGGGTTCGGAGGGAGATATATATATATTGTACTGTGTCGTTTGCTTTGTTATTTCTGTTTAGTTTTTACATACATATACACAAACACGCACACAAACACGCGTGCGCGCGCGCGCATATACACACAGATATATAATGATTTCTTTATGCATTTATTTATTTTACATATATAATGGTTTCTTATATAGGCACAAGGCCAGCAATTTCGGGGGAGGAGAAAGTCGATTAAATCGACCCCATTGCGTGACTGGTACTTTATTTTATCGACCTCGTAAGGATGAAAAGCAAAGTTAACCTCGGCGGGATTTGAACTCAGATCATAAAGGGATGTAACTCAATGCTGCAAAGCATGGCGTCCGACCCAATCCACCGCTCTATATTTTACATTTATAATGCAACATACCATTAATTATTACTTGCACAACATTTATCAATGCTGCAACATAGATATTTCTACCATATTCACTCACAATGCAACAATAATCAGTTTTCAGTCGTTTAGCTTTTCTTTTGAAGTTAAAAAATTTACTTCTATCACATCTCATTTTAGCGCTGGCATCTTTTAGTCATTTTTATTATTATTGATAATTTTGCTTTCGACTGAACACTGAATGCCTTTTTTGTAAGTGCACCCGGCTGTATGTGTGTTTGTGTGTGTGTATGTGTGTGTTGGGGGGGATGTCTGTGTGTGAGAGTGTGTGAGTGTGTATTGACAAAGAGCTTGTGCATATTAGTATTTGAAAGCATTAAATACCATGGGTTTTATCTCTCTGCCTCTCTTTCTCTCTATTAGACTCTCAGTAATTTTGCATCTGCTTTCTGCATGTTCAAAACGTTAGCAGCTTGGCTTCTCCTGAAAACACACACGTACATACATATATGTATATTATATATATATATATATATATATAACATTTATAAATACATATATTGTGTATATGTATGTATGTACGTATGCAGGTATGTATATAAAGAAATACACCCCACCAGATATACTAAACACTTGAAAAGAGGCATTTAAAATAACATGCCATGCTTGCTTGAAATAAAATAAAATTGATGTACCAAGAATTCACATAGAAGACTTTAGCTGCAGTATGATATTATAGTAAGAAGAACAACAATAACAACGACAGCAACAACAACAACAGCAACAACAACAACAACAATAACAACAACAATAATAATAATAATAATAATAATAATTTTAGTTGATTTTTTTCTAAGGCACTTAAAAGTTAGCATTTACTGACGCAGTAAACAAAAAAATAAATTCGTACGAATGTCATTCGTGAAATTTTGTACATAGAAATTATTGAAACACTTAATTCAATAATTATCGTTAAAATTATTGTGAATAGCTTGGTAACAATAACGTTATTTTCTTTAGCAAAAGGGTAGAAGAGGGGGGGTCGAAGGATTGATTATGAGATTTTGAAGTTTATGTGGTGGGGAATGTGGAAGGTAAGAACGGGTAGTAGGCTGGGATTAAAATACAAATTAAATAAAAAGAGAAAGAATACAGTTTTCGACAAAATGAATGGAAATTACAAAACGTACTTTTACTGGCTGTGACGTCATTTCGTCTGGAATGTTACATTGACATATTTCACTTCTGATGCTGAAATGAAAAGAAAAATGAAAGCAAAGATAACGCATACATTCTACAACATACTCATACACACACACGGACATACATGTGTTCATATACACATATATACGTATGAGACGTATATATATATACATACATATATATATATATATATACACGGGTGTGTATGATTGTGTATAGAAGATTATATTAATAAAAGGAATTCCAACTTTGTCTGATTTACTCGTTTTATATATATATATATGTATATATATATATATATGTGTGTGTGTGTGTGTGTGTGTGTGTGTGTGTGTGTGTGTGTGTGTGTGTGTGTGTATATATATATATATATAAACATACAAAGTGCAAAACAATATACGGAATAATAAGGCGGAAACGGGTGAGGGCTGGTATAATAGTGTAGTGATGGGATAATGTGAACAAGAGAGGGTTTTTAGAGAGCTTCAGAGGAAGAAGGGGTGTAATGAAGATAGAGAAAAGGCGGGAAAGAGTGAGAGTAACAAAATGGGAAACAAATGTGTAATCTATGTAAGAGGCAGAGAATGGTTGAATGTATGAGAGAGAGGGGAGAGAGAGGGGAGAGAGAGGGGAGAGAGAGGGGAGAGAGAGGGGGAGTGAATCGGAAGGAAACGTTTGTATGTATGTGTGAGAGAAGGAGAGACAAAGACAGAGACAGACAGAGAGACAGTCAGATAGATAGATAGATAGATAGATAGATAGATAGATAGATAGATAGATAACTTTCTTTTTATTTGCCACCAGGGCATCAAAAAGTGGGACAAGTACAATGGGGGGAGTTTACATAAAAAGGCGTCCTCAATAAGGAGGAGGCAATAACAAAATATAAAAATATAAAATATAACAAACATAAATTGAATAACAAAATCCTCAATAGGGAGGAGGCGCCTTGGGGGGTCGCACACACCCCCCGAAAAAAGTGTGCAACCCTTCTCCTCAGGAGCACAGAGAGAGGGTGTTCCCTTGATCTTTCATCTTTCTCACCTACAGTCTGATGTAGAGTGAAGGCCCATTCACACGGGCCATTCTCGCCACTTTCACCCATCTTTCATAAAAACGGCTGGGGTGCAGCACCTCTCTCTCCATCCTGATCCTTCTTCCGAAATGATATCGGAAGAAACGGACCAGTTGTTGGACAGAGAGAAAGGTGTCTGACCTCAGTCCTTTCAGACGCGTCCACCATACAACCTCTTTCACCATGGTTGTTACGCACAGAAACACCGTTTTTGAAGAGGGAGGCGGCTTGATCGTTACAATAGACTCGGTGGTCAACCGTATCGGTCCCACCCGTGACAGCAGTCGTTCGACATAGCCCCACAGATCGGTAATGCCCGAGCAGTGTACCAATGCATGTGCAACGGTTTCCTCGTCGCACACGCATCTGGGACAGATCTTTTTCGAGGGGTCCCTATCCTGGCGCCCGTGTCTATAGAGCTTTTCTCGAACGGGGAGAGTCCCTCGGTAGCACTGCCAGGCCAGGGACCTCTGGAAGTTATCCATAGGTCCCGGGCTGAATGTCCTACCGAACAGGTTGGCCAGTTCGTTTTCCTCCATGCCTAGGGCTTCACCGAGGACGTCGTCGCACCTGCTAACCACCAGCCCTCTATAGAATGACGAGGTGGATTCTCCACTGACAGCCGGGTCCGCCTGCCAGAGAGCCGTGAGCGCATGGGCACACTCGGTGTACCAGGCGCCCAGTTTTCTCGGTCTTTGCTTGAACCAGGACTGCAGCTCGGTGAGCGAGACGATCCTGGGAAAGGCACGCCTCACGAACGGGGCCCACACCGGTTGACCGGTGAGGAATACCTGGAGGTGCCGTAGCCTTAATGCGTGTTTACGCATCATCAGCCACGGCATCCCCAGCCCTCCTTTCGAAGCGTGTTGATAGCAGATGGATCTCCTCATCATAGGAGCCCGCTTCTTCCAAAGGAATTGGAAGAGTGCGCGCTCCATTTTGGCGTAGCGTTTCTCTTGGGCAAGGCACGACGGTCATGCGGTAGTAGATGACGGACGCTATATAAGTGTTCGCCACCTCCGCCCGACCTTTCAGGGACAGTTTGCACTCGGCCCACTTCTGGGTCAGTGCAAACACCCTGTTCGTTACCTCGCCCCAGTTGATTTCCACCTGGAGGTCTGGTCCGAACCAGACCCCGAGCAACTTCACCGGGCCCTCCGTGCAGCGCCCGACGACGCCATCGGAGGGCATCGATTTTCCCCTCCACGTGCCGAGTTGCAAACCGATCGACTTGTCCCGGTTCAGCTTAGCCCCTGTAAACCTTTCGTACTCCTCCAGTAAGGTGCCGATCGCCCCGATTTCCGAGGCCGTCGACACCATTACTGTTTCGTCATCGGCATAGGGCGACACAGCTTTCCGCGATCCCGGTTCCAACGGTATGCCTTGCAACAACTCCAACTTCCGCAGCAGTGGCTCTAGAGTCATTACATACAGAAGGGAGGAGAGAGGGCACCCTTGTCGGATGGACCGTGCGATTTCGAACGGCTCCGAGAAGTAGCCGTTCACCTTGACTCTAGAGCAGATGCGGCTGCTGTGCATGGCAGTGATCCAGCCCCTGAAAACGGGTCCGAAGCCTGCCACCGCTAGCACCGCATCCAGGTAACCATGGTCGACCCTATTGAACGCCTTAGATTGATCCAAGTTGATCAGGGCCCCACCAAAGCCGGGTTCGTTCCCAACCCTCTTTATGATGTAGCGCATGAGGTGGAGGTTGTCGTGGATGGACCTGGACGGGATAGCACATGTCTGCGCATCTCCCACCAGGTGGCCCACGACAAGCGCCAACCTCTTTGCTAACACCTTGGCCAAAATCTGTAACTCTGTATTTAGCAGAGTTATGGGACTGAAATTACTTATATCGTCCCCCTTGTTCTCGTCCTTCCTCACTAGCGTGACTACGCCCTTGGTCACAGCACAGGTAATTCTCCCGTTCTGTTGCCAGTTGCAGTAGATCACCTCGAGGAGATCGGGGGAACAAGTTCGGCATAGCTAGGTATAGTTCGTATGGAAGACCATCGAGACCCGGGGATTTGCGTTTGTCGCATTGGCTCAGCACGTTCTCTGTCTCAGCGGCTGAAATCGGCTCCTCGCAGGACTTCGCCTCCCTGTCCGAGAGACGCGGCAGGCCGTCGAGGTATGGACCGTAGTCCACTTCCCCAACCGGCTCCCCGTTCCTTCCGAACAATCTGGCAAAGTGCTTTTGAAAAGCCTCGCACATCTGCTTAGGTTCAAGGAACACCCGTCCATCCTGGTCTCGCAAAGACCGGATAGTGGATCTAATCACTCTTTTGGCTTCTGTCACGCGGGCCCAGCTAACAGCGTTGGTCCCCTCGTTTCCCAGAGCAAGTATTTTGCTTCGGACGATACAGCCTTCGTGTTTCGCGTCGAAGAACTGGCCCAGGGCCGTTCTCGACGCTGGCACTCTGGCCACGTCGCCGCTTCTAATTGCCTATTCTACACTATCTACCAACTCCCTTTCCTTCCTATTTCTATTTGAGGCTAACTCCTTACTAAATTCTATAGAGACTACTCTAATCTCTCTTTTGAGAGATCCCTACCACCTGCTGTTGACGATGGCGCCCGTCAACCGGTCCTTAACTAAAGTGCTAATCCTGTCCCTGTAAGCTTTACTTGCCGGTAAGGACAAGTTGAGCTTCCAGTAACCGGATCCCTGTCTATGCGTTCTGTCAAGGTTGACCATGCAGGTCACTAACTTGTGGTCTAAATAGCCAACCATGAGCATTTCTGGACAACTTAAAATGTCCTTATCCTTATTTCTAACTAAGAACCTATCTAGGTACGACCTAGATGATCCGCTGAAGTTTGCCCAAGTCCAGGTTGGCGCAGTCGGAAAATCTAGTCGATATCTATCGGCCAGGTCAAATCGTCCGATTAACCCTTTGAGGCTGTTACACCCCTCTCTATCGGGACGGGCCCCTACGTAGTCCCAACGTGCATCTAGGATACCATTCCAGTCCCCCACTAATAGCAAGGAGCGGGACGTCCCTAGAAAAGTCTCCAGACGATGGAAGAAGTCCGGCCGTGTTGACCCGCTTTGCCTTCACCACTGCCAAGGTCCAGAATCACTAGTCGACTCTCTCCGGGTCCAAATGTACCGTCTGTGTTTCGAGACCCAGATGTTTTTGCAGCAGAACGACAACCCCACCTCCATATCCGGGCTGACAGAAAGATGCGTGCATCTCAAAGTCATCAAAGATGGGGGCCAGCTGTCGCACGTTGCTAATCCGGGCCTCGCAAATAACCATCACATCTATACGTTGTGACCTGAGGTCATTTAGAAGCATTGCTTGCTTCCAAGTTGAGCCCAGGCCACGCGCATTTAGACAACCTACTCTCAGCATAGCCATGTTTGTGGTGAAGAGAAAAGGCACTTACCTCTCTGCGTACCGGGTATCGGGCTGCACAATTTCCATGAGGGTGGGGGATGGGTTGTTGGTGGGGTGGTGGTTTGTGGAAGTGTAGGGACATCAGTGTATTGTGTGGTTGGGATGTTTGGAGTTGTGTGGGTATTTGGGGAGGGGGTGGGAATTTTTTAGGAGGACGCGGTTAATCGGCCCGACGCAGGAGGGGCCCACGTCCTCTTTAAAGTTGTTTTTTAGCGTTTTATATGTGTCCTCTGGGGCCTTAATCATTTTGAGGTGGGGAAAATCCCCTGCCTGGGTGAAGTTAGGCCCTTGGGTTTTCACTAAATTGTTGTTGTATACAATGTTTAGCAGTTTTTTTTTATTTCTTGTATTTATGTATGTGTATGCATGTTTTTGTTTTTGTCTGGTGTTTTTTGTTTGCTGTTGTTGTGTGCTCTTTTGTGTTGGTGTCTGTGTTATGTTTTGAGGAGGGGTTGTTTTCATTTGTGTGTCTGAGGTGTTTTCTTTTTTTTCTTTTGATTGTGTGGAAGTGCTCCTCCTCGTCTGACGACGAACGAGGGTCATCTTCCGTGTTGGAGGGGAGGGGTAGATTTTCGGGTTGTGTTTGCGGTGCGGGTGTTTTGGAGATTGTTTTTTTTTAATGGGGGGGATGGGTTGGACAGGGTTTTGTTTTGGTTTGAGCTGTGGTTGTTGTTTTTGTAGTGGTGGTTGTGGTGATTGTGTTTGTTGTGCAGTTGGTAGTGTATGCACGATTGGGGTTTTCTTTTTAAGTTGAGGACAGACAGCCCTCATGTGACCTCTGGCTCCACAGAGGTAACACGAGGGCCGCCTACCCTCAACGGTAATGTTAATAAAAGTTTGGTCATCCAGTATGACGCGTTCAGGGATCTGGGCGATCCTTTCGGGCCTCAGTTGAACTAAAAGTTCGAGGCCCGTTCCACTGAACGCGTCACCCGATGCCTTTCCCATGGATATTAATGTGTCGTCGTCTAGGTTCAGGAAACCTGTCAATACCCACCATATATCCATAATCGGAAGGATGGTGTGAATTTTTATTTTTTGTGTCCTTCTACCCATGTACGTAGGGTAGAAGGTGTATGCGGTGGATGTGAACGGGTTTATTGACAGTTTCGCTACCTTGTCCCTGTCCTTCATGAGAATGGATAGACTCCTGTGGAGCCTATCCTTCTGAATGAATATGATGTCTTTCATGACATCTTTTAAAACCAGCTCTATCTCACTCTGTGATGGTTGAGCTGGTTTTTTGGTTTTGTTTGAGACTGTCCTAAACATGACAGTGTTTAGGCGTCTCTGCCTTTTTAGTTACGGGGGGGGGGGTCGAAAAGGATCCATTTTCCCGTACACTACGTATTTTTTGGCATCTGCCAGTAGCTCCTTAGCTTTGCTTATATCTACTGGCAGGTACTCGAGGGTTTTCCTTGCAGTCTGGGCGAAGGAGACCTTTTCCTTATTCGTGTTGCTGTTGTTGTTGGTGGTATTGTTGTTATCATTGTTGTTGGTGTTGTTGTCTTTATTGTTGCTGTTGTTGTTGTTGTTGGTGTTGTTGTTGTTTTCAGTTTCTTGTATAGTTGTGGCTACGTCAAATTGTCGGTCAGCAGGTGGAGAAAATTCTTCCTCTGGCTGACCTCTGCCTTTGGCATCTGCTGCTGTGACAGTGGCAGTATAATTTCCCCTTTCTTCCTTTGAATGTTGGTGAAGATGCTTCAGCCATTTTTATCAAAGTAGGATTTTTTGAAATTTTTCGAAAGATAAAATTTTTACAACACTATTTCGCCTAAAGGCGTAGAATATTTTGAGAGACTGACCAGATCAAAATTTGACCTGGCAGTCCCTCTACAAAATGGTACAAAAATGAAAGTTTACAGTTCACAATTTCCAGATAAATTTAAACGAAACTTACCGAGCGAGCTCAGCACATGTGTCCATCCCAGATAGATAGATAGATAGAGTAAGTAGATAGATAGAGTAAGTAGGTAGGTAGGTTGGTTGATAGATATGTTTCTTTATTAGCCACAGGGGCACAAAAGAAGGGGACAAATACAAAGGGGGAAGTTTACATACAATAAAAACGTGTAAAATGTTATCACAAATGCAATAGATAGATAGATATCTTTATTTGCCACAGGGGCATACAAAAATGGGACATTACAAGACGTGACGGCGGGGATTTTACATAAAATCTTTAACAATAGATTGTAGGTAGATAGATAGATAGATGAGTTTCTATTTATTTGCCACTAGGGCACAAAAGAAGATAGATGGATAGAAAGAAAGAAAGAAAGAAAGAAAGAAAGAAAGAAAGAAAGAAAGAAAGAAAGAAAGAAAGAAAGAAAGAAGAAAAAAAAGAAAGAAAGAAAGCAAGGAATAAAGAAGGAAAGAAAGCAGGAAAAAACATTGAAAACATCGACACTAAACATGAAAGATTCGAATGCTGTCAACACCCTTCTAAGGGAGGGCTGGGCATGCCGTGGCTGATGATGCGCAGACATGCGCTGAGGCTACGCCACCTCCAGGTATTCCTGACCGGTGAACCGGTGTGGCTCTGGTTTGTGAGACGACCTCTTCCACAACTCGTCTCACTAACAGAGCTGCAGTTCTGGGTCACGCGAAGACCAAAAACGGGCGCCTGGCACCTCGAGTGCCTTCAGGGGCTCACAGCCCTCTACCAAGCGGAAACGGCAATCAGCGGAGACTCTACTTCGACATTCTATAGGGGATTAGTGGAGGATAAGTGCGACGACGTTCTCGTAGGTGGTGGTGGTGGTGGTGGTGGTGGTGGTGGTGATGGTCGTGTTGGTGATGGTGATGGTGGTGGTGGTGGTGGTGGTTGTGGTGATGGTGGTGGTGGTAGTGGTGGTGGTGGTGGTGGTGTTGGTGGTGGTGGTGGTGGTGGTGATGGTGGTGGTGATAGTGGTGGTGGTGGTGGTGGTGGCGGCGATTGTCGTGGTGAGGACGACGACAATGATGATGATAATGAACACGACACCGTCGGTGATGGCGGTGGTTGTGGCAGCGGTGGCGGGGTGTTGTGGTAGTGACGGTGGCGGCGGTTTAATAATGAGAGTGGTGTGGTGGTGGTCGTAGTGGTGTGGTGCTGGTGGTGTAGGTTGTAGTAGTGGTGGTGGTGGTGTAGGTTGTAGTGGTGGTGGTGGTGGTGTAGGTGGTGGTGGTGGTGGTGGTGGTGGTGGTGATCATGTAGGTTGTAGTGGTGGTGGTGGTGGTGATGTAGGTTGTAGTGGTGGTGGTTGTGGTGGTGGTGTAGGTTGTAGTGGTGGTGGTGGTGGTGATCATGTAGGTTGTAGTGCTGGTGATATAGGTTGTAGTGGTGGTGGTGTAGGTTGTAGTGGTGGTGGTGGTGATGTAGGTTGTAGTGGTGGTGGTGGTGGTGGTGTAGGTTGTAGTGGTGGTGGTGGTGGTGATCATGTAGGTTGTAGTGCTGGTGATATAGGTTGTAGTGGTGGTGGTGTAGGTTGTAGTGGTGTTGATGTAGGTTGTAGTGGTGGTGGTGGTGGTGATCATGTAGGTTGTAGTGCTGGTGATGTAGGTTGTAGTGGTGGTGGTGGTGGCGGTGGTGTAGGTTGTAGTAGTGGTGGTGGTGGTGGTGGTGGTGGTGATGTAGGTTGTAGTGGTGGTGGTGGTGGTGATGTAGGTTGTAGTGGTGGTCGTGGTGGTGTAGGTTGTAGTGATGGTGGTGGTGATGTAGGTTGTAGTGCTGGTGATGTAGGTTGTAGTGGTGGTGGTGGTGATGTAGGTTGTAGTAGTGGTGGTGGTGGTGGTGGTGATGTAGGTTGTAGTGGTGGTGGTGGTGGTGGTGATGTAGGTCGTAGTGGTGGTCGTGGTGGTGTAGGTTGTAGTGATGGTGGTGGTGGTGGTGATGTAGGTTGTAGTGGTGGTGGTGGGGGGGATCATGTATGTTGTAGTGGTGGTGGTGGGGGGGATCATGTATGTTGTAGTGGTGGTGGTGGTGATGTAGGTTGTATTGGTGGTGGTGGTGTAGGTTGTATTAGTGGTGGTGATCATGTAGGTTGTAGTGGTGGTGATGTAGGTTGTTGTGGTGGTGGTTGTGGTGGTGTAGGTTGTAGTAGTGATGGTGGTGGTGGTGGTGGTGTAGGTTGTAGTAGTGGTGGTGGTGGTGATCATGTAGGTTGTAGTGGTGGTGGTGGTGGTGGTGGTGGTGGTGGTGGTAGTGATCATGTAGGTTGTAGTGGTGGTGGTGGTGATCATGTAGGTTGTAGTGGTGGTGGTGGTGGTGGTGTAGGTTGTAGTAGTGGTGGTGGTGGTGATCATGTAGGTTGTAGTGGTGGTGGTGATGTAGGTTGTAGTGGTGGTGGTGGTGGTGATCATGTAGGTTGTAGTAGTGGTGGTGGTGGTGGTGGTGGTGTAGGTTGTAGTGGTTGTGGTGGTGGTGATCATGTAGGTTGTAGTGGTGGTGGTGGTGGTGATCATGTAGGTTGT
>OZ024742.1:243065969-243068469 GCA_964016885.1 Eledone cirrhosa
TAGAAGAATCACACCCCAGTCTAAAGATTTTCAGTCAATTATTTGTTCTAAAACAACATTCTAACAATTTCACCCCATAAATAAATAATTTCTCTAACTTCCTGAAAATATATAAATAAGCAATAGGTTCCATCAATATGGCGGCATATTTCAAAATTTTCGTTTTGTTCCCTTGAGGCCTAAAGGAAAACAAAACCGTCATATCATTCGAAAAAAAAGTTATTTTGCCACTACTACTACTACTAGTACTAGTACTACTACTACTACTACTAATAATAATAATAATAATAATATAAGTATTATTATTATTATTATTATTATTATTGTTATTATTGTAACGGAATTCTCTTTTTACAAATATAAAATGTACTTGATAACCAGTTATGTTTAGCTGGTAGCAATGAGAATTAAATTTCACCCAGTCAAGTATCCGTCTTCATGGAAATATAATGAAGCATTATATTTTTAACTGAAATGGGTAAAAAGGTTCAGAACAGGAAAAAGGTAAATTATAGAGATATGTATCCTCAACACCTTTATTGTTTGTTAACCCAGACAGCTGCTCTGGAATGGACATCCGTCGGTTTAGGAGATGAGTATTCCACATGTTCGATCAACGAAACGACCAGCATGTGAAATAAAGAAGTGAGTTGTTGGTCATTGCACAGACAAATGTACCCTTAAGGGAATTCTTAGGAAGGATCAGCGTAACATTGTGTGTGTTAAGGCTACCATATTGAATTATAGATACAGTCCTTCCGACGGGCTTCCCAACAGTTTCTTATTTTGGTAAGGTGCGATAAGCTCAATGCGTTACTAAAGTCGACAGTATGCAGGAAGTTAAGTCAATAGTATGTTCCACAACCTTGATTTATTGCTTTATATATATAATATATATATATATATATATATATATATATATATATATATATATATATATATAATATATATATATATATATATATATATATATATATATATATATATATATATATATATATATATATATATATAAAGCAATAAATCAAGGTTGTGGAACATACTATTGACTTATTTTTTGATACCCAGATTCCTGATGATTTCTAAAGAATGAAACAGTTCTAGTCCTGTAGAATCTCATCTATATTAAAACTTTTATACTCTGCAATGTATTGAGTACCTTACTTACTGTGGTTACCTCCGATTCAACCCGGAATAACGTATATATATATATATATATATATGATATATATATATATATATATATATAATATATATGATATATATATATAATATATATGATATATATATATATATATATATATATATATATATATATGAGAGAGAGAGAGAGAGACATATATGTATATAGATGCGAATTGGCAGAGTCGTTAGAACGTGGATAGAATGCTTTACGGTATTGGTTCCGGCTCTCTCTGCTCTCTGAGTTCAAATCCCGCGCACCGCCGAGGTCAACTTTGCCTTGCATCCTTTTGAGGTCGATAAAAAAGTACCAGTCTAATACTGGTGTCGGTTATTCCTCATTTCCCCTCTCTCTCTCTCTCTCTCTCTCTCTCTCTCTCTCTCTCTCTCTCTCTCTCTCTCTCTCTCTCTCTCTCTCTCTCTCTCTCTCTCTCTCTCTCTCTAACTCTCTCTCTCTCTCTCTTTCACTCTCTATCTTTCTCACTATCTCTCACTCTCACTTTCTATCTTTCTCTGGAAGAAATCTGGTGTACTCAGGCCTGGAGGGGCTCTGCCAGGATTAAAATACCCCAGAAACGCCGTATGTCAATACGGTACCCCTACGGCTCTATCAGGATTCACAGGACCACACACACCACCCAGTTCCTGCTATTTCAAGCGTTCACCTAATATATTCCTTCCATATACTGTACCGATTGTTTTGTTATTTCTGTTTACCTTTTACGTATATGTATATATGGTGTACATATATATGTATATGCATGTGTGTGTGTGTGTGTGTGTGTGTGTGTGTGTGTGTGTGTGTGTGTGTGTGTGTGTGTGTGTGTGTGTGTGTGTGTGTGTGTGTGTGGATCCCACGATTGGCTCTTGAAAAATAAAAACAGATTTTTCACACAAATTTGATATGTTAGTTCCGAATAGTTTACTTTATTTTACATATGTAAATCTTAACGTGACTGATTATTTAAGCGTAAGCATACAACTAAACATATCGCTCTATGAACGAATGATAATAAATGGTTAGTTTAGATATGAGCCTCTTGCATGATATCTTCACTAATTCAGAAGTTTTGGGTTAATCATCTTATCTTCAGAGTTACACTAACATACTCTAATCATTTAATTTTACTATCTCTGGATTATAAGTATTCGAGAATAGCTGTTGTAAAGCGATAGTGATCCCATTCATAAAACTTCTCAGATTCCATACACCAAATTATTAAATTGACCTCAGAGATTTATACTAGTTAAACGGTTTAGTTATATCTGCATAAGCTGGGGGGGGGGGGGGGTAGCAAATAGGATAGAATAGTACAGA
>OZ024742.1:243078469-243113469 GCA_964016885.1 Eledone cirrhosa
TGAATGTCCAAATAAAAAGATTATTACCCATGATTTCGAGGTTTACACCAAATGCAATAATGTCGTTTTAGATTAGTGCATTCATGTGTGTCCTAATTCTGCAAGATTTAAACAAACTTTAACCAAACAAAAGGATATTGAGTTCTTTTCAAGTATTTGTTATCATTTACACTTGTTTCTGCATCAACCACTTAAAACTCCAGTGAATTTTTATTGCAGTGACTTTTCTCTTGTGTACTCATGTTTCATCCTAAACTTGTTAAGTGTAATTCAACCAAAAATATCGTAGGTGGAAGAAGAGAAATCAACGTTTGCAGTAATTCGATGTGGAGTGCTTTAAAGCTTGTTCTTGCGAAATACATTGCAAAAAAATACTGTCTTGTTTTTCACTGATATCAACCATCAAAAGACATCAGACGAATTATAATTGCTTGGTTTTCCGATAACCTATTTATTCACATACTCCTTTTGAATGTTGTTGAAACTGTTTCTATATCAAACTGATAAGTTGTGATCAAATAATTGTATTGCGACCTTTTGTTTTTGCATATTACTGAATAGTAAATACATGTTGTTATTTCACTTACGCATTTAGCTTTTAATTAAGTCAGTAATGCTGACCAGAAATCTTCATAATTATTTTTGTACATGTAAAAACCAATATCAGTTGCTTACAGCTAGCTTGGATAGACTATACTATCTGATAAGGTCAAGTAAGACCTAAACGTCGCGATATCTGTTTTATTTTGTTTGTTTGTTTTTTTGTTGTTTTTTTTTTCTTTTGCCTCAAAACAAGAATTAGATTTCCTCGTAAGCAAATACATTAATTTGGTTAAATTAATTCTCCAGTTCATGAAATTATAGCCACTTTTTCTATAACAGCCGCTAATAATTACTGCCGTGCAACTAAAAAGGAAATTTCAATTAATTTAGAAATTTTTACAGACGTGATTCAGCGTACCACCTCTTAACGTATTGATCTAAATCAGAGGTTCTCAAGTTTGCGCTACCGCCCCCAGGGGGCATTGAGAAGGTCCAGGGGGCACTGGGACTGAAGGGGGCAGTGGGGGAGTGGTAGTGATGATATATTATAATAATTGCTTCTACTTTTGGCACAAGGCCAGCAATTACCCAGTACATTACTGGTACTTTATTTTATCGACCCCGTAAGGATGAAAGGCCAAGTTAACCTCGGCGGGATTTGAACTCAGAATAGAAAGGGCCGTAACTCTATGAGTCAAAGCATGACGTCCGACCCTCTACCGATACTGCCAATCCACCGCCATGATATATTATAATAATTGTTTCTACTTTTGGTACAAGGCCAGCAATTACCCAGTACATTACTGGTACTTTATTTTATCGACCCCGTATGGATGAATGGCAAAGTTAAACTCGGCGGGATTTGAACACAGAATGGCAAGGGCCGTAACTCTATGCTAGAAAGCATGGCGTCCGACCTTCTACCGACACTGCCAATCCACCGCCCTATGATATATTATAATATGATATATTATAATAATATAATTAAATATCAAACGATACACATTATATAAAATTAGTAACATGAAATATATAATACCTATTTATACATAGTATATATATATATCATTCATTATATAGTAATGCACTGGGTAATTGCTGGCCTTGTGCCTAAAGTAGAAACAATTATATATAGATTAAAAATTTCATTTATATATTATTTAGAATTTGCGTGTAGGCAGGTATTTCTGGAAATAGAGGGGGTGAGGGTATTACGTAGCCACAAAAGATTGAGAACCTCTGATCTAAATTCACACCGTTGGCCCACATGAAGCATCTACCTTAACTCATTTTATTTTTCAGTTTTGTGATATACATACACCATTTCTATTTGATTATTAATACGATGTACATTTTTTACCTTCTCTGTTGGTGCTCTATAGGGACATTCCATTGTAGTAGTCATGTAATATTATAATGTTTGGGTATAACAATCTTTGAATATTTTGTTATGATAAATCATCATTATCATTCATTGTATTGATATAGATCACAATTATACCATCACATGTAAGATTAATTCATTCCTGAAGTCACGTTGAAGCAAGCGTTCTTTTACATCATTTTCTTATGATGTTCCATTGTGTAGCTCCAGATCAGCTATGGTCTCAAAAATGACTGTTCTTTCGGGAGTTGCTAATCCCATTTGTGTTATCAGATGACTCTTCGTGCCTTTATTGACCGCCGAGGTTAGCTTTGCCTTTCATCCTTACGGAGTTGATAAAATAAAAGTACCAGTAATGCACTGAGGTTGATTTAATCGACTTTACCCTCCCCAAAATTGTTGACCTTGTACCTAAATCAGAAAGCATTATTATGATCTGAATTGGCAGTATCGATAGAGTCGGACACAATGCTTTGAAGCATAGAGTTACGTCCCTTTATGATCTGAGTTCAAATCCCGCCGGGGTTAACTTTGCCTTTCATCCTTACGGGGTCGATAAAATAAAGTACCAGTAATGTACTGGGTAATTGGTGGCCTTGTGCCAAAAGTAGAAACCATTGTTATGATCTCTAACGTCTCTCCTGTACGCTTGTAGCAGAGGTGGTTGTTATTGTTTATGCTGCTGTAGCAGCTGTAATATCCTTCATCTTTGCAGATCGTAGCTCTCCCCCCATGATGTAGGACTCTTTGTGGTGGATTGCCTCATCAATTGTTTAATCTTACCCTAGAACTGCAACTCAGTCAAAGAGACGAACTACGAGAAAACGTATTAAACAAAGAACTTGTGATATCTGTGTACATGATGCACAATTTTATGTATGACTAGACAGCCCGTGACCTGTTGGGTCATGTTCACTTAAAAATAATTTTTAAATAATTAAAATATACACAGACATGTATATGATGTAAAATGAAATTGGAGGGCCCATATATATATATATATATATATATATATATATGTGTGTGTGTGTGTGTGTGTGTCTGTGACCTATATACACTGGTCACAGACACACACACGTATACACACAAACATAGAAACCCTTCCTATTTAGCAGGCAATATTCGCTAAACACATCCTGTCCTAACACAAGTTATATGATACATATGACAAAATATTCAGTCATCAAATCTTAGCCTGATACGGTAATGCTGAATTCAATTATTTGAAGTCACCTGTTATAATTTCATTCAACAACACCACAAGCTCTCTCTCTCTCTCTCTCTCTCTCTCTCTCTCTCTCTCTCTCTCTCTCTCTCTCTCTCTCTCTCTCTATCTCTCTATCTCTTTCAATCCATTCTCTCTCTCTCAACCACTATCTCTTTCTCTATTTATGAAGGTACCCGTAAAAAACCCGTATCTCGGGGAACCGTACTCCGATTTACGTGAAACTTGTTTTATTCCATTCGTATTCCCATTTCAGGGGCGACTTCCTTTCAAAGTATTTTCCCATTATGCGCTGTTTTGTCTGTATTAAATTGCAGACAAGCACACAATCATAGAGTTTTAATAGATAGATAGATATCTTTCTTTATTTGCCACAGGGGCGTACAAAATTACAAGACGTGAAGGCGGGGGTTTTACATAAAAATAACTTTAACATTAATAAATAACAATAAACTATATATAATAAAATAACAATTGAAATCCCCAGTAGGGGGGGGGGGTTACTGCAGGGTTGTTTTACACCCCGTGGATAGAACAACCCTCAACACCAGGAACACGTTTTGTAGGTGTTCCTGTCTTCCCTCTGTTTATCTTCCTCAACCTACAGGTTTATATACAGAGAAGGCCCATTCACTCGGGCCATTTTTGTCACATTAACCCACCTTTCAGCGAATTTACTGGGGTGTAGCACCTCTCTCTCCACTCTCACCTTCCTTCTGAAGTGATACTTAAAGAAGGGGATAAGTTGTTGTCCGGAGAGAAAGGTGCTTGCCCTCAGTCCTTTTAACCTCGTCCACCATATTACCTCTTTCGCCATAGGCACCAGACAGAGGAAAACCGCCTCTCCTTCGTTCTTAAATGAAGGCGCCGGTGTGATCCTCACGATGGACGCGGCTGACAACTGGATACGTCCCACACGTTACAGCAGCTGTTCGACATAATTCCACAGGTCGGTCACCCCTGGGCACTGAACAATTGCGTGCAGAACGGTTTCGATGTCCTGCTCGCATCTTGGACAGGTCCTTTTGGCAGGATCTCTGCCAGGGCGTCCGTGCCTGTAGATTTTGTCTCGAACTGGTAGAGATCCTAGGTAGCACTGCCAGGCCAGAGACCTCTGGAAGTTATCCATAGGCCCTGGACGGAAAGTCCTCCCGAACAGATTGGTCAGTTCGTCCTCCTCGATGCCTAGAGTTTTCCGAGAACGTCGTCACACTTATACTCCACTAATCCCCTATAGAATGTCGAAGTGGGGTCTCCGCTGATTGCCGTGTCCGCTTGGTAGAGGGCTGTGAGCGCCTGTAGGCACTCGAGGTGCCAGGCACCAATTTTCGGTCTTCGCTTGACCCAGGACTGCAGCTCTGTTAGTGAGACGAGTTGTAGAAGAGCTTGTCTCACAAACGACAGCCACACCTGTTCTCCGGTCAGGAATACCTGGAGATGGCGTAGCCTCAGCGCATGTTTGCGCATCATCAGCCACGGCATGCCCAGCCCTCCGTTAGAAGGGGGTTGATAGCAGATGGATCTCCTCACCAAGGGAGCCTGTTTCTTCCAGAGGAACTTGAAGAGTAGGCGTTCCATTTTGGTAAGGTATTCGCGAGGAGCAAGGCACGACTGTCAAGCGGTAGTAGATGACGGACGCTATGTAAGTGTTCGCCACCTCCGCTCGACCTTTAAAGGAGAGTTTGCACTCAGCCCACTTCTGGGTGAATGCAAACACCTTCCCCGTGACCTCGTTCCAGTTCTTGTCCACCTGGAGGTCTGGACCGAACCAGATCCGAGCAATTTCACCGGTCCTTCCGTCCAGCGTCCAACGACACTGTCGGAAGGCATGGGTTTGCCTCTCCATGTGCCGAGTTGCAAACCGACAGACTTGTTTGGGTTTAGTCTTGCTCCTGTCAACGTTTCGTATTCCTGTAATAGGTTGCCGATTACCCTGATTTCCGAGGTTTTCGACACCATTACAGTTATGTCGTCGGCATAGGCTGACGCTGCTTTCCGCAGTCCTGGTTCGATCGGGATGCCCTGCAACAGTTCCAATTTCCGCAGTAACGGCTCGCGAGTCAGTATATACAGAATGGAGGAGAGAGGGCATCCCTGACGGATGGAACGCATGATTTGGAATGGCTCTGATAGGTAGCCATTCACCTTGACTGCCGAGCAGATGCTGGTGTGCATGGCAGCGATCCAGCCTCTAAAGACGGGACCGAAGCCGGTCGCCTTGAGAACTGCTTCCAAGTATTGATGGTCGACCCTATCAAATGCCTTAGACTGATCTAAATTGATCAGAGCCCCACCAAAGCTAGGTTTACACCTTACCCTCTCTATGACGTATCGCATGAGGTGGAGGTTGTCGTGTATGGACCTGGTCGGGATTGCACACGTTTGGGCTTCCCCTACCAGGTATATAGATAGATAGATAGATAGATAGATAGATAGATAGATAGATAGATAGATATATTTCTTTTATTTGCCACTAGGGCATCAAAAGTGGGACAAGTACAAAGGGGGGAGTTTACACAAAAAGGCGTCCTCAATAAGGAGGAGGCAATAACAAAATATAAAAATAAAATAAGATATAACAAAAAATAAAATTTTTAACAAAATCCTCAATAGAGAGGAGGCGCCTTGGGGGGTCGCACACACCCCCGAAAAAAGTGTGCAACCCTTCTCCTCAGGAGCACAGAGAAGGGGTGCTCCCTTGGTCTTTCATCTTCCTCACCTATAGTCTGATGTAGAGTGAAGGCCCATTCACACGGGCCATTCTCGCCACTTTCACCCATCTTTCATAGAAACGGCTGGGGTGCAGCACCTCTCTCTCCATCCTGATCCTTCTTCCGAAATGATATCGGAAGAAACGGACCAGTTGTTGGCCAGAGAGAAAGGTGCCCGACCTCAGTCCTTTCAGACGCGTCCACCATACAACCTCTTTCGCCATGGCTATTACGCACAGAAACACCGCCTCTGCTTCATCTTTGAAGGGGGGAGGCGGCTTGATCATTACAATAGACTCGGTGGTCAACCGGATCGGTCCCACCCTTGACAGCAGTTGTTCGACATAGCCCCACAGATCGGCTACGCCCGAGCAGTGTACTAATGCGTGTGCAACGGTTTCCTCGTCGCACACGCATCTGGGACAGATCTTTTTGGCGGGGTCCCTACCCGGGCGCCCGTGTCTGTAGAGCCTTTCTCGAACGGGTAAAGCCCCTCGGTAGCACTGCCAGGCCAGGGACTTCTGGAAGTTGTCCATAGGTCCCGGGCTGAATGTCCTACCGAAAAGGCTGGCCAGTTCGTCCTCCTCCATGTCTAGGGCTTCTCCGAGGGCGTCGTCGCACCTGCTGCGTACCAGCCCTCTATAGAATGTTGCGGTGGAGTCTCCACTGATAACCGGATCCGCCTGCCAGAGGGCGGTGAGCGCCTGGGCACACTCAGTGTGCCAGGCGCCCAGTTTTCTCGGTCTTTGCTTGACCCAGGATTGCAGCTCGGTGAGTGAGACGAGTCTGGGAAAGGTTCGTCTCACAAACGAGGCCCACACCGGTTGTCCGGTGAGGAATACGTAGAGGTGCCGTAGCCTTAATGCGTGTTTACGCATCATTAGCCACGGCATCCCCAGCCCTCCTTTCGAAGGGTGTTGACAGCAGATGGATCTCCTCACCATAGGAGCCCGCCTCTTCCAAAGGAATTGGAAGAGCGCGCGCTCCATCTTGGTGAGGGTTTCCCTTGGGCAGGGCACTACGGTCAGGCGGTAGTAGATGACGGACGCTATGTAGGTGTTCGCCACCTCCGCCCGACCTTTCAGGGATAGTTTGCAACTGGCCCACTTCTGGGTCAGTGCAAACACTCTGTTCGTAACCTCCGCCCAGTTTTTCTCCACCTGGAGGTCCGGTCCGAACCAGACCCCGAGCAACTTCACCGGGCCCTCCGTCCAGCGTCCGACGACGCTATCGGAGGGCATCGGTCTGCCCCTCCACGTGCCGAGTTGCAAACCGATCGACTTGTCCCGGTTCAGCTTAGCCCCTGTGAACTTTTCGTACTCCTCCAGTAAGGTGCCGACCGCCTCGATTTCGGAGGCCGTCGACACCATTACTGTCACGTCATCGGCGTAGGCCGACACCGCTTTCCGCAATCCCGGTTCCAAAGGGATGCCCTGCAACAACTCCAACTTCCGCAGTAGTGGCTCGAGAGTCAATACATACAGAAGGGAGGAGAGAGGGCACCCTTGTCGGATGGACCGCGCGATTTTGAACGGCTCCGAGAGGTAGCCGTTCACCTTGACCCTAGAGCAGATGCGGCTGCTGTGCATAGCAGTGATCCAGCCCCTGAAAACGGGTCCGAAGCCTGCCGCCGCTAGCACCGCATCCAGGTAACCATGGTCGACCCTATCGAACGCCTTAGATTGATCCAAGTTGATCAGAGCCCCACCAAAGCCGGGTTCGTTCCCAACCCTCTCTATGATGTATCGCATGAGGTGGAGGTTGTCATGGATGGACCTGGACGGGATAGCGCATGTCTGCGCATCTCCCACCAGGTTGCCCACGACAAGCGCCAACCTCTTTGCTAGCACCTTGGCCAAAATCTGTAACTCTGTATTTAGCAGTGTTATGGGCCTGAAGTTACTTATTTCGTCCCCCTTGTTCTCGTCCTTCCTCACTAGCGTGACTACGCCCTTGGTCACAGTACAGGGAATTCTCCCGTTCTGTTGCCAGTTGCAGTAGACCGCCTCGAGGAGATCGGGGAACAAGTCCGGCATAGCTAGATATAATTCGTAAGGAAGACCATCGAGACCCGGGGATTTGCGTTTGCCGCATTGGCTCAGCACGTCCTCTATCTCAGCGGCCGAAATCGGCTCCTCGCAGGACTTCGCCTCCCTGTCCGAGAGGCGCGGCAGGCCGTCGAGGTATGGACCGAAGTCCACGTTCCCAACCGGCTCCCCGCCCCTCCCGAACAGTCGGGCAAAGTGCCTTTGAAAGGCCTCACACATCTGCTTAGGCTCAAGAATCGCCCGTCCATCCAGGTCTCGCAAAGACCGGATGGTGGATTTAGTTCCACTGTTGGCCTCTGTCACGCGGGCCCAGCTAACAGCTTTGGTCCCCTCGTTCCCTAGAGCACGTATTTTACTTCGGACAACGCAGCCTTCGTGCTTCGCGTCGAAAAACTGGCTCAAAGCCGTTCTCGACGCTAGCACTCTGGCCACGTCGCCGCTTCTAATTGCCTCTTCTACTCTATCTATTAGCTCCCTTTCCTTCCTATTCCTATCCGCAGCTAGAACCTTACTAAATTCTATCGAGACTACTCTAATCTCTCTCTTTAGAGATACCCACCACCTGCTGTTGACGATCGCTCCAGTCAACCGTTCCTTAACTAACGTACTAATCCGATTCCTGTAGGCTCTACTTGCCGGCAAGGACAAGTTGAGCTTCCAGTAACCGGGGCCCTGTCTATGAGTTCTGTCAAGGTTGACCATGCAGGTCACTAATTTGTGGTCTGAATAGCCAACAATGCGCATTTTTGGACAACTTAAAAAGTCCTTATCCTTAATTCTAACTAAGAACCTATCTAGGTACGACCTAGATGATCCGCTACGATTTGCCCAAGTCCAGGTTGGCGCAGTCGGAAAATCTAGTCGATATCTATCGGCCAGGTCAAATCGACCGATTAACCCTTTGAGGCTATTACACCCCTCTCTATCGGGGCAGGCCCCTACGTAGTCCCAGCGTGCATCTAGGATACCATTCCAGTCCCCCACTAATAGCAAGGAGCGG
Organism: Eledone cirrhosa; assembly: GCA_964016885.1. NCBI lineage: Eukaryota > Metazoa > Mollusca > Cephalopoda > Octopoda > Eledonidae > Eledone > Eledone cirrhosa. The sequence goes on from OZ024742.1 coordinate 243,087,381, forward strand.
GACGTCCCTAGAAAAGTCTCCAGACGATGGAAGAAGTCCGGCCGCATTGACCCGAAAGGGCCGTAGGCGGCTACCAACCTAAACGCTCCGCCTTTACCACTGCCAAGGTCCAGAACCACTAGTCGACCCTCCGGGTCCAAATGTACCATCTGTGTTGCGAGACCCAGATGTTTTTGCAGCAGAACGACAACTCCACCCCCACCTCCAGGCTGACAGAGAGATGCGTGCATCTCAAAGTCATCAAAGGTGGGGGCCAGCTGTCGCACGTTGCTGATCCGGGCCTCGCAAATAACCATCACATCTATACGTTGTGACCTGAGGTCATTTAGAAGCATTGCTTGCTTCCAAGTTGAGCCCAGGCCACGCGCATTTAAACAGCCTACTCTTAGCATAGCCATGTTGGTGGTGAAGAGAAAAGGCACTTACCTCTCTGCGTCCCGGGTATCGGGCTGCACAATTTCCATTAGGGTGGGGGATGGGTTGTTGGGTGGGGTGGTGGTTTGTGGAAGTGTGGGGGCATCAGTGTGTTGTGTGGTTGGGGAGCTTGGAGTTGTGAGGGTGTTTGGGGAGGGGGTGGGATAGTTTTTTAGGAGGACTCGGTTAATGGGCCCGACGCAGGGGGGACCCACGTCCTCTTTAAAATTGTTTTTTAAAGTTTTATAGGTGTCCTGTGGGGCCTTAATCATTTTGAGGTGGGGGAAATCCCCTGCCTGGGTGAAGTTAGGCCCTTGTGTTTTTATTAGATTGTTGTTGTACACAATGTTTAACAGTTTTTTGTTTCTTGTATTTATGTATGTGTATGCATGTTTTTGTTTTTGTGTGGTGTTTTTTGTTTGCTGTTGTGAGCTCTTTTGTGTTGGTGTCAGTGTTATGTTTTGGGGAGGGGTTTTTTTCATTTGTGTGTCTGAGGTGTGTTTTCTTTTTTTTCTTTTGATTGTGTGGAAGTGCTCCTCCTCGTCTGACGACGAACTAGGGTCATCTTCCGCGTTGGAGGGGAGGGGTATATTTTCGGGTTGTGTTTGCGGTACGGGTGTTTTGGAAATTGTTTTTGTTTTTTGAGTGGAGGGGATGGGTTGGACATTGTTTTGTTTTGGTTTGAGCTGTGGTGGTTGTTTTTGTAGTGGTTGTTGTGGTGATTGTGTTGGTTGTGCAGTTGTTGGTGGTGTGGGCAGGATTGGGGTTTTCTTATTAAGTTGGGGACAGACAGCCCTCAGGTGACCTCTATAGATAGATAGATAGATAGATAGATAGATAGATAGATAGATAGATTCAAAATAAACAAACAACACCAACAACACCACATTACCATCCCGACAACCCACTACACCACCAGCACCCTCCACCACCACAAGATTTAAACTCCTGTCAAACAAAAACACAACACCAAAAAAAGAAAGATCTCCCCGACACCCCAGGGGTTCAAAAGGTGGGGGAGGTGATGGTGAACTTTGTTGTTCTTTACAGAAGATGAAAACATTTGTTGTTTCAAAGTAAAAATATTATAGTAGGTTATATAGAGAAAGAGAAAATTTGGTGGTCTAGAGAGAAAGAGAGAGTGGGATATTTAGTGGTATAGAATGAGGGGGAGAGAGTTTGTTGGTTTAGTGAGTGAGGGGGGGGGGCTGTTAGAGAGACTGAGGTATATAGTGAGATATAGAGAGGAGGAGTGATTTGGTGGTCTAGAGGGAGAGGGTGAATTGTGAGAGAGAGTGAGATATGTAGTAGGATAGAAAGAGAGGGAGAGAATGTGTTGGTTTAATGAGAGAGGAGAAATTATGAGGGTGAGAGAAAGCGAGGTATGAGTGGGATATACAGAGAGGGTTACAGTTTGGTGGTGCAGTGAGAGAGGAAGAATGTTGGTCTAGTGACAGAGAGTGAGGCATGTAGTGGTATATAGAGAGGGTCAGAAAGGTATAATATTTTAGTGAGTGAGGGGTAATATTGTGGGAGAGAGTGACAAAATAATTGTAGAGGGAAGACATTTTTTTAAATATTGGGTTTCACAGTAAAGGGCTGTGTTTATGAGTGTGTATGTTTATATGTATATATGTATGTATATATATATATATATATATATATGTGTGTGTGTGTGTGTTTATATATATTTGGATTTGTGTGTTTATATACATATATGTGTGTGTGTGTATATATGTGTGTGTGTGTTTATATATGTGTGGGTGGGTGTGTGTATATATATATATATATATATATATATATATATATATATATATATATATATATATATATTGGGGAGGTCTGTGACCTATATAGCAGGAAATATTCGCTCTAAACATCCTTCCTATTGAGCAGAAAATATTCGCTACACATATCCTGTCCTAACACAAGTTATATGATACACAGGACTAAATATTCAGTCACCAGATTTTAGTTAGATACAGTAAGGCTGTATTCGATTCTTTGAAGTCACCTGTTATAATATCATTCAACAACACCAACAGCTCTCTCTCTCTCTCTCTCTCTCTCTCTCTCTCTCTCTCTCTCTCTCTCTCTCTCTCTCTCTCTCTCTCTCCCCCCTCTCTCTCTATATATTTCTGTCTCTCTTTCAATGTACTCTCTCACAGCCACTATCTCTTTCTCTCTATTTATAAAGGTAGCCGGAAAAACCCCCGTATCTCTGGAAACCGTACTCCGATTCACGAGAAACTTGTTTTATTCCATTTGTATTCCAATTTCAGGGGCAGCTTCCTTTCACATTATGCGCCGTTTTGGCTGTATTAAATTACAGACAAGCATACAATCATAGAGTCTTAATAGTATATAGATAGATATATGACCACCACTGGACTCTGTTGTGTCTTGCCGATATCTAATTAGAGATCCCAGGAGTTTTGCAAAAGTTTTATTTCAATATTTATTTAACTATGGAAAAATGAATATCTCGAGTGATAAGATTTTTTAGGCGTTTTGAGACCGTTAATTGAATATGGCCGTATGTTTAAATCTTTCGACGTATGTTTACACTGTTTATTTTTGTGATTAATGTAGTGGAATTTTTAATGTATTTTGTGTGGAGCTGTAACATTGAGAAGTGATACATAATTGGTATTTTTATTTTATGTCGTTGTTGTTACTGTTTTTGGTTCGTAGATTCTTCTATATTTATGAGATATTTTGGTAAACGTCAGTTTTATTGACTTTATGTACGTATTACGCAGATGAAAAACACCATTTAACAGATTTTTTCACGTCTCTTTAGTGCAAATCTGTTACTTTTAGATTCCGTCTCTTTCTTTGTGTGGAATATTCATCGTTCGACAACCATTGCAGACGTAATTATTTCGTCCTATTTCTTCGAATGTTATATTCATAACTATTTCACCCAGTATAGTAATTCGTGTTTAAGACGATGAAATTAGAAAGAGATTTGGCAAGAATATTTAGCTGGTCGATTCGGCCTTCACCCGCTTTCCTGTCGCCACAGTGCCGGTCGCATTCCACGCCATGCTGCCCTCAATGAGGTCTTAAGCATGGCTTGGACACTGCAGGCTTCACTTCCCAGCTCGAGCCGGTGGGGCTGGATCGAGGGGACGGCAAAAGACCAGATTGCATGACCATCTTCCCGTTCCGCGGTGGCAAACCCCTCGTCTGGGATGCCACTTGCACCGACACTTGCTGCAGCCGCAACCTGGTGCAGTCTGCGACTGACCCAGGTTCTGCTGCACGTCGGGCTGATGGGGCCAAACTCCTCAAATACCGGTCGCTCTCCGACAAGTGTGCGGTCGTACCCCTGGCAATGGAGACTTCTGGTGTCCTCGGCCCCAGGGCTACCTCCTTACTCACCACCATAGGCGCTGAGCTGGCCAGCCGCAGGTGTGAGCCCCGCGAGTTGGAGTGGCTTTTCCAGCGCGTCTCCCTTGCCGTCCTCCGGGGAAACGCCTTCTCCATTCTCCATTCTGTCCGCTGGGGATGTGGGTGGGTCCCATCGCGTACCGTTGTAGTTGTTGTAGAAGTGTAGAAGAAACAGGAAGACAACAACTGGAATATATATATATATATATATCACTACGTAGCGATGCCTTTGGTTGGTTGTCGTCACAGCTGGTATCGGGAGTTGTTTTATTCTGCTAATTCTACTACAGCCCCATTTAATTCATTTTTGTATTATTACAGTGATTGCTGTTGCAGTTGCTTTCAGTAACAACGTATAAAATACGTTTATTTTTCCAATCACTATCAATAATACTTTTCTTCGAACGTAAGTTGAATTCTTGTTATTGTATTTATCTTTTCTTTCAGAGACACATCTTTTAAGAAACACATCAAAGTAATATTTATTTTTAAAGACACGTCTTTCTTCGTCGAAACTGCTATATTTGCAATATTGATTGGCGAAATCGGTAAAATGGATGAGTAAATGCTAAGTGGTATCTATTTTTTGTCTTTTTTTACGTTCTGGTTTCTAATCCCTCTAAGACAGCGGTGTGCAGAACTCTGGTGATGGCCGGGGAAAATCTTGATTGTATGCCTCAAAGACTCAAATATAAGGCCTAATATACTGAGAAGGCGCGTGGCTGAGTGGTTAGAGAATTGGATTCGAAATCGTGAGGTTGTGAGTTCGATTCCTGGACCGGGCGGTGCGTTATGTCTTTGAGCAAGACACTTTATTTCACGCTGCTCCTTCTACCTGGAGTTCCGACCGAATTTGAAAGACCAACGGAAATATTGTTTCCTCGGTCCGATTTGACGAAAAGTCGATCGACTGTCGATATTGAGAAATATTATGAGAAAGGAAAACATTTTGAATATATACATACAGATGAAACATGAAATAAATGCTTTATTCGATTTTGATATAAATCAATCAAATTTATTAAGTTCTTCTCCCCAAAGAATGCCCCCATCCAAAGCATGCCCAAGGCCAACGCCCCCCCCCCCCCCCCTGCATGCTACTACTCTAAGGTCAACATTGCCTTTTGTTTTTCAGATGTGTATACAATTATCAGTAGGATCGATATAACCAATTATACCTCGCCTGCCAAAATGTGAAACATATGCCAATGTTTTAAATCAAATTTAGTTTCTAGAAAATTTTACTGAGTTTTTTTTCTGTTAACCCTACGCCTCTTGCTTTGGTTTTCAGTTGATATCTTCAGTAAAAATTACTGTCAATATTAATAGATATTAAAATGAATACGCGGGTACTTATGACTACCTTGTATATATGTATGTGTTTGTTGTTCTTGTTGCTTTGGCTATAGTTAGTCTTTATTGAGCAAAGGTAACTACGCCCCTATGTTGATGTTAATCCCGGGTAGACCAAAAGCGTTCCAGTCGTAACCATCCCGTAGTTTAAAACCTAATAACAGTAGATCAACAAAACTGAAGTATACCTCTTTCTTAAGACGGCCGAGTGTTATTTGAAATTGATTTCGCTACTATTTCTAGCCAGTCGAATGACTTTGTATAGGCAATATCATTGACTCCCCTGTGTTGTAAATAAATGGTGGAGTGCTGCCAAACGTAACTGTGCGAAAACAAGCAAAACAGAAAATATATAATACAGATACTATTATTTCCCTATAGAAACAGATAAATAAACACTTAAAAACACAGTAAGTTTCACAAAAACAGAAGTTGAGTGACGGGAGAAAATGACGTCTGGTGCAGAACAAAGAAATTGCCACAAATAGCAAACGATTATATTTCTAATGATGAATAGATAGATCCCGAAGAGTAAGACTGTACTCTAGCTCTAAGTGCAGCAGGTTCTTTCCACCCCGAGCACATACTTAACTGAAGAAATATATTATTTTGCAATGGGTCTGTATAATCCATTAAAAGATAAATCCCAAACGTTGCATTGCTTTCATTTCACAAATTTCTTTACCATCAGTTACTCTTTTGCTTCTTTTTACATCTTCCAATTTCAGACATCATATGTTTTGTTGTTTTTTTTTCTTTTCCCCTGATTTTGTGGGTGAGAGATTCTCATCTCTCTTACATCGTAATATAAATAGAATTATAATAGATTCGATGTACTTAAAACAAAATAAGATGTAGTAAATATGTGAAGAATGTCACAGTAAATTAAAAGATGATTTCTAACATATTCACAATGTCAGAATTTAGTTGCTGTTGTTTTTTACATGGGGTGGGGAGACAATTTAATCAACCTCACAACTTAAGTCGACTCTTGAGAGATATGAGACAATGTTGACCTTGGTAGATAGAATTTGAGCGTAAAGATTATTTTCTTTGGGGTTCTACTGATTCCATCTCCTTTGTAGAATAGTATAACCAAGAAGATTTAACCAAGAAGCCTTTGTGCTGTCACTCAACCTGAATAAAAATAATAGTCATTCCTTCCATAAAGAATATCTTACAATCTTTTTTATAAGATGCATTGGATTATGTAGTACAAGACATGTTATGTCTAATAAAGAAACTCCGCATTGTTTAGATCTTTGGTCATAAGTCTGCTCAATGAGGGTTTACCTGGGTCTAGACAACATTAACAATAATAATTTGCTATAGATCAAACGTCCACCCGTCACCATTCAATTTTTAATTAATTTGGGCTTCAGATTTATCTCCCTTACATCTCTAGGTTAGAATTTTTCATTAAACTTAAAGGTCTTTTTTCCCCGCTTTATTTCGGGTGTAATTTTTATTAATTGAACATTTCCTGACTTACTATGTATATTATGTTAGTATCCTACATTATTATACACGGGAAAATTCCACGATTTAATTAGAAAAAACACCAAGTATTAAAGATCAATATAACACTTTACATGCTTTATTTTAAAGTTATATATATATATATATATACACATAAATAACATTTTCGTCGAGGATTTAAAAAAAGATTCTGTGTTACCACTACAAACACTACCACAGCTCTCTCTTTATATATATATATATATATATATATATATATATATATATCCCAAATTAAGATAAATTAAATGAATTTAATCTAAATCAAAATTATGGGTGTCATGTCAGAAAGACATGCGCCATATCACCCGGAAAATAAGCTCTAAGATTCTAACGAGTAGGTTCGAGCATTTTATAATAACTAGAAATTGATTAACATATATATAAACATGAATAATCACAGGAGATAATTTTTACAAGTGTGTAACCACACATAGTTAGGTAGGTAACTAAATAAAGTTGACCAGAACTTCAAAAATAGATACCTTATAATATGATTATCATATTATAAGGTATCTATTTTTGAAGTTCTGGTCAACTTTATTTAGTTACCTACCTAGCTATGTGTTGTTACACACTTGTAAAAATTATCTCCTGTGATTATTCATGTTTATATATATGTTAATCAATTTCTAGTTATTATATATATATATATATATATATATATATATATATATATATATATATATATATATATATATATATTGTTATACTTTGGGAGGGTCATGTTGCCAATAAGAAACACACGCACCAGTTGCTTTCACTTCAATTTAATTTATTATATATTTATAAATTTACAAATTTATAAATTTCTGGTTGGTCGGTTGGTTCCACAACCAGATAGTTGTTTATATATATATATAGTCATAGTTCTTTCGTCACACACTCTGTGACCTCTTCAGTGACTGGGGATTTCTTTCTTCGTTTCTGTGCCTTTCCTTTCTTCTATCCTACGCCATTTTGTTTGTGTGTGGGTTGCGTGCTCAGTTTGCGCATGCGCCACATCCGGGTGTCTGTGTGTGTTTGTGTTCATTTTTCTATTTTTCTATTTATATTTTTCTATTTGTTTGTTTATTTATTTATTTATTGTTGGTTGGTTGTTTGTTCTATGTGTGTGTGTGTTTTCATTTTGTCTTGTGTGTGTTTTCAATTGTAAGTTGTTTGTTCTATGTGTGTGTGTGTTTTCATTTTGTCCTTAATTGTAAGTTGTGATGTTGCTGTTCCACTCATATTTTCTATTTAATTTTGGTTTTAATTCTTTTATGCTTACTGCCTCTGTAATTTGCCTAAACATTGCGTCTTTCTTGTGTGTGGATTCTATTTTTATTTCTATGCTCTCTAATTTACCCCTGTGTTCTATCTTAGCATGTTGGCGTAGGATAGAAGAAAGGAAAGGCACAGAAACGAAGAAAGAAATCCCCAGTCACTGAAGAGGTCACAGAGTGTGTGACGAAAGAACTATGACTATATATATATAAACAACTATCTGGTTGTGGAACCAACCAACCAACCAGAAATTTATAAATTTGTAAATTTATAAATATATAATAAATTAAATTGAAGTGAAAGCAACTGGTGCGTGTGTTTCTTATTGGCAACATGACCCTCCCAAAGTATAACAATATCGGTTTCAACACACGATTTCAGATAAAGAATCTTGCTAAACAAATTCAGAAACGAAATATATATATATATATATATATATATATATATGCCTCCATCCCTCCCACTATCTCTCACACATACACACACTTTCTTACATATACACAGTCTTACCATCCTTTTATCCTCTTTCCATAAAAACTTGTTACAACATGGGATTAAATGAATAAATACAGCGTTGCCGCTACCGTAGCCCCCCCCTCTCTCTAATAATATATATATATATTTTTGCTTATCAATTTTTCACACGCACGTACAGAAACACACACACACATACACACACACACACACACACACACACAGTTTCCTTTCCAGCGTGACCGACACTTTACACGAAATATACTGACAGCGACATAAATTTACTAAGTTAGTGAGGGAAATATTGATTAAGTGAGGGGGGTGAATGAGAGAATGAAGGAGTGAGTGGGTGTGTAGGGGGTGAGTGAATAGGTGTGGGGGGTATGAGTAGGTGTGTAGGGTGTGAATGAGAGAATGAAGGAGTGAGTGGGTGTGTTGGGGGGAGTGAATAGGTGAATGAGCGAGTGAGTAGGTGTGTAGGGTGTGAATGAGTGAATGAGTGAATGAGTAGGTGTGTAGGGTGTGAATGAGTGAATGAGTGAATGAGCGAGTGAGTAGGTGTGTAGGGTGTGAATGAGTGAATGAGTGAATGAGTAGGTGTGTAGGGGGTGAATGAGTGAATGAGCGACTGAGTAGGTGTGTAGGGTGTGAATGAGTGAATGAGTGAATGAGTAGGTGTGTAGGGGGTGAATGAGTGAATGAGCGAGTGAGTAGGTGTGTAGGGTGTGAATGAGTGAATGAGTAGGTGTGTAGGGGGTTAATGAGTGAATGAGCGAGTGAGTAGGTGTGTAGGGGGTGAATGAGTGAATGAGCGAGTGAGTAGGTGTGTAGGGGGTGAATGAGTGAATGAGTGAATGAGCGAATGAGTAGGTGTGTAGGGGGTGAATGAGTGAATGAGTGAATGAGCGAATGAGTAGGTGTGTAGGGTGTGAATGAGTGAATGAGCGAGTGAGTGGGTGTGTAGGGGGTGAATGAGTGAATGAGTGAGTGAGTAGGTGTGTAGGGTGTGAATGAGTGAATGAGCGAGTGAGTAAGTGTGTAGGGGGTGAATGAGTGAATGAGCGAGTGAGTAGGTGTGTAGGGGGTAAATGAGTGAATGAGTGAATGAGCGAGTGAGTAGGTGTGTAGGGGGTGAATGAGTGAATGAGCGAGTGAGTAGGTGTGTAGGGGGTGAATGAGTGAATGAGCGAGTGAGTAGGTGTGTAGGGGGTGAATGAGTGAATGAGCGAGTGAGTAGGTGTGTAGGGGGTAAATGAGTGAATGAGTGAATGAGCGAGTGAGTAGGTGTGTAGGGGGTGAATGAGTGAATGAGCGAGTGAGTAGGTGTGTAGGGGGTGAATGAGTGAATGAGCGAGTGAGTAGGTGTGTAGGGGGTGAATGAGTGAATGAGCGAGTGAGTAGGTGTGTAGGGAGTGAATGAGTGAATGAGCGAGTGAGTGGGTGTGTAGGGAGTGAATGAGTGAATGAGCGAGTGAGTGGGTGTGTAGGGAGTGAATGAGTGAATGAGCGAGTGAGTAGGTGTGTAGGGTGTGAATGAGTGAATGAGCGAGTGAGTGGGTGTGAAGGGCATGAATGAGTGAATGAGTGAGTGAGTAGGTGTGTAGGGGGTGAATGAGTGAATGAGCGAATGAGTAGGTGTGTAGGGGTGAATGAGTGAATGAGCGAGTGACTAGGTGTGTAGGGGGTGAATGAGTGAATGAGTGAATGAGCGAGTGAGTGGGTGTGAAGGGGGTGAATGAGTGAATGAGCGAGTGAGTAGGTGTGTAGGGATGAATGAGTGAATGAGCGAGTGAGTAGGTGTGTAGGGATGAATGAGTGAATGAGTGAATGAGCGAGTGAGTGGGTGTGAAGGGGATGAATGAGTGAATGAGCGAGTGAGTAGGTGTGTAGGGATGAATGAGTGAATGAGTGAATGAGCGAGTGAGTGGGTGTGAAGGGGATGAATGAGTGAATGAGCGAGTGAGTAGGTGTGTAGGGATGAATGAGTGAATGAGTGAATGAGCGAGTGAGTGGGTGTGAAGGGGATGAATGAGTGAATGAGCGAGTGAGTAGGTGTGTAGGGATGAATGAGTGAATGAGTGAATGAGCGAGTGAGTGGGTGTGAAGGGGATGAATGAGTGAATGAGCGAGTGAGTGGGTGTGAAGGGGATGAATGAGTGAATGAGCGAGTGAGTAGGTGTGTAGGGGGTGAATGAGTGAATGAGTGAATGAGCGAGTGAGTGGGTGTGAAGGGGGTGAATGAGTGAATGAGCGAGTGAGTAGGTGTGTAGGGGGTGAATGAGTGAATGAGTGAATGAGCGAGTGAGTGGGTGTGAAGGGGGTGAATGAGTGAATGAGCGAGTGAGTAGGTGTGAAGGGGTGAATGAGTGAATGAGTGAGTGAGTGGGTGCGTAGGGGGTGAATGAGTGAATGAGCGAGTGAGTGGGTGTGAAGGGGGTGAATGAGTGAATGAGCGAGTGAGTAGGTGTGAAGGGGGTGAATGAGTGAATGAGCGAGTGAGTGGGTGTGAAGGGGATGAATGAGTGAATGAGTGAGTGAGTGGGTGCGTAGGGGGTGAATGAGTGAATGAGCGAATGAGTGGGTGTGTAGGGGGTGAATGAGTGAATGAGCGAGTGAGTGGGTGTGAAGGGGGTGAATGAGTGAATGAGCGAGTGAGTGGGTGTGAAGGGGGTGAATGAGTGAATGAGTGAGTGAGTGAGTGGGTGCGTAGGGGGTGAATGAGTGAATGAGCAAGTGAGTGGGTGTGTAGGGGGTGAATGAGTGAATGAGCGAGTGAGTGGGTGTGTAGGGGGTGAATGAATGAATGAGCGAGTGAGTGGGTGTGTAGGGGGTGAATGAGTGAATGAGTGAATGAGCGAGTGAGTAGGTGTGGGGGGGGTGAATGAATGAATGAGCGAGTGAGTGGGTGTGTAGGGGGTGAATGAGTGAATGAGTGAATGAGCGAGTGAGTGGGTGTGTAGGGAGTGAATGAGTGAATGAGCGAGTGAGTGGGTGTGTAGGGAGTGAATGAGTGAATGAGCGAGTGAGTAGGTGTGTAGGGTGTGAATGAGTGAATGAGCGAGTGAGTGGGTGTGAAGGGCATGAATGAGTGAATGAGTGAGTGAGTAGGTGTGTAGGGGGTGAATGAGTGAATGAGCGAATGAGTAGGTGTGTAGGGGTGAATGAGTGAATGAGCGAGTGACTAGGTGTGTAGGGGGTGAATGAGTGAATGAGTGAGTGGGTAGGTGTGTAGGGATGAATGAGTGAATGAGTGAATGAGCGAGTGAGTGGGTGTGAAGGGGGTGAATGAGTGAATGAGCGAGTGAGTAGGTGTGTAGGGATGAATGAGTGAATGAGCGAGTGAGTAGGTGTGTAGGGATGAATGAGTGAATGAGTGAATGAGCGAGTGAGTGGGTGTGAAGGGGATGAATGAGTGAATGAGCGAGTGAGTAGGTGTGTAGGGATGAATGAGTGAATGAGTGAATGAGCGAGTGAGTGGGTGTGAAGGGGATGAATGAGTGAATGAGCGAGTGAGTAGGTGTGTAGGGATGAATGAGTGAATGAGTGAATGAGCGAGTGAGTGGGTGTGAAGGGGATGAATGAGTGAATGAGCGAGTGAGTAGGTGTGTAGGGATGAATGAGTGAATGAGTGAATGAGCGAGTGAGTGGGTGTGAAGGGGATGAATGAGTGAATGAGCGAGTGAGTGGGTGTGAAGGGGATGAATGAGTGAATGAGTGAATGAGCGAGAGAGTGGGTGTGAAGGGGATGAATGAGTGAATGAGCGAGTGAGTAGGTGTGTAGGGGGTGAATGAGTGAATGAGTGAATGAGCGAGTGAGTGGGTGTGAAGGGGGTGAATGAGTGAATGAGCGAGTGAGTAGGTGTGTAGGGGGTGAATGAGTGAATGAGTGAATGAGCGAGTGAGTGGGTGTGAAGGGGGTGAATGAGTGAATGAGCGAGTGAGTAGGTGTGAAGGGGTGAATGAGTGAATGAGTGAGTGAGTGGGTGCGTAGGGGGTGAATGAGTGAATGAGCGAGTGAGTGGGTGTGAAGGGGGTGAATGAGTGAATGAGCGAGTGAGTAGGTGTGAAGGGGGTGAATGAGTGAATGAGCGAGTGAGTGGGTGTGAAGGGGATGAATGAGTGAATGAGTGAGTGAGTGGGTGCGTAGGGGGTGAATGAGTGAATGAGCGAATGAGTGGGTGTGTAGGGGGTGAATGAGTGAATGAGCGAGTGAGTGGGTGTGAAGGGGGTGAATGAGTGAATGAGTGAGTGAGTGAGTGGGTGCGTAGGGGGTGAATGAGTGAATGAGCAAGTGAGTGGGTGTGTAGGGGGTGAATGAGTGAATGAGCGAGTGAGTGGGTGTGTAGGGGGTGAATGAATGAATGAGCGAGTGAGTGGGTGTGTAGGGGGTGAATGAGTGAATGAGTGAATGAGCAAATGATGTTGGTAGAATGAATGAGTGGGTAGATGAGTATGCAAGTTAGTGAGTTAGTGAGTTAGTTAGTTGGTAGATGAGAGGGTGGGCGAGTGAGTGAGTGAATGAGTGAGGAGTGTGTGGGACTGAGTGAGCGAATAAGTGAGTGAGTGAGTTAGTGAACGAATAAGTGAGTGAGTGAGTGAGTGAACGAATGAGTGGGTGGGTGAGTGGGTGGACGAATGAGCGAGTGAATGTGTGATTGAGTGAGTGAGCGAATGACTGAGTGAGTGATTGAGTGAGTGACTGAGTGAACGAATGAGTGGGTGGGTGAGAGAGTGAACGTACGAATGAGTGAGTGTGTGTGTGAATGAACCTACGAATGAGCGAGTGAGTGAGTGAACGTACGAACGAGTAAGCGAATGAGTAAGTAAATAAGCTGTCTTTAAGCTAACGAGTTAGTGATAGACAAATTGAGTGAGAAGTTGAATGAAAGGGTGCCTGAATGATTTAGTGGGAGAATTACACTATAAGTAAATAAGTTCTAGAGGAAATAATAAAGATAGTCTTTTACGATGTTGTTACTTCAGAACAACCATGTATATCAGGTTTCCCAAACTTTTTCAAACGCGAAACCCTTTTTTGGTTCAGAAACTTTTGGGCGGGAGAACCCCAATACTGTTACATGGTCGTAATATAAATATACTCCTCTACCTTTTTCCACAAAACCCCAGACATTCCTTTGCAGAACCCTTGGGTTCCTCGGAACCCACTTTGGAAACCTCTGACATATATGCATCCATACAGTAATAACAGTTGAATAAAAACTAAAAACAGAAGAGTCTGGAATTAATCCCATTAGAATTTTCTCAGAATCTGTTTCGTACTTAGAACTAGACGTTATCAAAGGTTACTAGTTTCAATTGTTTACATTATTTATGTTTTCGTTTTCGGTAGTTTTTTGTTGTTTTTTTTTTTACTTGCTTTTCATCATGAAATTAATAAAGAACTAACGGATCAGTAATATATTCAAATTACAAAATAGAAAAAGAAATAATAACCTTATGGGTTTCTAACATGAGTGTTATTTATCTACTTATCAATATTACTTGTTTATTTATATTATGATATTGCGTAGTTCGTTTTCATTTTTGTTCTATTTGTTTGTTTGGTTTGTTGTCTTTTACGATGCTGACCGCTCAGTCGAAAATAAATGGCTGATATTTAGATAGATATCTAGCAAACTTCGATGGTCTATTCAATCATTGGCTGACGTCCATGTGACGTAAACAGCCATTAGCTAGGTCAGATTGACCCAGCAGACGATGGTGAGTCTTTCTATGTCTTTGTATTATTTATTTACCGGCTATTTTTTTTAAAGAAATGTTTATTTCATTTATTTTTCTTTCGTTGAATTTCATCCCTTGTCTGCGTTAATCACTCAAACCGCTATAGATGTGCTCATAAGCCGACAATATCTACGGCAGATAATCTCATTTCCAAACAAACAAATTGTTAAATAAAAAGGAAAATGACAGTTTCAATTTATTTCGTGTTCAGAATTCTTGCGCTGATGTGCACTGTCAGAACCTGTTATATGTTTAGTGATTGGCCAAATGCCAAGATGACGTCATCGGTGACTAAGTCCTCTTATGGAAGTATTGTAGCCAACGAGATAACACAGTGTAAAGAAGATGAGGCAGTAGAAATGGAGAATTAGAAAAACAAAATAAAATAAAAAATATGTAGAAATTATGGAGAGAGAGAGAGAGGGGGGGGGGGGAGAGAGTGTGTGAGGGGGAGGGAAAGTGGAATATAAAGAAAGAAAGTAGAAGAGAAACAAAATTAGAAATCAAGAAAATAAGAAAGAATAAATGCAGACATGATGGAAAATAATAAAAAGGAAAAACATACATCAAAATGAGAGAAATGAAAAATCAGAATGAGGGAAAGTTTAGATAAGGAAATGGGAAAAGGCAAAAAAGTATAAAAGAAGCTTAACGAAAGAACTAAAGAATGAAATGCAAAGAAAGAGAAACAAAATAAAATTGATGCTGCTCAATAAAATATATATATATATGAAAATATAAAATTAAACTGGATATTACATGAAGGATCGGAGTCGGAAATGTGTTACTTAAAATACTTTAATATGAAGAAAGGAAAAGACGGTGAAAAGAAGAGAGTGGAAGAGAGAGAGAAGTGGGGAACGAGCGAGATTATATAAAATAAATAAGAAAATGTATTTAAAGAAAAATTACTAAAACAGTAAAACCACATGCCATATTTTGAAACTTTACTCGAGATTGACCTGGAATTGGGCTTTAAATCTATATAATCTGGACTTAACAGCAGCCTAGCCATATTTTTCAGTCACAACCAGCCTAACAAATATCATGCTAGTTTCACAATGCTGTTTTACTTTAATCCTCTCCTCAAACCAACAACAACAACAAAACTAAGCAAAGTAAAATTAATAAAGATAAAATGTTTACATAATGTATCGGACGGCATGCAAGAGATTTATTAATAAATCTTTCTCAAATATTAGGAGATAATTATAGTAATTGTGTTTTTAGATACACGGAAATATAATCCACCAGCATGTTCGGATTCTCTGAAAAAACACATTGTTTTGTTTGTGTCAGATATAATAGTAAAAAGTTCTAAAAGTCCTCATTAATAGAAGGCATGACTACGAATTTAGGAATTAAATATTAAGGTGGTGTGGTGACGCTCAAACGTTACTATTAGTCCACCGCCCTATTCAAATCTAATAATGATTTGTACTATAGACACAAGGCCAGTAATTTGGGGAAAGGGAAAAATCGATTAAATCGACCCCAATGCGTATTTTATTTAATCGACCCCGTAAGGATGAAAAGCAAAGCTAACCTCAGCGGGATTTGAACTCAGAACGCAAAGGGCCATAACTCTATGCCGCAAATTATAATGTCCGACTGCTACTGCCAATCTGCTGCCCAAGTGAATCTAATAAGGATTTCTAGTATAGGCACAAGGCCAGTAATTTGGGGGAAGGGGAAAGTCGATTAAATCGACCCTGTAAGGATGAAAAGGTTAACTTTGCCTTTCATCCTTACGAGATCGATTAAATAAAGTACCAGTCACGCACTGGGGTCGATTTAATCGATTTTTTTCTCCCTAACCCAAAATTACTGGCCTTGTGTCTATAGTACAAATCATTATTAGATTTGACTTAGGTGTTGGATTGGCAGTAACGGTAGATCGTCAGACACCATGCTTTGCAATAGAGTTATGGCCATTTACGTCCTGAGTTCAAATCTCGCCGAGGTTAACTTTGCCTTTCATCCTAACGGGGTCGATAAAATAAAGCACTAGTAATGCACTGGGGGGGTTACATGCCTTGTGCCTATAATAGAAACCATTATTAGTGATTAACTATAACAAATGGCTCTTCCAGCATGTTTCCCTCACCATCCTCTGGGGAAACGCCTTCTCTATTCTGTCCACCGGGGCTGTGGGGCGGCCAGCGCGTGGGCCCCATTGCTCATAATAGTGAGAGATGGGGAGAGCGGGAGAGACGGAGGCAGTGACAGTGGGAGTTTGTTTCCTTTGTGTTCGGACCTGGTGTATATATGTATGTTTCACAGACACACACTCAATAACAATTTGAATACTTTCTAACTCTACATTGTTGTAGAAACTATTGAAATGCCAGCAGGACCTAATGAGAAGTAACGATCAAAAATGGCAGCCTCTACAGCAGGCATGTCAAACTGAGGGTTCCCCAAAGACCACATAGGTCACATATGTGTTGTCTGAGGGCCACACAAGACAACTAATTGCGCACATGACAACAATTTTTTTTATTTTACATTACGAAGATAAAACATGCTCGCGCTGTAAAAACCTTTGTGCGGGCCGCATGTTTGACATGACTGCCCTACAGTTTCGCTGTATTTGTTAGAAATAGCAGTCAAATTTCCTATTAACCACACCCTCCTGTCACTGTCTTGTTGACGGATGTTCACATTGTATAAAGCAGTCTCAGAGATGATCAAGGCTTTAATCATAGGTCTATTCATCCAAGGATGAGCTAGTATTAAACAGTAACAAAAAAGCAGGAGTATAACACATCATGCCAGTACGCTAGACGTTACATAATTACATATTTATGAAGAACATCTTAATTTTTCTTTCTCTAAATGGTTAACTATCTCTTTGATTGTACGTAAACTCATGATACACTCATTCTGGGAAACTGTCCACTTAATAATAGTTTGAAAATATATAATTTCTAATACTATATAACCGAAAATGTATAATTCAATCAATTAAAACATTAAGTACAAAAGAAATAAATGCAGCTTGATGTGAATTCTATTTCCACGATCTACTACTAGTATAGTTAGTATAGTAAGTACCCAAACACATTTCTATTTCGTATAGACCAATTCTTTTGTAACATTATACTAAATATCTCGGTTATTCAGTTTAATTATTGCTAAATAAAGGCGTATTATTGCATTAAATGGCCGTCCGTTAATCGTAAATCAAGTGAAAGACTAAGAGATAATATCTCTCAGATATGATAATAGGTATAATACTACATCATAAACCGGGCCTTGTATTAATTAATAGACACATGATTTGGTATGCCAGTTGCTCGAAAGACCCTGGCTAGATATATCGAATAACTGGAAAGAATCCAATATCATTATAATGCTAATCATCATTAAGAAGATCAACATCATGATAACGATCATCATCGTTGTGGTTGTTGTAGTGATTGTGAGTAAAAAAGAAAGGATAATGAAGAGGATAAAGAGAGTAACAATGACTCCTCTATATTAGACTTACGGTTGCAAGTTTACAGATGGTGATTTTGTGACGTTCAAGCGTTCCTAACAATATTAGCAGTGGAAGTGAAGTGAATTGACTTCAATCGAGATTTGATTGGTTGATATCTGAACCTACACCATCATTACATTAACTTCTTTTCATATGTTATAAAGGAATATGGTATATGTTATATAAGTCACACTAGTACGGCTTCATACGGCTTGTTGTTGTTTTTAATCACAGAAATATGATAGACAAAGTTACACTGCGGTGATATATATATATATATATATATATAGAGAGAGAGAGAGAGAGAGAGAGAGGGGGCGGGGGAGAAAGAGAGAGGAGAAAGATAGGTAGATAGACATAGATAGATAGATAGATAGATAGATAGATAGATAGATAGATAGATAGATAGATATCTTTCTTTTATTTGGCACAGGGGCATACAAAAATGGGACATTACAAGACGTGAAGGCGGGGGTTTTACATAAAAATAACTTTAACATTAATAAATAACAATAAACTATATATAATAAAATAACAATTGAAATCCCCAGTAGGGGGGGGGCGTTACTGCAGGGTTGTTTTACACCCCGTGGATAGAACAACCCTCAACACCAGGAACACGTTTTGTAGGTGTTCCTGTCTTCCCTCTGTTTATCTTCCTCAACCTACAGGTTTATATACAGAGAAGGCCCATTCACTCGGGCCATTTTTGCCACATTCACCCACCTTTCAGCAAATTTACTGGGGTGTAGCACCTCTCTCTCCACTCTCACCTTCCTTCTAAAGTGATACTTAAAGAAGGGGATAAGTTGTTGTCCGGAGAGAAAGGTGCTTGCCCTCAGTCCTTTTACCCTCGTCCACCATAGTACCTCTTTCACCATAGCCACCAGACAGAGGAAAACCGCCTCTCCTTCGTTCTTAAATGAAGGCGGCGGGGTGATCCTCACGATAGACTCGGCTGACAACTGAATGCGTCCTACACGTTACAGCAGCTGTTCGACATAATTCCACAGGTCGGTCACCCCTGGGTATTGAACAATTGCGTGCAGAACGGTTTCGATGTCCTGCTCGCATCTTGGACAGGTCTTTTTGGCAGGATCTCTGCCAGGACGTCCCTTCTGTAGATTTTGTCTCGAACTGGTAGGGCTCCTTGGTAGCACTGCCAGGCCAAAGACCTCTGGAAGTTATCCATAGGCCCTGGACGGAAAGTCCTCCCGAACAGACTGGTCAGTTCGTCTTCCTTGATGCCTAGAGTTTCCCCGAGAACGTCGTCGCACTTATCCTCCACTAATCCTTTTATAGAATGTCGAAGTGGAGTCTCCGCTGATTGCCGTTTCCGCTTGGTAGAGGGCTGTGAGCGCCTGTAGGCACTCGAGGTGCCAGGCACCAATTTTCGGTCTTCGCTTGACCCAGGACTGCAGTTCTGTTAGTGAGACGAGTTGTGGAAGAGCTTGTCTCACAAACGACATCCACACCGGTTCACCGGTCAGGAATACCTGGAGATGGCGTAGCCTCAGCGCATGTTTGCGCATCATCAGCCACGGCATGCCCAGCCCTCAGTTAGAAGGGTGTTGACAGCAGATGGATCTCCTCACCAATGGAGCCCGTTTCTTCCAGAGGAACTTGAAGAGTAGGCGTTCCATTTTGGTAAGGTATTCGCGGGGGCAAGGCACAACTGTTAAGTGGTAGTAGATGACGGACCCTATGTAAGTGTTCGCCACCTCCGCTCAACCTTTCAAGGAGAGTTTGCACTCAGCCCACTTCTAGATGAGTGCAAACACCTTCGCCATGACCTCGTTCCAGTTCTTGTCCACCTGGAGGTCTGGACCGAACCAGACCCTGAGCAATTTCACCGGTCCTTCCGTCCAGCGTCCAACGACACTGTCGGAAGGCATGGGTTTGCCTCTCCATGTGCCGAGTTGCAAACCGACAGACTTGTTTGGGTTTAGTCTTGCTCCTGTCAACGTTTCGTATTCCTGTAATAGGTTGCCGATTACCCTGATTTCCGAGGTTTTCGACACCATTATGGTTATGTCGTCGGCATAGGCTGACGCTGCTTTCCGCAGTCCTGGTTCGATCGGGATGCCCTGCAACAGTTCCAATTTCCGCAGTAACGGCTCGCGAGTCAGTACAATCAGAATGGAGGAGAGAGGGCATCCCTGACGGATGGAACGCATGATTTGGAATGGCTCTGATAGGTAGCCATTCACCTTGACTGCCGAGCAGATGCTGGTGTGCATGGCAGCGATCCAGCCTCTGAAGACGGGACCGAAGCCGGCCGCCTTGAGAACAGCTACCAAGTATTAATGTTCGACCCTATCAAATGCCTTAGACTGATCTAAATTGATCAGAGCCCCACCAAAGCCAGGTTTACACCCTACCCTCTCTATGATGTATCGCATGAGGTGGAGGTTGTCGTGTATGGACCTGGTCGGGATTGCACACGTTCGGGCTTCCCCTACTAGGTTCTCGGCGACAAGCGCCAGCCTTGCTGCTAACACCTTGATCAAAATCTTTAACTCTGTGTTGAGCAGAGTTATGGGCCTGAAATTGCTTATCTCATCCTCCTTGTTCTCATCTTTGCTGATCAGCGTTACTACGCCTCTGCCTACAGAACTGGGAATCCTCCCGTTCTGCTGCCAGTTGCAGTAGACCGCTTCGAGGACGCCAGAGAACAAGTCTGGCATGCCTATGTAAAACTCATAGGGTAGACCATCTAAACCGGGTGATTTGCGTTTCCCGCAGCGGCCTAGGGCATCTTCTATTTCGCCCGCTGTGATCGGCCTTTCGCAGCTCTCCGCATCCGTGCTCGAGAGTCGCGGTACGCCGTCAAGGTAGGAACTGAAGTCCATCACCTCGCTCGATGCACCGCTTTGCCCGAACAGTTGTGCAAAATGCTGCTGGAAGGCCGCGCACATCTGCTTGGATTCAAGTATAATGCGTCCATCTTTGTCTTGCAAAGACCGAATTGTGGATTTGTTGCCACATTTCGCCTCTGCCACTCGGGCCCAGCTAACAGCTTTGGCTCCCTCGTTCCTTAGAGCACGTGTTCTACTTCTGACAATACAACCTTCGTGTTTCACGTTGAAGAACTGGTCTAGTGCCGTTCTCGCCGCTAGCACGTCAGCTGTACTGCCATTCCTAAGTGCCTCTTCTATTTTAGCTACCAGTTCCTTTTCAGTTTTGTTTTTTTCTAAAGCTACTTCCTTGCTAAATGCTATCGATTCTATTCTAATTGCTCTCTTGAGAGAGCTCCAACACCTGTTGTTGACGATCGCCCCCGTCAACTGGCACTTAACTAAGGTGCTAATCCGTTTACTGTAGGCCTTACGCGCCGGGAGCGACATGTTTAGCTTCCAGTATCCGGGTCCCTGTCTATGTTTTCTATCAAGGTTGACTACGCAGGTGACTAATTTGTGGTCTGAATAGGCAACCATGTGCATTTGTGGACAGCTTAATGTTTCCTTATCATTCTGTCTAATTAAAAATCTATCTAAATACGATCTAGAAGACCCAGTGCGGTTGCTCCACGTCCACAGTGGTGCACTTGGGAAGTCTAGTCGATATCTATCAGCCAGTTGGAATTGGCTGATGAGATTTTTGAGGCTATTACACTCCCCTCTATTATCACAAGCTCCTACACAGTCCCAACGTGCGTCTAAGATGCCATTCTAGTCCCACGCTAACACTAAGGAGCGAGTCGTTCCCAGGAATCGCTCCAGACGCTTGAAGAACTCTGGTCGCGATGTCCCAGTCGGGACATATACGGCCACCAGTCTGAAAGCTCCACCTTCACTACCATTCACGTCCAGGACCACCAGGCTTCCCTCCGGGTCCAAGTGAATCGTCTGTATTTTGAGATCCAAGTTTTTTCGAAACAGAACAGCAGCTTCCCCTCTACATCCTGGCTGACAGAGAGATGCGTAGATCTCAAAATCATCGAATATGGGGGTTAGCTGCTGCTTGTCGTGAATCCTGGACGCGGTGATGGTTATCACATCTATACAATGTGACCTGAGATCATTTAAAAGCTGGCCCTGTTTCCAGGACATGCCCAGGCCACGTACATTCAAACATCCAGCTTGTATAGTCGCCATGTTGGTGAAGAAGAGTTAAGGAGAGAAAAGGCAGGAATACTTACCTTTTCGTTTCCTGGAGGTCGGGTTGTTCGATCTCCATGTCCAGATTGGTGGTGTCTGGGGAGGGAGGGAGGGAATCCTTTTAGCAGGACACGGTTAAGGGGCTTTTGGCAAGGGGTCCCCACATCATGTGGGAAGTTCTCCTTTTAAAGTTTCATACTGTAGGGTTGTTACCCTGATAAGTTTGAGGTTTGGGGTGGGTCGTTGGTGGGGAAGGTTTTCCCTTCCGTTTGTATTGTGGGGTCCTTTCGGACAGTTTCCACCAGTTCTTTGTTTCTTGTTTTTATGTATGTGTAGTGTGTTTTGTTTTTTATGAGTACTGTTTCTGTTTGTAGTTTTCTTTTTGTGGTTGGGGTTTGTGATTGTGGTGGTGTGGGTGTTTGTTTTGTTGGTGAAGTGTTTGGTTGTGTTGGTGGTGATTGTGTTGTTGGTGTGTTTGTCGTTTGTGGCGGTGTGTTTATGGTGGGGTTGGGTGTGTGCGTGTTTTCTGTAGATGTTTTTGTGTCTTTTTTGTGTCTTTTTTGTTTTTTGGATTTTTGGGGTTCCTCTTCATTCTCACTTGGAGATGTAGAGGTTCCCGTATCTGAGACTTCTGAATCAGGGGTAGATGGGAGGGGTATGTTGTGTGGGGGAGTGTTTGTGCAGGTGTTTGTGGAAGTATTTGACAGGGGGGGGAGAGGCAATGGAGGGTTTTTCAGTGGGATTTTGTGTGTGTGTTTGTCTCTGGTCTGTGGTGGTGTGGGAGTGGATGTTGCAGGTGTTTGTGTTGTGTTTGGTTTGGAGTGTGATGTTGGGGTTTTGGTGTTGGTAATAACACCTTGTTTGTCCTCGGTTTGTTTAAGAGAGGGCAAAAGGCCTTTAAGTGTGTGGTTTTCCCACACTTAAGGCACTGAGGTCTTTTCCCCTCCACTAAAATGGAGATGACATCTTCCTCAAGGACGATCCTGTCCGGTATTTTCTCAACTCTCTCTGGCCTCATTTGTACCAGAAACTCGATGCAGGTTCCAAACCAGTTATACCGTTCTGTCCTGTCTACAGATAGGAGGGTGTCCTCATCCTTCTTCAGGATGCAGCGTAGGATCCACCATATGTTGACCTCTGCTGGGATCCTGGTTATTTTTATTTTGTATGATATTCTTCCCATGTATATGGGGAAGAAGATGTGTTGATCCGTTTTTATTGGTTGAACCGAGTGTTTTGTGCCAGAGTTTCGCACTTAAAGAGCACTGACACACTTCCATACTGTTTACCTCTTTGGAGGTATGCCACGTCTGGCTTGATGTCTTTTAGTGCAGCTTCAATAGTGCTTGTTGGGAGCGTTATGGGTTTTTTGGTAATGATGTCAACTGATTTATAAATTATCTTCTTTTTCTGTGTCATTTCTCTTACTTGTGGGTGTATGTGTGGGGTGTCTCCCTCAAACGTCACATAGTTGGAAGCTTCTTCCGAATATTCGGACTTTTGGGAAATGTCCATGGAGTAGTATTTAAAATCCTGTTGCTGCAAAGGAAATTTTGTTATTGCTGTTGGTGGTGGTGATGGTCTCATTCGTTGTGTCGCCACTGATTCCTTTTGTTGTGTTGTTGTTGTTCTCATTTATTGTGGTTGTTGTTGGTTGTGGTGGTATTAGTGTTTGCTACACATACTTCCTTCTGTGTGTGGATACATGTGACGTTTGTGACGTCAGGCGTGTTCAGTTGCTTACAAGCAGCTGAAGCTTGTTCCTCTTCTAAATGTTGAGGCGATAATGTTGCCATTCCTTTGTCCATGCCTGCTACTATCTGCTGGTCAAGTAGGCATGGCTTTCGCTTCCCATCTTCTTGTATTGACAAAGAAGTAGGTGCCTTTGCTTCAGCCATTTTTTTTAAATTGAAGTGTTTTGCAAAAAAAATTTTTCGAAAATATTTTGGATGTTTTTGCTCTGAGGGGCACGATATTTTGGGAGACTGACCAGATCGAAATTTGACCTGTCAGTCCCTCTACAAATTGGTATAAAAATAAAAGTTCACAATGACGAATTTCTAAAGAAATTTAAGCAAAACTTACCGAGCAAGTTTAACACGTGTGTCCATCCCAGAGATAGATAGATAGATAGATAGATATCTAATCTTTCTTTATAGATAGATACTTAGGGTAAATATTGATGCAATTCAATTGAAGCACTCAACGTACTTTTTCCACATAGGAGTGACGGAGTAAATATCGAATAAGTAAAAGCGAAGTAGTTTCAGATGTTTAAGTCCTTTAATAATAATGCTGTGATATATATTTCAATGACGACACTGGCCACACTGTTCTGTGTGCGAGTGTCGTGACATCGTGACATCATCAGACAGCTTGTTACATAATAAGGTTATGTTTCCGAGGCAATCCAAGTTGAATCGACATGGGAACGGAGATAGATAGACTTATACGCATGCTTAGACAGAATCTGCACACAACGGTCGTGTATATATATATGTGTGTATGTGTGTGTGTGTGTGCGTGTGCGTGTGCGTGTGTGTGTGTGTGTGTCGGTGTGTGTGTCGGTGTGTGTGTCGGTGTGTCCCACCGTATCTGTGTTTATGTTTGTGTCTACGTCTGTGTTTATGCCCTATAACTTAGTGATTCGACAAAAAAGAATCGATGAAATAAGTACCAGACTTAAAATAATAAGTACCGGGATCGATATTGACTAGACATCAGGATGGCCCTCCAGCATGGTCACAGCCTAATAGTAGAAACAAGATGCGTGTTAGAGTTCTTTTGTGTTTTATATGTGTATGTGCAAGAGTGTCTCCGTTTGTACGTGTGTGTGTATTTTTACGTGTGAGTCAGAATTCCTTTGCGTTTTATATTTGTATGCATGTGTACGTACGTGTAAGCGTATGTTTATGCGTGTTTTTTTGTGTGTATGTTTTTGTGGGAGTGTGTGTATGTGTTTATGCATGAGCGTGTGTATGTGTGTCTCTCCACGTGTGAGTTTGTGACTTTCTGTATTGCCCGTATCGGAATTTTTTTATCTTTGTTGCATGCATGTATATATGTATTGAAAGTGTATATGTGTGTATAAAAACGAATCTGGATGAAAGAAATCGTTCACTAATGGGTATGATATACTATATTCCATGCACCCAAGATTTATTTTTAAAAAATAGAAGACGTAATATTATGATCATCTGTTTGGACCATCCAGCTTTCACGCCAGCCATGTGTAATGGAGTGTTACAAATAGGTTTCTGGTTACATCGTGGGTATATTTCTTGCGCAATTTTACAGATGTTGCGCAAAATTAAAAATGAATTCACAAGGGACATACGTAGACTGGGATGGTTTTATTTTAGGACAAAAGTTTTCCTGAGAGATTTACAGAATTGTTGTTAGGGGTGTAAGCATATACACTTAAATATACATGAGTGCACTGTATAACATACCGGGAAACACCCCACACAGAAAACCTAACACAACTATATCTAATATTTCTTTTATTGGTTTCAGTCGTCGGGACATACATTTCTATGATATTGTCAAGTAAATCTACTCTAGTACGTAAGCAATCGACTGGCAATTATTTGGGTGATCCCTGAAGGCAAAATTAACAATGGCGGCTTTTCAGAATGTAAAAGAACGTTACTAAATACGAAACGGCATTTTGTCTGGTCTAATAACATGTATTATATACATATATATATAGAGAAAAATGTTCAAGACCCCGACGGCAGAGCTCAAGCCGTTTCGACGGCTATTTCTGGACTCCAGCCGAAGTGTATAATAAAGTTATATCTGTATAAATACAGAGTGTGTAACCGAGACTACATCAACGTGTATAAATATATACAGGTTAGTTTTCCGACTATAAAAGACCTTTGCCCGATTTCCTAAGCTATTTATAGCAACCAACTAACTGCGTTTACAGTTCTTTTGTGTGTCTGAGTTTCTTACATTTTTTATGAACTTCATAATACCTCAGCGCTTCGAATGTTCGGAATTTGCATATAATGTTTATATATATATATATAGTGAAAAATTGAACGGGAACAAAGCAGAGAGGCAGTACGAACAAAGGTTTATTAGTTTCACGCTCTTGAGAGTGGGTGGTGGTGGGGAACGACGTTTCGGGCATAAGCCCTTCTTCAGGCGAAAAGTGTGTGGGAAGTGAGTTCCAAGGGTGTATAGGGGAGTGGGGGAGAGACATTTAGAAAAAAGGGGGGAGAGGAAACGGTACAAATGAAAATAAATATAAAAGCATGATAAAAATAAAAATAAACATGAAGTTAAACAAGTGGTGGAAGGTTGTGGGGCGTGTAGGGGTAGTGGCGGGTGG
>OZ024742.1:243118469-243120969 GCA_964016885.1 Eledone cirrhosa
CTAGAGTTTAGTGTGTGTGCGTGTGTACATGTGTTTGCCTATGTACGCATATTTGCAATGTGTGCATATATATATATATATATATATATATATATATGCGTGTGTGTGTGTGAGTGTGTGTGTGTGTGCCTGTGTGTGTGTGTGCGTTTAGTGGCCAGTTACTGTAGGTTCACCCGAGTGAGCACTCGATGCATAGTTTCCAGTCTGTTAAGGGGTATAGAACTGTCATTACCACAGCAAAGGTCCGACGAGCTTTTGATTCCAGAGTCAGGCTAGATCGATACAGATTGAACCATGAGCTGATCAATAGCGAAACGCGTGTCACTACTCAAAAAACGTAATGAAGACATAACAAATCGTCCTTTTATTATTGATTGGCAGTATCGGTAGAGGGTCGGACGCCATGCTTTGTAGCATAGAGTTATATCCCTTTATGGTCTGAGTTCAAATCCCGCCGGGGGGCTAACATTGCCTTTCATCCTTACGGGATCGATAAAATAAAGCACCAGTAACGTTCTGAGGTCGATTTAATCGACTTTCCCCTCCCCTCAAATTACTGGCCGTGTGCCTATACTAGAAATCATAATTATTATATATATAGCGTGAGCGTAGTTATGATTGTGTGTATACTTATTGAAGAATCTAACTGTATATGGGTGTGTTTTACTGTATGTGCACACTAACCCCCCCGTCTTCATACTTACCTCACCTAACACCACGCTTATCCCACCTCCTTTACAAACATCAAGATATAAAAACAAGCCCAAGCGTATTTATATTTTCTCTTCGTTTTCTTTTCCTGTTACTTCGCTCACTATATATATATATATATATATATATATATGTATATATATATATATATATATATATACTATGATCATTTCAATGACCTGGTTCCGTATGAATCCGGTGATATCATCAGGTGTTCGAAATATAATAAGCGAATGTAATAGATAAAATCCAAGGGGCTGAAAATCAAAGACCGGAGGACGACCGCCATCCAGCATCTTCCACCTTTGCCGGTCGCCCTCAAGAGGGATATATATATATATATATATATATATATATATATATATATATATATATATAGGCTTAAAAATGGAATGAGAATAAGAAGAAAACAAGAACGGGGGGAAGGGGGAGTTTTCCTCATCAGTTGTCTACTGGGGGTCTCGGATATTTCAACGGGGGTAGATATATTGTCTTTAAAAACCGTTGAAATATCCGAGACCCCCAGTAGACAACTGATGAGGACCCCCCCCCCCCCTCCGTTCTTGCTTTCTTCTTATTCTCATTCCATTTTTAAGCCTAATTTAACTAGCAACTACACAGCCAATCCTACTCCCCATATATATATATATATATATCAGCACTGTGTTTATTAAGCTCTGAGGAATCCTACCAAACGGTATGGATGAAACATTGTAAGCAAATAAAAACGGTTTGAGTATGTAAGCGTTCTTTGGTTTCTTTTACATATATATATGTTTATCCCGGGTTCAATCGGGGGTAACCACAGTAAGTAAGGTACTCAATACTTAGCAGAGTATAAATATTTAATATAGAAATGGCTTCTACAGGACTAGAACTGTTTCATTCGGAGGAAATCATATATATAGTATATTATATATAAAAATGAAATCTTCAGAAATAAAACAGCCCTAGTCCTGTATAAGTCATTTCTATATATAATACCAATGTATTGTGTATCTTTTTAATTATGGTTACCCCCAGACACAACCATATATATGGGGATGGAAATCCCTGATACTGGACGGACATAAAAATAACTTTCGGCAGGATAAATACGCGGAAACAAAAACATCGATAAACCCCTATTTTCCTGCACCAAATGCATTTGAACAGAAGCCCCCTCAATTCAATCTATATATGGACAAATTGACAATCATATTAATCATGTATCTCCTATCTCATTTTGCATATATGTACTGTATGTGTTTTTTGTATTTATTGGATATTTTTTGTGTGTTTTTTCTTTTGTCTACTTTATATCTGTGTTTTGGGGGGGTTTTTTGTTTTGTTCCATGTGATGGAAATTCTAACTATGTACCCGCCTAACTGCTCCCTTTCATACTGTAATTTACCCTCCGTTCTACTGTACGGTACTATCGTTCAGTATGTAGATAAAATATCAGTAACATTAATACCCCTTTCAAAACTTCTTACTTAAACATCTCCCTACGTAGTAGATAGTATAGGTGCATATATTTTTTACTCACTTCAATCTATATTTTTTTACTCACCTCAATCTAGATTCTCACTTGTAAATTTTTTAATTTTTTTTTAATTTTTAATTTTTAATTTTTAATTTTTAATTTTTAATTTTTAATTTTTAATTTTTAATTTTTAATTTTTAATATTTAATTTTTAATATTTGATTTTTAATTTTTAATTTTCGATTTTTAATTTTTAATATTTAGTTCTAATTCCCAACTCCCATTCATAACTTCCACTGTGAAACCATGATACCTAGAATTAA
>OZ024742.1:243123469-243133469 GCA_964016885.1 Eledone cirrhosa
TCCATAAAAAAAAAATACTTAAATAGTGAGTGCGTTCGATAAACATATACATATACACTAGGTCTGAACACAAGAGAACCAAACTCCCACTGTCTTTCCCGTTCGTCCCATCTCTCATTATTGTGAGAAAATGGGGGCCCATACGCTGGCCGCCCCGTGGCTCCAGCGGACAGAAGAAAGGTGTTTCCCAGAGGATGGAGAGGGAAACGCGCTAGAAGAGCCATTCCAGCTCTCAAGGCTCACACATGCGGGTATCCAACTCTGTGCCGATGGTGGTTAACAGGGAGGTGGGCCTCAGGTCAAGGACACCAGAAGTCTCCATTGCCACGGGCTTGACCGCAAACCTGTCGGGGAGCGACCGCTGTGTAAGAAAGTATGAAATCGCTACCAAAAAATTCTATATAAAACATATTCCTATAAAATCATGCAAAAGCCCTCTTTACTAAGTTCACAAAATATATAATAAACAAATAAAAAAATAAATATCCTGTATCTTAGCACTGGTTTTACTTGGCAGTAAGAAGAGATTTTAACAATGGGCAAAGTATGTGTGGAATTTATAGGTGTGTGTATATAGATAATAGAATAAATAAACTATTTAAACTAATAGAACATATACACCATATAAACAGGATATCTTCTATAAACTATCAGAATAAAATACATCTGAGTCTGGCAGCATGAAGAGACTTAGTATATATTTATATTTTCAGATGGAAATATTTCCAAGGAGGAAGCCTTCTACATGAGGGATGTGCATTCAAATACAATCTATTTAATGGGGTAAGGAAAGAAAGCCCTTCGGAGGAAAACGTTTCTTTTTCTTTTTTCTTTTTTTTCCTTCCTTCTAGGGTTCTTCCGAAGGATCCTTGGAGTAATGATACCCGATAGAGTGAGTGGCTCGGTGATCAGAGAGTCGTCCCACGTAGAGCCGCTAATTTTCCGTATTGAAAGATCACAGCTCCGATATTATGGGCATATGGTTAAAATGTCTAAGGAAAGAATCACTGGACAGATTTTACATGCAAAACCAAACCCCGAGCAAGATGGTCGGATAACATCTATGGACCCGCTTAGGGATCTAGCTAGATCAATTGGAGAAGGTTGCTTCTGACAGAGCCAGCTTGAGGACTCTACCCTCTTAAGAAGATTTTAATCAATTGAATTTTTAAATGTTATTTAAATATAAATACAGGTGGAAAATTGATTTTGTCAAAAGCAAGGGAGGTAGCACCCAAATCCGATTAACAATTGAATGTGGGTATATGCGGTGACAATTCTGCATAAAGTTACGTTTTAATGGACCTCTTTAGTAAAGCATTGCCCAACTGATACTTACCAGTCATTAGAATAACTGAGAAAATATGAGACTCGGTTGTGGGGGAAATAAATAAAAACATTTGGTCATTTGACGATTGGATATAACGCCGGAAATTTTGTAAGGGCTATTTTCGTATGGAGAATATATACTTAAGTGGGGAATGAGCATCGGGCTTACAATCGTGAGGTTGTAAGTTCGATTCTCAGACCGGGATTTGCATCGTGTTCTTCAGTAAGACATTTTATTTTACATTGCTCCAGTTCACTCAGCTGTAGAAATGAGTTGCGACGTCACTGGTGCCAAGCTGTATCGGCCATTCCCTTTCCCTTTGGCAACATAGGTGGCATGGAGAAGGGAGGTGGTATGCATGAGCGACTACTGGTCTTCGAGAAACAAACTTGCCCGGACTTGTGCCTTGGAAGGGAACTTTCTAGGTGCAAATCCCATGGTCTATCGTGACCGAAGCCGGGTCATTATCCCCTTACATATTAACGTAGTAAGCTCCCAGGGTTCTTTTTTTAATCAATTTAACTTAACCCTGTTAAGCACAAAAACATTATAAACATTGACGGAATTCTTTCCAAAGACGAAGGAGCCAACCCTGTAATTCAAATTGATTAAAAATTGAATGGAACACATAGTGCGAAAGGAGTCAGATATTTAGCAGATATGGTAACAAAGTCGGATATGTTTTGGTTTTAATGGACTTACTCGTTCGTACAAGCCAGGTCTTAAATTGTTTCTCAGATTATATAGCAGTGGAGAGTAATTTACATGATGGTTGACTAACAACCACACGTGGTTTCTCACCTATCTTCTTTCATCTAGCTTTCTTACTTTTCTTACTCTCCTTTATCTTCCTTTTCTCTTCTCTCTCCCAAACAGCCCCCCTCTCTCTCTCTCTCTCTCTCCCCCTCTCTCTCTCTCTCTCTCTCTCTCTCTCTCTCTCTCTCTCTCTCTCTCTCTCTCTCTCGTTCTATCTTCCGATGCAGGATTAGGGTTCAAAGAATTAAAACTCATTTCCGTCCATATCAATCGTTAGACCTATATACCATCATAGTATTGTATTGTTCTCCTGTGATATTTTTCTATGTTGACTCTTTATATATATATAGTATATATAAAGAGTCAACATATATATATATGTGTGTGTGTGTGTGTGTGTGTGTGTGTGTGTGTGTGTATATATATATGTGTGCATGTGTGAATGTGTGTATGTGTGTATTATGTATGTATGTATGTATGTACGTACGTATGTATGCATGTATGTATGTATGGATGTATGCATATATGTATGTTTGCCCAGGTCTGACGTAGGTATATTTCAATTATCGTAACTATTAGACCCAAAATTGTTTTCAAAACCAAATTACTTGTTATTGGATTGGCAGTATCGGTAGCAGGTCGGACGCCATGCTTTGCAGCAAAGAGTTACGGCCCTTTATGGTCTGAGTTCAAATCCCGCCGAGGTTGACTTTGCCTTTTATCCTTACGGGGTCGATGAAATAAAGTACCAGTAATGCACTGAGATAATTGCTGGCCTTGTGCCAAAAGTAGAAATAATTATTTTGTTTATTCCTTCCCGCGCGGGTTTTATACATTCACTTGCCAGACTGTTACCTGTAATCTGGGACAAGTTAAGGTAAGTGCGGGAATAGTTGATCCCAGCTACCTGCATAGTGAGTGCCGTAACAGTACAATATTTACACGGCGAAATGCATGCTTTGTACATATAACGTGGTGCTGAATAGCATTGCGTATATGCCGGCGTACAAGTCGACATTTGGAGCCTAACAATATCTCTCCAAAACCAGGGGTCGACTTTTTCGCCGAATGTAAAATGTGAACCTTTTCGACTGAGGGGTAAACAGTGAAACTGCCTGCCTAACACTCATTGTGCACCTCTTACCATAACTCTAGCAGTCCGCCACAATTATTTCCTACTGAATCTCATATTTGTTAAGTCTATTTAAACGCAGAGATTATAATATAAATGACTTGCCGTAGCTCATAGGTTAGGTTACCATAGGTTCGTTAAGGTTAGGTTGGTTTACTCAGTCAGTTAGAACTCACTTGCGACTGAAGTGCTTTAGAAGAAGTGCCTTAGCCTTTAGTGTGTCACTAAATGTTTTTAAATCATTTCCTCTGCAAGGCCGAAATCAGAATTACATCTCAGAGTTTCAGGGGTCGATATATGCGCCAGATCGACTGTACGCCGGCATATACGAAGTGTATTATTATTGGTGTTGTAAGAAACAGTCTAAAGTCTGTCTTAAGCCAGAAGGCTCGTTAGGCTGGTGCTTGTCCCGGTTTTCTGGTGTGAAGTGACTGAGAATACAAGACTCCCTGCCCCGTGGACAGGACGCCAGTCTATCGCAGGTTTAAACTCCCAGCTATTGCTGGTACTCATTTTCAGTTGAGTATACTGGAGCAACGTGAACACAACACGAAACCCAGCCCAGGAATAGAACCCACGACATTATTATCGTAAGTCCAACCTCCTTACCACTAGGCCACGCAGTACAACGTGGAATTTAGTATTATCATACTAGTAATATAGAAATGATGTTTTTATTGCAGACAGTTTAGATTAAGATGGTAGCATATTTTATACCTTGTGCGTCTTCAAAACTCAACACTTGAACCAGTTAAACTATATCTGAAGTAGCAACACTGGAATCTTGGTGGAAACTATGATTTAATATTAACGGTTGATGCTGTATTTGAAGGTGGAAAAAGAAACCTATCTACTTGAATCGTTTATTTAGGCGAAATAAACGAAAAAAACTCAAGTTCTATAGTTACATCTGTGAGGTTTTATTATTTTATTAGCTGCAAGCAAAGGAAACATTTTTATTAGTATCAACACTTCTCTCGAAATGCCATTAAAAAAGATGTTTGCTGTATTAAAGTAAATGTGTATCCTGTCACTTTTCCTGCTGATAAACAGCGCAAGTATTAGCAAGAAACAGTAAGAGAGGTTGTATTGATAGTAAGTACCAACATTAGGAATATCCTCATAAATACTCTTTTAACACTACTGTTATCAATATATCTACAACTAGTTGATTGGTTTTAGCTGTCGTTAGAACGTTGAACAGAAGCTGTTACGATATTTGTTCCTGCTTTCTGCGCTGTGTGTTCAAATCGCGCCGTCGTCTAGTTTGCTTTTCACCCCTTTTGAGTCAATAAATCTACCAGGCCATTTATGGTGCAGCCTTCTTTCCCTCAAGCTGTCACCTCCCCAGACCTGTCAACTCTCCCCATCGGTAAGGGAGATCTCCCATCCGCTTTGGGGTGGGTGGGAGATGTCTTCTCTTGTGAAAATGGATATAGCTTTCATATGTAAAATCGCCCCATTTTGCCTCATTTCTCCCCGTTTTTTTTTTGTTTTTTTTTTATTTCATGATACTCCCCGATTGGGTTTTTAGAGGTTGGCAGGTCTGCATCCCTGTATACAATAACACTTAACATCGTCACATTCTACTACATACTGTTAAATTACATTAAAAGTAACCGAACAAATCGAGTACCAACGTACTGACTCGAACTGCTAGAAAAAGCAATGAAATCTCTCTCAAAACTTGTCCCGCCGTCTTTCAAAAGGAAGAACGCATAAAATAATTGTTTCTAGTTTTGGCACAAGGCCAGTAATTACCCAGTACATTACTGGTACTTTATTTTATCGACCCGGTAAGGATGAAAGGCAAAGTTAACCTCGGCGGGATTTGAACTCAGAATGGCGTAACTATATACGTCAAAGCATGGCGTCCGACCCTCTACCGACACTGCCAATCCACCGCCCTAAAATAATTGTTTCTACTTTAGGCACAAGGCCAGCAATTACCCAGTGCATTACTGGTACTTTATTTTATCGACCCCGTAAGGATGAAAGGCAAAGTCAACCTCGGCGGGATTTGAACTCAGATCGTAAAGGGACGTAACTATGCTGGAAAGCATGGCGTCCGACCCTCTACCGACACTGCCAATCCACCGCCCTAAAATAATGTAGTCTTATATACACCACGTTTACATTTTTTTTTATATTCCAAGATAGAACGTTTCACTGTGATCTAAGCTAAAATTCCACCGGGTTCAAATTTTTCAAATAAAATAAAGTATAAATCTATGAGAATGGACTGGCGAAATGGACCTTCGGATACAATACCTTGCGGTATTTATTCTGGCATTTTGTATTTTGAGTTCATATTCCGCCATAGTCTACTTAGGTGGTTGACTTAATGTTATAGTCGCTACACTCCTCCTGATTAAACAATACATAAAAGATCTGCTTCGGCAAAGTTGACCTGGGGCTAAATAACAGCAGCATCGACAACAACAACCCCAGTAGTAGTAGCAGCAGTAACAACAAAAATAGCACCAGCGTTACGTTAATATACTTTATTATCTAGATGAAATACTGTTAAAAAGTATATATATATGAAATATATTATAATTAATCATGTAGAATAACGATAACAGAGTCTATAAACGAACTAATTACTGGTACTTATTAAAATTAATTAATATAAAAAGCAACATCCCGTAAAGATAGGTGACAAGCTTTCTATATCATAAGGCATCTTGATGTTCGGATATGAATTAATATTTCCCTATTTATGATTCGAATCGGGACGGGGTAGTTTAACTACCCAGACCTGTCAACGATCCTCGTCCGGTGGGGAGATTTCCCACCCACTTTTGGGTGGGTGAGAGATGTCTGCTCTTGTGAAAATTAGTATAGCTTTCATTATGTAAAATCTCCCCGTTTGGGGGCACGTTTTTTCATGGTACTTCTCGTTTGGGTTTTTAGGAGTTGGCAGGTCTGACTACCCTTCATCTATTCTATTCACTGGTAACACCATATATTATAATTATAGAGCTCCTTACGAGATCATTTGACATGTTAGAAATAGCAACTTAATCTCCTTCAAACCAAACAAAGAAATACACATTGGATAATCTGATTATAGGCGCACACACAGGAAACCGATGACTTGGTCATGGCTAGAACTTTAGATTATATGCCTGCTCAATCAGTTCTGAACTTGGGTTAAACTGCAACACATCAACAATAGCAACAAAACAACAGCTACAACAACAGGGTGATGTTTCATAATGACTGCATTGTAATTAATGTAGGCGCTATTGTGATGTGATGTAATCAAAAATGACAAAACAGATAGTTATCCTTAATTGGTATTCTACGAATTAATAAAACACATTTAGACACGTATTTTATTGCATGACCAGTAACTCTATATCTTCCTTCATAATCATCTGGGTGTGTTCCTTTCGTTATCTACTCCTACGTTTTTCACATTTGTCAGTGTTATCATTTTATCACTTAATCAGAGAAGACTGATCGCACCCGTTGTCTTTTTTTAGAGTTTCCGAAACTATTAAGGGGGGGGGGGGGGTGAAGTTATCCTTAGACCTCAGATTATTCTGAAATGTTTTCAACAGTATGGACTCCAGTAAAAACACTCAAAGGTAAGGTGATGTGAAGAATAGAAAAGATCTCTCCAGCAGGCGTTCACATATTTCGTCTGCAAAAGTCCCCTTGGAAGGCGATGTTCGACCCGAGGCTATGATAAAAGACACTCGTTCAACGTGACCAATCTTGAGATTGGATTCGAAACCACGTAATTGCGAAGCATATTTCTTAACACACACCTAAGCCTTACAAACGATTGTGTTTTGACATAGCCCTTTTTCTCCGTTCCTCATTATTTCCGCTTCTCTACCCTTCTTCTTCTCCCCCCCCCCCCCTCTTTCATACATACTCTCACACTCACTCATACATTACATCGCTACATTCAATCTATTCATTCGATACTGTTAGAAGACAAAAAGACATCTCTCTCCGACGAAGGGTTTTGTTTGAAACGTCGTTAGAAGTTTTCTTTTTCTCCCAATAAATCAATTTATTCAGCTTTTGAACCGTTCATACTTATTAATTGCCGATACAGATCAGTACTAGTTTTCTTTGTATCTTGTGTTTATTCTTTTTATGTATGGGGCTTCCTGTTTAAATATAGATGAAGATAACCTTTTATCTCTTCAAGATTCTATAATATTATATGTATTATATGTTGTGTTGTTTAGCCCCAGGTCAGTCCTGGTTGAACGGTCATATTATCGTAGGTATTCTAACCATATATGTTTATGGCTACATTATCTAATGTGTTCTTCGTTTATTTTTTAAAGGATATTTAGCTGCTATTACTAACATATAGAGAACAATACGAGTAATGTTAAAAGAACTAGTATTTACGAGAATATAGTTGATGTAGGTGTTTCATTCATTGAGACGAGTATTGCTACGTTTCTTGTTATGTCTACTGTTTACAAGCAGGAAAGTTGGCAGAATATTTATTTAGTTCAATATAAAGTCCTCTTGTTTAATGAGATTTCAAAAGAAGTGTTACTATCAATAAAATAAAATGTTCTCTCTAACTTCAGCTAATAAACTAAAGTGTGTTTTGTTTTGCTTTTTCAGAAACGTTACCTATAAAATTTTACAGATGTAACTATAGAACTTAACAGTCTTACATCTATTTAGTCGTCAATAAAGTAATAGATTAGCTCTCTTCTCTTCAAGTACAATATCAACAGTTAATCTTAAATCATAGTTTCCACCAATTAGTTTAGCTGGGTTCAAATGTTAAGTTTTGAAGAACAAGAAATAAAATATGCCAACACGTAACCAAAACTGATTGCAATAAAAACATCCCTCCTACAATATTAGTTTAGTAACACAACATTCTATGCTGCACCTTTTCTTAG
Organism: Eledone cirrhosa; assembly: GCA_964016885.1. Classification (NCBI taxonomy): domain Eukaryota; kingdom Metazoa; phylum Mollusca; class Cephalopoda; order Octopoda; family Eledonidae; genus Eledone; species Eledone cirrhosa. The sequence goes on from OZ024742.1 coordinate 243,131,580, forward strand.
AAATATTAGTTGTTAGTCTTGGAAGGAAGGTTGTAAGGGCGTATTAGTATAGGAAGAAATGTTGTAAAAGAAAAGGAAAAACATGCATATCACATTAAAGATAGTGAATTGACTTAAATAGTAAGATGCTGTTAAATGTATCAAAATATTAAGCCGCTTCTATCCACGTTATAAGATCAAATCTTCTGTTGGTTAAGCCTATCTTTTAACCACATCGAGGTCAATTAAGCAGTGAATCATGTATGTATTAAGTTTGTTTTCAATCGACTACATCCGCCAATTTCGTTGCTGCCATTCTTGGTGCTATTTAGCCGCAGGTCAACCTAAATTGAAAAAGTATATAATCAAATGCATTTGAGTGGTAGCCGCATCATAATATTACTTGAAGCAGTGCACCTAGAATCACTTTTATCCCTTGCGTCCTTTATATATAAAGTATATATAAACATATCTACTAGACGCAAATCAAAATACCTCTTGAATCTCAATGCAAAGAACAGTTTATGTGATGGAGAGAGTATACAACATTGAAAACTTGTACTATTACATGTGTATTATGCTCCGAAACTATACAAAAGACATATACATGTTGAAAAATACATTGGAAATAAATATTGAAACCAATTATAAGTATATCATATCTCTGATAAACGTTTCTGGAAATATTTAAAGCATTTCTACCTGTTGACACAAATCAAATAACATACACATGCTTCTTCATCAGCAAGGCAGAAAGATAGAGTAAAGCTTTAGTTTGTTGATGTAGTGCGAAAACCCGCTCATATGTAGAAATAAGCATACGTCATCTATCAAACTTAGGAATTTAACGAGTAGAGCTCTGAGATAACTTAGCTTCTACTATCTACATTTGGCAGACAGGAAAAGTGCTGGGTCACTCGAACTTTCAAATTTATGACCAATGGAAATAAGATATTAATAATTGTTTCTACTTTTGGCACAAGGCCAGCAATTACCCAGTGCATTACTGGTACTTTATTTTATCGACCTCGTAAGGATGAAAGGCAAAGTTAACCTCGGCGGGATTTGAACTCAGAATGAAAAGGGCCGTAACTCTAAATAAGATATTAATAATGATGCATCAATACAAAGTATTGCTAGCATACAAATGTCAGAAACAGAAAATGTACTTGTATACAACGTGTTTCGGATATCTTAAGTCTTTTTTTTTTTCTTCTACCAAACACTCTACCTCTTTATGTCATGTGTTACTTAACTTAAAGATTCTTGCATGATATACAAGATTCTTCACCTGACAGATTAATGTCATACTGTATATATACCAAATATATATACTAATACACAGATTTATGTTGAATTTTACCTACAAATACCTCAAATATCTTTCAGCTCTATTTATCTGCTTTTTTTTTTGTATATCAAACATATGATTTATATACCAAATTCAGTTACTATTGATATTGATGTTATTGCTGCTGTTGCTGTTTAATTGATATCAGTTCTGATCAGGCACATCTATGGTCAGACACACTATCCATAACTACGACGTTTTTTCTTCAAACAATGTATCTGTATGTATGTATGATCCCGTAACTCCTAAGGAAGTCGTAGGGGCGCCATATTAACATACGGCGTTTCTAGATCACTCCACCTGGTGGAGCCCATCTCTTCTCCAGCTGTGAATACAGCAGATTTCTTCCAGAGAAAGATAGAGTGAGAAAGAGGAATAGATAGAGAGGAAGGGTCGACCCCAATACTTGAGTGGTACATTTTTATCGACCTTACGACTAGTTACGTCACTACGTTTTAAGTCCAAAAGCCACAGAAGTCAATTTTGCCGTTCATTCTTCAGGGATCGATAAAATAGATATTTGTCATATGCTACAATTGTTTATCTTAGTCAGAAATTAA
>OZ024742.1:243138469-243160969 GCA_964016885.1 Eledone cirrhosa
ATTGATAAGTTGTTACCCTTCACCGACAGAGCAGCTGTATGGTGTGTGTATACTTGGAAAGTGAAGAGTGTATATTTTTAAAGATCATATATTAAATTGAAATGGTTCGAAAGGAGGTGACTATTTTATTTTCATTGTTTTAATTCATTCTTATCATTTTTGTCTGTGTTGAATTTCTGAGTCCGCTGCGGCTTAGCAAAAGATTTTTTTATTAACGTAGGCATTTCGTAATCCCATTACGAAATGCCTGCGCTTTTGTTAATATTTTTATATCACTAGTGAAAAGGATTGTTTCATTCTATGTTAACCACTGCGAAACATTAAAGTAACAATTCTAAATTATTCATACACTAAGAATCGGATTTGGGAATAATGACAATGTATTATTCGACATACCGTTAATTGGATTTATAATCGTATAGTAAATTTCCATTCAAAACTCCACTGCTTTGAGTTTCAATGTTTTATTATTTGACCTATCTGCTCCCAAATACAATGTTTATGCAAATCGGATTTACCGATATATTGAAATCCTATACTAATAGCGAACGGCTATATCGGTTTCGTGAATAGAGAAAAGCGTGTACGAGACCTCTTAAGAGAGTCGCAATTGAGGCCGAAACCGTTCAGGCCAATCTTACATTTTCTGTCCACGGAGAAATTAAAGAAGAATATATTTGTTTACATTCCCTTAATGTGTTCCATTACATATACTGTGGAGCTAAAACCATGGTGAGCATTAAGGTATACCAAATACTATATTTCCATTATCCAAAATCCGTTGCTTTATCAATAATTAATTGACTTAGCTGTCATCCAATGTTTATACCAATGTATATTCAGTTCTTATTAAAGTAACTATATAAATGGCCATAATATATATTTCTCGGTAGCTAGACACAATACTTCTGAAATTCCTCAGGACAAGTTTTATTTTGTTTGTTATTTTTTCATCGGTCTACGGAAACATTTTAAAAAGTAAAATTTATTTAAAATTGTCAAGTGTATTCGATAACAAAGTTTGGTGACACCCGAGAAACTTGAATTGCTTCATAGAGTATACACAATAGTATATTTCCATTATTCAAAATCCATTGCTTATTACATAAATAATTAATTCATTGACCCAAGCTGATAGCAAAAGCACTATTTATGCAAATCGGATTTATTTATTTATTTAGCTATAAACTATATTTCTCAGTGGAAAGACAAAGTTGTGTGCATTGTCTCTGAAGAAATTCAAAACTAGGATCGAATCCGATGAGGCCAATCTACCTACGTCTATCCACGGCTCGGTGAAATAAATTTGTCAATCGTATTTCATTATGCATCACAACGATGGTTAAAAGATTGTGCTACCTGATATGATGTATCCAATAGTATGTTTTCATTATCCAAACTACTCTACAATAATCTATCATATTCTTCTGCTACTGACTACATGAATAATGCTTCAACTATACAACGAAATCTGAGATGCGCACAACATTTAGATTACTCGAGAGATAATTGACTGATAAATATACATATTTCAAATTAAGTATGATATATGCATTCTCTCTCTCTCTCTCTATCTATCTATCTATCCATCTCTCTCTCTCTCTCTATATATATATATATATATATATATATATATATATATATATATATATATATATATAGAGAGAGAGAGAGAGAGAGAGAGAGAGAGAGAGAGAGAGAATACATTTATCATACATATATATATACCACAAACCCTCCATCTCAATTCTACTTTTGAAAAGCATAAAAACTGTGAAACCGGCAAAGGAAACAAATAAATATTCTTAAAAAGACTCCAGTTGCATTTTCGATTTCATCTTCTTTCCTTATATATATATACTAAGGTAAAACTTTAAAAGAATAGGACAAGAAACTAAGATAAAACTTTAAAGAATTGGACAAGAAATAAAAAAATGTTACAATAATATTAGTGGCAAAATTTTTATTGGTAAAAAATAGAGTTCCACATTCATAGGCTCTGGGTTCCACATTCAGAGGTCGTCGTCAGACCGGGGGGATCATTTGATCCTGGTTTGAACACCAATTGGGCCATAACCATACCCCTATTTCATAATTCGGCGACACGCCTCATGTGTCATGCATAATGTGAATGGACCCATGGGCCCATGAGCACAGATCTTTAGCAGCAGCGGACGGTCTTGTCGTTCCGCTCATCCTTGATCTTGACCAATCCGTCCATCTTCTCCTTGCATCTTGTCCTTGAGTTCAAGTCCAGCAGTCCAGATGAATGCGTGCCACATCTTTCTGGTACAGGAAGGGGGAGCAGGAGGACTGGAGGGATGACGGGACAGAGGGAGGGAGGACCGGTGGTTGAGGGAGGTGCCGTAGTCGGTGGTCAGAGTCGACATCTTGTCCCGGTCGTCTTCTCCATCTTCGTCTGGTGTTGCGGGACCAGAAGGGCATTCTTGGAGGAGACCTGCAGCTGCATCGGCCAATTCTTCTTGCAATGGTCATTCTGACGGAGCAGAACTGCTCAGCCAACCAACCCCAACCAGAACCAACCGCTCAGGGGCAACGCACAATGAGAGCATGACAATTATTATGCACTAATCAAGAAGATACTGGGGCATAGCACAGGAAACGAACAAAAAAATGTTGCCACTAATATTATTGTAAATTTTTTTATTTCTTGTCCAATTCTTTAAAGTTTTATCTTAGTTTCTTGTCCTATTCTTTTAAAGTTTTATCTTAGTTTCTTGTCCTATTCTTTTAAAGTTTTATTTTAGTTTCTTGTCCTGTATTTTTAAAGGTTTATATTCCAACAATATTACTTTTTTTTGCTGTACGCATTTTTCTATCTGGTCTACTATTTTTTAAGGCAATGCAAGCAACAACTATCTAATAATTAAATGATCATAGTGAATTACTGACAAGTGATTGACATTTTAAAGTTCTTTTGAGTATAATTGCAATCTAGTTGAGGCAATTGGCTTAATGACAAAGCTAGTAAATCATGAATGCATTTGAGATGATTAGTGCATAATAGTGAATTGGTGAAACTTGTGCATTTCAATGGTGTTACAACAATAGATGTAAGTTATATAGTAGTAATACTTTATCATTTTAACTTTTTAGAATGGACAAAACCCCATGCAAAGAAATGACTTTGACTGCAGTGATTCTTTCCAATTTACTTACGAAGCAAAACGTGGCAAATACCTTATCATCTCTGATAAAATGCGCATTGAATCACTGAAAATCGGATGCATGGAATTCCTCATAAAATGCACCTATGAATCGGAAGCCATCACATATATCAATGGATATAGGGAGTTGTTCACACTGGAAGACCATCACTTCATTTGTGATTTCATCAGTTATCTCCATGATTATCTCAGACACCCAATGCCATTGATGAGAGGTGATCCAATGTGTGAGCATGTAACTAATCTTATAGAAGTTGTTATCGACCACCTGGCTTTTAGTGACATTTGTCTGATTTGACTGATAATGATGTATTTTTAAAAAGTATGTGTACATTCTTGTTACTATTTTAAGGCAATGCAAGCAACAACTATTTAATAAAATTTAAATTTAAAAATGACCATTGTGCATTACTAGTATGATGGCATTTTATTAAGTCACAAAATTAGTCAGTCAGCCATAGAACAAGGATCAGGTGCCAAAAACATTGGCAAAAATTTGTGTCAATTTAAGATTTCCAACATTGTTCAAATGAATCATATCTGGTTTGAAGTCAGATTTGTCAAATTTTGACCAATTTTCAATGTCGTGAAGATTGGGCAAGTTCAATTTTTTAATCATTTTTTTCATGCAGTAATTAAACTTTTCCAAACGAGAATTTCTCTTGCCCAAGTCATTTTTATTTTCAATTACACTTTGTGGACGTGGAATGACACCACTGTAGAAAATGGGTGTACAGTGGTGCTTTTCCGCTATTTTTTGTAGCCTTGCAAAGAGACTCTTCCCCTGTTTTTCCGGTTTTGTGCCTCGAATGGGCACTTTGTCCTTAATTTACAAATAAATGATTAATAAAAAAATACTTTGGCAAAAATTATTGTATTACTTTGCACAGCTTTGTAGTGCCAACGGTGCGACGAGGATTCAGATCATTAGAGCCGACATGAACCACCAATACTTTCACAAAAGGACAACAGATAAAAATGTTGGCGATTAACATTACCTGGCCCTGACGGGCCCCAGGTATACAAAATATCTAAGTATTTTTTTGGGTATGATAAGTAAATACATTTGAATTAATATTGTTATACCTTCTGGTCATTCGATTTCGCCACATTTCTAATTATGGATTTGTAAAAACTGGCATGAATGTGAATTTGATCAGTCCAATTGCCCGATTTTAGTGAAAAGTTTTGATTCGAAATGGAAATACTCCATTTCCGTGCCATGGAAAAAATGAATAAGCCGATCAAAAAGCCGCGAAACATCATTTTTAATTAAGCGAAATTAGTGGATGCAAATCTCAGAAAATATTGTAAACTATTCACACCTATCGCACTACTCGCACCTATCGGTACAAAAATATAGCGCACTATTCGCACCTATCGGTACAAAAAAATCGCACGACTGTTAATAATACTAGAAGTGCAAATTATCTGTTGAATACCTGGTATATGAAGAGCAACCGATACGATCGGTCGGCGATCGGTCTTGAAGAAGAATGAAGAATGAAGTGAAATTTTGGTCTGGTTGTTGTCATCGGTGTTTCGCAGAGATGCCGGCACGAACAAAGGTGTCAGTGACACAAAGTTGTCCGCTTGAACTAAGGTGTCGGTCCGACAAAGGTGTCAGTCAGACAGACAGTCAGACAGTGTCACAGTCGGTGCGACAAAGCGATCGATACGATTAAAAAAAATTTAACTCACATGTTTACCTATATTTTCGCAAACTGTTGATAGATTGGTACAAAAAATAGCTTTGATAATAAACATAAATTTTTAACGAAGTATTTAAAAAGCATTTTAGCAGTGAAAAGTGAAGTAATGTTTCACACTGACGCAAGTAGGGCCGTTCAGAAATGACGTAGTCAATTAGGAGGAGGGGATTCGGCGATTTGACTACATTTGACTAACGTAATCACAATCACAAGAGTTCCGCCGAAAAAAATTCGTCATTTCTGGATTACCTCCCCTAGCGTCACGCTTACTACTCACTCACTTGAACACAAGATTTATCAGCAAACTTTGATTATAAACTTTTTCCCGCTGGACCAAATTTCTAGATTTTTTAAGCCAAAAGATGCCTAATGATCTACTGTTCATGCTCATATAAGTTTTATCTCAGTTAAATAAAGTAGAGCCGCGCTGTACTGTCGTAAACAGACGATTGCCAACGAAAACACGACCACAACAATATTACTAAACGGACTACCGTCCGTTTAGGATATATATATACATATATACACAAGTATATATATATATATATATATATATATACATATATACACAAGTACATATATATATATATATATATATATATATATATATATATATATATATATATACTTGTATATATATATATATATATATATATATATATATATATATATATATATATATATATATATATACATAAGTATATATATATATATACATATATACACAAGTATATATATATATATATATATATATATATATATATATATATATATATATATATGCATATATATATATATATATATGTGTGTGTGTGTGCGCGCAATCAACTTCTAGCTGTCTGATGAGGTCATAACTGTTGCATAATGGTTATTAACCAAATACATATTAAAGCGATTATGAATAAACGAACTTAATTTTAACCTGTTCACTTGTACTTCATGTTTATATATATATATATATATATATATATATATATATATATATATATATATATACGAGGTGTGTCAGAAAAGTTTCCGGACTGATGTCACAAAAGATTTACTTCAAACCCAAACTTCACACTGAGAGTTTTCTCCCTCAAAGTAATCCCCCTGGAGTCTAATGCACCTTTCCATCCCTATCTGCCACGTTTGCATGCACTCTTGGAAGGATTCTTTCGGGATCCTCCGCAGTTCCGTCGTCACGGCCTTTTTGATGCCGTCCACGTCTTCAAAACGGGTCCCTTCCGGGTCGTACTCGAAGATCCATGACTCATCATCGGTGATGACTGTCCCTAGCAAGTCTGGTTCGGTTTAAAGACGCTCGAGGATATCCTGGTACACTTGCATGCATCGACCCTTCTGGTCATCGTTCAGCAGTTTTGGACCCATCTTCGCGCAGACTTTCCGCATGTCCAAATCTTCAGTGAGAATCTTCCAGACGCTGTCCCGATTCATGCCCAGCTCATTTACCATCAGTCGAACAGTCAACCGACGGTCGCTACGCATCATCTGCCTGACGCACTCAACGTTGACTTCAGTCCTGGTTGTTGAGGGCCTTCCGCTCCTGGGGTCATCTTCCACGTCCTCGCGTCCTTCTTTAAACCTCTTGCACCACTCAAAAACACGTGAGCGTGACATCGTCTCATCTCCATACACTTGCTGCAGCAATCCCAGTGCTTCTGACGGAGTTTTCAAGTTTGTTCGTTGCTCTGTGATCATTGCTTGACGACCTGAAACATAGGACATGTATATAAAATTATGAAGAAAAAAGTTTGATCACTGCAGAGAGCTAAGATTACAGTTGCATACTCCAGGGGGATTACTTTGAAGGAGAAAACTCTTAGTGTGAAGTTTGGGTTTGAAATAAATCTTTTGTGACATCAGTCCTGGAACTTTTCTGACACACCTCGTATATATATATATATATATATATATATATATATAGAGAGAGAGAGAGAGAGAGAGAGAGAGAGAGGGGGGGGCAGAGGGAGGGGAGAACCTTTCCCGTTTTTAAATATCTGTAGTGTTGTTGTTATTTGAAATAGATTTGTTTATGATTCTAGAAATAACTAGACTAAGCGTATTATATAGATATACGAGATTATTTAGGTTAAAAAAAAATAATAATATAATAATTTGATGAAAGGAATGGGGTTAAGTGAAATGAAATTTAAAGAATAAATAAATGATTAGGTGGATAGTTGATTGGATCTGCACGCATACGACACGCGTGTGCATGCAGGCACGTGTGAGCATGCACACACAAGCCCAAGCGCATTCATACAGGCATACATATCTGTGTTCACACACACACACATATATATATGTATATATATGTATTTATATTTATATGTATATACATACATATATATATGTATATGTGCATGTGCATTTGCGCATACATATATTCGCACGCAAATGCACATGGACATATAAACACAATCTCACATGCACACACACACACACACACGGGCCAATGCATGTCTACATCCATGCCCTATGAATCGCATATAATATACACTGCATAGGTGCAATAAGTATACATTCACACACAGCTTGCACATGAGCTGCTCACACATAGTCACATAGAACGAACATATATTATACATTCCTACATGCAAATCATACACATGTTCCGACCTAAGCGTCACATATATGTGTGTGCATGGCGCGTGCGAGGGTGCAATCTACAGGCCCACATATATGTGTATATGTAGCGAAACCTGTCCACACCTGGAACCATAGGTGACACCTAAAGGTCAAACTCTAGGTCACCACCCTTTTGGCGTTAACAAGTTGATGCGTGGGCGATCCCTCGAGGCAGGGGACAGAAAGCTGGGGATATAAATAGCCGGTGGAAGAGAGAGAGAGAATTCAATCACGACCAGGACTACTACCACGGACTGTAACCACCAACAAACATTATCTGGGAGGGTCGGTGGATTGGCGGTATCAGTAGAGGGTCGGACGCCATGCTTTCCAGCATAGTTACGTCCCTTTACGATCTGAGTTCAAATCCCGCCGGGGTTGACTTTGCCTTTCATCCTTACGGCGTCGATAAAATAAAGTACCAGTAATGCACTGAGTAATTGCTGGCCTTGTGCCTAAAGTAGAGACAATTATCTGGGAGGGTCGGACGCCATGTTTTATAGCAAAGAGTTACGGCCCTTTATGATCTGAGTTCAAATCCCGCCGAGGTTAACTTTGCCTGTCATCCTTACGGGGTCGATAAAATAAAGTACCAGTAATACACTGGAATAATTGCTGGCCTTGTGCCAAAAGTAGAAACAATTATCTGGTCGCTCGCTGTTTCACATCAACAACAAAAATAACATCGTCAACCTTTGCAACTCGTGGTAACTTATTTGTTTTTGTTGTTTTACTGAAGTGGAGTAAATATTATATCAAAAATATCATATCAAAAGTAAACTTCGCTTCATATATACACTCCAGAAGCACACTTTCCCACTTTGCCAAATACATACAAATGGACACTTGCCACGCACACAAGCATGCATACGCGTTCACATACACATATACATGCACACACATACGACTACTCTCGCACAGACACACATACATACGTAGCTGTGCACATGGTACACATTCACATGCATATGTACGTACTAAATATGGTGGTAGAATTATATGTTCGCATACGTGCCTGGGCACCATACATGTGTACACGTATATGTTAGTGCTACGTATGGTGGTAGAGTGTGCTACCTCTATACATCTATACGAAAACCATGAGAGAGGAGGTGGCAAAATTGTCTGCCCGTTTGTACTTTATACATGTTCACACATATGTATGTGATATACATTTATACACCCATTTATATGCCCATACAGTGAAGGCACGTGGCCTAGTGGTAAGGGTGTTGGACTTACGATCATAATGTCGTGGGTTCGATTTATGGGTTGCGTGTTGTGTTCTTGAGAAAAACACTTCATTTCACGTTGCTCCAGTATACTCAGCTGAAAATGAGTACCAACAATAGTTGGAGGTTTAACCCTGCGATGGACTGGTGTCTTTTCCAGGGGGCAGTCTTGTACTCTCAGTCGTTTCATGCCATGAAACCGGGATAAGCACCAGCCAAATGAGCCTTCTGGCTTAAGACAGACTTTAGACTTTAGGCTTATACGACCATACAAGAACTAGGGGAGCTGAGGTGATAAAACTGTCTGAACATATACACATGGGATGTATAGTATGTAAAGGTGGTTGTTGGTTTATAGTAGGTAGTAGGTGCACACTCGAGGTGAGAGGCAGAGGTGTGTTCTCGGTAGAAATGCAAGTGTAGGGACAAGAGTGTAAGGTGGGCTTACTCCAAGTATAAGTCACTGCGCGGGATTAAATGCTGGTTCCGACGCTTGGTAAATATGGATCCTAAGCCTCTAGGATCGTGTATATACTTTACACACATGTATATACATATGTGTGTGTGTGTGTGTGTGTGTGTGTACATGCATGAAGAAGGGTAATGAGTAAAGATCCCCTTCATGACCGAAGGGGTTCTTTACCCTTTGCACCTGGAAAGTTCCCTCCGAGGCAAGGTTGTGTGTGGACGACCATGCGTACCGGTCTCCCCACTCCATGACACCAGCGTGGCACCATTGACATCACAACTCACTTCTACAGCTGAGTAAACTGGAGTAACGTAAAATAAAGTGTCTTGCTCAAGGATACAACTCATCACCCGGTTTCGTGAATGGAACCCACAACTTCACGAATGCAAGCCCAACGCTCTAACCACGTGTATATACATGTATATTCATATATATATATATATATATTCATACATATATTCGTGTCTGTGTGTGCGCGTGTGTGTGAATGTGTTGGTGTGTTGTGTTTGTGTGTGAGTGTGTGTGGGGGTGTATGGGGGGTGTTGGGGGTGTTGTGTTTGTGTGTGTGTAGGTGTATAGGTGTGTTGTGTTTGTGTGTGTGTAGGTGTATGGGTGTGTTATGTTTGTGGATGGGTGTGTTATGTTTGTGTGTGTGGAAGGGGTTGTGAACGTCTGGCTCCACTTATTGAGAGGATGTACTTTCTCACTGAAATATGTTCTCTCATTTTTTTTATATATATATATATATATATATATATATATATATATATATATATATATATATTTAGTAAAGCTTTCCTGTCTAAAATGAACATAGACTCCCAAGATTGCTTTATCGCCTATAAAGAGAACTTGAACTTGTCAAACAAGAACAAGTACCAATATGGCATCAGTACGACATATTTCGAACATAAAACTCAAATATATCTTCTGACACTGATACAATAAATCAAACGGGAAAACCATGTTTTCTTAATGTCTATGTTACTCTAAACATCATTTGTAGGCAAATCTGTATAACGTATGTTTATTTCAAAGTTGACACATAAAAATATCTTAGGATACGTTTATGAGCGTACACGGTGGAAAAATATGATAAATATAAATTCCTTTAGCATAGTACCAACCGTTTTTATTGTGTTATATATATATATATATATATATATATATATATATATATATATATATATATATATATATATATATATATATATATATATATATATTTATATATATATATATATATATATATATATATATATATATTTATATATATATATATATGTGTGTGTGTGTGTGTGTGTGTGTGTGTGTGTGTGTGTGTGTGTGTATCAACTAGAAATTGATTGACATATATATATATATATAAAATAAACATATGAAACAATCACAGGGAATAATTTGTAAAAGTGTGTAAGCACACACACAGCTAGGTAGCTAACTAATTAAAGTTTAACTAGAACTTTAAATATAGATACCTTTTAAAATGATTGGATCTATTCATTGGAATCTTTGAGCATATTCTACAGTGGATATGGCGCATGTCTCTCGGACATGTCACCCTTAATTTAATTTTGGATATATATTGGGTAGATAACAATCTAATGAAACCTTTAATATATTATGAGGGAGTAGACTGTATTTAAAATTAAATATAAATATATAACATTATGTAAAAGGGATTCAATTGTGACACTATATAATGTCTATTAGAGCAAAGAATTTAAATAGTTTAATGAGCTAGTTACCCCCCCCCCTCCTTACGCATTAGATCCCCTGAATTTTTTATCTCATATCCACTTCCGGATATTAAACCGTTGGAAAATCTCGCTGTAGAACAACTCTAATCCATGAATATGAATACAATAAGACCAAGTTACAACCCATTACTATAACTAACTAAAAACATTCAATACAAACATTAACTAAAATATAACTTAACATATGTAATGGATGGGAAATCAGTAACTTTCATATTCTCCACAAATACAAATTTGAACTCTACAGAAACTATCATCGCATTACATCCTCTGTAATACACTAACATATTCGCTTAAAGTGCTTGTATTTTATGTAATACCTTGCCATACAGTATTTATATATGCCTAATACCTTTGCTTGTTTCCTTCTCATATATATGACTAACGCATGTGCAATCTCTACACGCTTGAATATGTATTTCTTTCTCAATGCCTCTTTAATTATTAGACTATTCTTTTGTATTATCTGTCGCATGTATTCCACTCTGTGCTTTTAATTTTAATTTTAATTTTAATTTTAATTATTGTACAATTCTCGTATAATATATGTCGCATCCATTAGACCCTGTAAATACTAAACATCATACACAACATCAATATATATGTATCTATATGATTGTTCAGTTGAATAGGAGGTTAATTATATGTACAAACATTGATAATGCTCCGATGACTCCAAACTAAAGTTTGGAAGAAACAATTGTCAGCGATTAAACACAACTTTGATACTTGTGTAATTTATATTCCTGCTCTGTAAAACACCTGATGTTCTTACATTGAGCTATTTCTCTTACTGGTAATAAGGTAGTAATAAATTACTGACCTTTCCTGTTTATAGTTATTTATAGTATAGTATATACATAACTATAAATAGTATTATTATATATATATATATATATATATATATATATATATATATATATAACTTCCCTTTGTTATCATTGTTAAATAATATAATATGTAATATATATGTATATACATATATATATGCATATATTTATATATATATATATATATATATATATATATATATATATATATATATATATATATATATATATATATATATTACATATATTATTTAACAATGATAACAAAGGTAAGTTATTTTAAATATTTTATTCATTGTTTTACGATCGTTTCGGAGTGTTGATCATATCGATATATTGACTGATTTATAGCAGTTAGAGAACTGTATACTATTAGACATAATATATGGGTTCGATCATACCGTCTTCTTCGAAAACAATGAAGTTAGAATCTTATATATATATATATATATATATATATATATATATATATATATATATATTTATTTAATATAGAAATAGCTTCTACAGGACTAGAACTGTTTCATGTGGTTACCCCCGATTGAACCCGGGATAAACTTATATATATATATAAATATAACTGTGATAAAATTTTGAATAATAATTACTACTTTATAACAATTTCATAATAGCATCTTAGCATTAAGAGACATTTCACTAACTACTCTTGGGTTCCAAATAATAGGGGAGGGGATAAGTGGGAGGAATGGACATTTCCTTGAATTCTTATAAGCGGGGGTGCAGGAGTTGGTAATTGTATAGTGTACGTTCGTAAATATGGGATTTCTTATATTGTTCTATTTTTGTCATATATAATATTTCTTTTTAATGTAAAATAAAATTATCATTAGATTCTCCAGCAGCTATATCGATATGAATCACTTACAATAAAATTTCGCCCGTGATAGATTAGCAAAATTTAATAAGCGGGGTGGGGGTGGAAAAAATCTATAAAATTAATACTTCTTGTACTTTGAATCCGAAACTTTCTTTTGATATTTCCTGCTACACTCAACAAGTAAAATGATATCTTTCATACTTATCGATAAGAGATTTTTTCAAATCATTTTATATATAATATAAATATAGCTTCATACAGTATGAGACATTAGTCGAACAAAATATTCAGGTTTTCCATCGTAGAATTTAAAGTCACAAATTTTATACTCCAGCATATCAGGTAGCTTCTCTTACCAGCTAACCTTCCTTCTAGGCATAACCTACCCACACCACGAATTGATCTTTTTATATGACCGTATAGTTTGTGTACTCTTGACTTGGCATGTGATGTAATTGGTTTAAGTCTGGTAATGTTGAGCAGAGGCCGGCAGCCAAAACGATGGCTTGATAATGTCAACCTATGGACTGGACTTGATCTTTGCTCTTTAAATCCTGCTGTTGGTGATCGAACTTTGCGGAGAAAAATATCTCATGTTGATGCCCAGTCTGCATCTGGCGGAGTTTAGCGTCAAAGTAGTATATCAGGTAACCCTTCGTTTTGACAGTTATTTTAATACATCTAAATATGATTCCAATATATATATACTGACATATGCGGATGGGTTTGTATTCGTGTGAGAATGAGTAAATAAATTGCTGTTGTTGATATTGATGTTGTTGTCGTTGATGATGATATTGTTGTTGATGTCAATGTTGTTGTCGTTGTCCAAAGTCAACCTTTATTAAGCTGAACTATCACAGCCGTAACATTCTGTCCTTATTTCAGATATGGTTTATCTAGGACAACGTTATGTATAGTTTCCTTTAGTAAGATGGAGCTATTTCTTTTAATAAGTCTTGTGCTATTTCTTTTAATAAGTCTTGTGACCGTGTTAAAGTTCTTTCATTGGTTCAAGAGCGTAGGTATATAATTATATATGAAACACTTGTTTCATAGGTAGATAGCTAGCTAGATAAGTTTTAACTGCTCTTGTGTGATAGAATAAGGAAGAACCGCCAACATTATTCTGAAAACCGGCAAGCTAGGGTTAGATAAAAAAAATATAGAAGAGGAAAGGGGAGAAATAAAGGGGGTGAGGTAAAGGAAAATTAGACAGAAAAGAGATGAGAGAAGAGAGACTGAAAAGTAAGTAGAGAGATAAAGAGGGGCAGAGAGACACTGAGAGACAGGGAGAGGCAGAGAGAACAATAGAGACATTAGGGTTAGTTTATAGTGCATGGTATTTTGACGGTTGTAAAATGGTAGTTAATAACGTCTACAAAATCAACGTTGGCCATGTTTAATTAATTGCTGCCATATGGAAGGATAATTGCAAAGAAGACTATAAGCAAGCATTTTTGAACAGTTTAACCTCTTTCTTTCCTGGGACAAGCTGACCTAGTGATTGAATTCATTAGGCAGTGAACCAGTCTTACATTCAATGGAACAACAACCCTTCCTACCTCACGTGGCTATTTGTTGGGCTGGGGTGATTTGAAGATGTGTTAATTCTGGTGAAAGTAGATTATAATTGCAGAATCACACACACACTGTTCAAGGTTAACAAAAATGATGAAGCTTATTATTATAATTAATGTTGTCGTCTTCCTTTAGTCGGGAAGGGCAGACAGTTCTTATCTGTCTCGAGGTCATGGTCAAAGAAGTTGTACGATTTACTCGACTGAAAGCGCTGAAGATAAACACTTTCTTCTTCGGCGAGGCTCTGGTTAATATTTTTTCAGGTTTCGCCTGAAGAGGAAAATCATTGGGAAGAGGGAGCTACTCCCTTCTAGCAAGTTCTTTGAAAGGTGAATGAAAGGGACGAGCATTGTCCGAGTGAAGGGGCCTGCTTTGAATATACGTCTTTAGTTTGGAGGAGGACAACTGGCAGACGGCACGTGCCCTAGCGGTCAGCCTGTCGTGGTTTTTTTCCCTGAGTAACCATCGACAGATTACCCCCCTCCCTATTGTGGAATATATTTTGTTTTTATATTTTTATACAAAAAAATATGACCTACTGTCTATTGCCATCTGTCGTCTTTAACGTTTTTGTCATGGCAACCCTTTATGTCTAATAAAGAAATCATTATTATTAAGGTTGATGTTGTTGTTGTTGTTATTGACAGTATCGGTAGAGCGTCGGACATCATGCTTTGCAGCATAAAGTGACGACCCTTTATGTTCTGTGTTCAAATCCCGCCGGGGTTAGCTTTTTCTTTCACCCTTACGGTGTCGATAAAATAAAGTACCAGTAATGCACTGGGGTCGATTGAATCGCGTTTCCCCTTCCTTTCAAATTGCTGGCCTTGTGCCTAAAGTAGAAACAATTATTATTATTATCATTATTATAGCTCTGTCACGTAGTACAAATGGATAATGCACTAGGGTATTTCGTCATCTGTCAAGATGCAACAAGGACCTTAGACAGATAATACTTTCCTCAAAATGTGTGCAGTACCTAACGAAGCCACATTTTCTATTACCCCCAACCTGTATGGTATTCCCAGTCTTGAAGTTTCAATGAGATTGATCCTAATGCCCCGATCACAACTGGTATCACTTTCACATTAACCCCCTGCGTTACAAATAGTCTTGCCAACTCCACTTTAAATTCTGTGCACTTGGTCATTTTTTTTCAATCTCCTTACTCGCAATGTTCGTGTTATTTGTCATGGCTACTTCAATGATATGACAGTGTGTTTTTTCTTGTTCAATACGACAACGCCTGGTCTGCAGTGCTCAATAACTCTATCAATTTGAAAATCATAATCCCAGAATATCGTTGCTTAAGCGACGATGTTGTTTTATCCTTGATATCCTGTTTTTTTTTCTCAAACTGTCGTTCTCATTCGTTCATGCGTTCTCATTCCTAGATCTTCTTATCTTTTCTCTTCAGCTCTTTCGTTAAACTCTTTCTTTCCAACCCTTTCTACTGCATCTATACCCATATTTTCTGTTACATATTGCCACAACTCTTCGTCACTGTTTATCAAATATTCTGCAAGCGTTCTCCTTTCAGTCCTTATACAATGATCCACACTGATGAGGCCTCTACCACCATTCTTTCTTTTCATGTATAATCTATCAGAGTGTAAAGCTCCGTACAATGTCATTAATTTTCTCGTCTTTCTATCTAACTTTGATATTTCTTCTTCAGTCCAACTGAGAATGGATGCACTATATCTAACCACTGCAACTACCCAAATATTCATTGCAGAGACCAGATTTCTTGCATTCAAGTTAGATTTTAAGATCATTTTTTACTCTTTTTAAATATATCCCTCTAACCTTTTCTTTCATTTCTGCGTGCAAAATATCATCTAGTTCTAAGATCCCCAAATATTTATAGCCAATATCTTCTGGTTCTCCCATGGTTTCTCCAGATGCTAATCGTAATCCACTACAGGAGGCAGCGGCGTCGTCATCGTCGTCGTCGTTGTTGTTGTTCGACATTATCAGTGACAGACGTGATTTATGAACGAGTGAGTTGTTTTTTAAAAATTATCGGATTACTTTCAAATGTTGGTGTTTTGGCTCAATTACATAAAGAAGTGAGAAGGCTTGTCTAGGGGAGAAATATACCTTATATTTTGAAATTTATTTGCATCAGATATCTTTGAAAAATATTTGTAGTGGCAGTGGGAGGAAACTTCCACAAAGTTAATAGCAACATGTACATCACCCCAAATTCACAGATTTAAAAGAAATAAAGACAGACAAAAAGAAATGATGATATTTGAACAAATGCAGCTTTTTTTCAAAGTCGCTCTGCTTGCAACAATGTTAATACCAACGAAAACAACAGTTTTTGGTAATGTCACAGACTAGAAGGAATCACTTTATATAGATCTGCTGCAGGAACAAGATGAACAAATTATCCAGGAAAGGGCAAGGAGGTATATTACTTCCTTGTACTTCTCAAAAACGCGAGAGCATTCCTTATGACTTCAGAGAATCTGTTAAGAGAAACTCTACCCGATATGTTGCATAATGTGTTCCATCAATCGGACCCAGGCATATTAGAGTGTGTCCCTGGTTTTTAAGACGAAGGACTTGATGCGACAAGCATAACTGGTGTACCACACATCTGCCAACAGGCTGTCGGCTGATGTATATGAGAAAACGAAACTCTATGCGCACGGCCATAGACAATAATATCAATGTTGTCCCTTATTTTGCATTTGTCGGTAATGCAGCCTTTAATGTTACTGATACAAGAGTAGCCAATTTTCACTGTATGGCGATTGAATATCTGTCGGTTTTTATTGTTTACAAGGAAGTGAATATCTTGGAGGGCTTGGAATTTTCTCCCTATATTTGGTCTTCAAATTAAGTGCGAATGATGGTGCGAAACACACGACGTCTTTATGTCTAGATGTTTCTTTCTAGATGTAGGGCGGTGATCCGGAGAGTAAGTGATTCTTTCGGAGAAGCTGCTGTTGCTTAGTACTGAATTGTAGTAGGGTGCTGTCCTATCAAAGATGACTTTGCTAGAAGAGAGGTTGGATACCCTTTTACTGGTGTTATTAACAAGATTCTTTAAAACTATAGGAGGGTGGCTAGAGTCCTTATGAATGTACCTAAGTTTTTCACTGGGTTTGTGGAATGGTCTATATGTGCATGTACGTAGGTCTAAATTAACGTCTTGGAAATTAACACTGGTGATATTGCTAGATGTTGTAATGTTTAAGCTGCTGAAAGTAGTAATCAGGTTTTTTCTAAATATGTCGAGGCCATAGCCTCTTTTATGACTCGATAGTGCCAGACTGTCATCACGATATAGACCCGTATGGAAGTGAGGGAATTTCTTACATAGTGTGTCTAAGATAAAAATGCCCACCAAATCGTATATATCAGCACTGTCAAATGATACCATCGGCACATCCTAGCTATAGTAAATGTCTTCTGTACTAAGCTAAGAACATCAATCAAACTTGAATGTCAATAAATCATCGTTGGCCTTTCCATTTATCATTAGGTTGTTTCCACTGATAGTGGATGGATTCCTTTATACAGGGGTGGTCATTATTAAAGCGGGGGGTGGGCGGTTCTGCAGCGGAATATTACTAATCGGTCTAACTCGTCTATATTGGTGAAATTGCCAGCGAAGTCAACGGCCTTATCAAGTAAGGTCCTGGATATCGGGGGGTAAAAATCAACCATATCAAATTTAGTAAAGCCTTCTTTTGTGTGTTTGAGGACGTTGAACCCATCTATAATTACTTGACTATTATCCCACTGATTAAGATTAGACTGTTGTCTAATGACTATATCATTTTTTCTAAGTATGTCTTTACTAACAAGTCCTAATTCCGTTTTGGTAAGGTTTATGAGTCTGCAAGGTGGTTTATTAATGAAATCATCCTTATGATTCTTAAGTGTAATATAAGCCTCTCTCCTAGCTAAACATTCTAACTTGTTATCTACTTTGAGGGTGGTGGCTGTATGTTTCGCCTCATTATTGATGGCATAAAAAGTAGCAGGGTCAGCTTTTTTATATTTAAACAGTATGGTTTAGACAGAAGTTGGTTGTAGGTAGAATGATCTAGTTCATAAAGATTGTTAGTTTTATCAGATAGGACGAAAACTTTATGAGAGGATCTGAAGTTTGTTTATGCCTCTACTTATTTTATTCTGAAGGGAGTTGGCGTGTTTGCGGAAAGATATGTTAGCAGCTAGATTAAGATGATCAGCTTCAAAACTAGTGAGTTAATTTCCCAAGAATAATATCTTGCTTTATTTACAATATTGCGATTAATTATATTTATTGAACAGAATCATAATTGTTTCTACTTTTGGCACAAGGCCAGCAATTACCCAGTGCATTACTGGTACTTTATTTTATCGACCCCGTAAGGATGAAAGGCAAAGTTAACCTCGGCAGGATTTGAACTCAGACCATAAAGGGCCGTTACTCTTTGCTGCAAAACTTGGCGTCCGACCCTCTATCGATACTGTCAATCCACCACCGTGAATTGAACAGAATCATAATGATCATCTACGTGTAAATTAATAATTGTTTCTGCTTTTGGCACAAGGCCAGCAATTATCCCAGTGCATTACTGGTACTTTATTTTATCGATGGATGAAAGGCAAAGTTAACCTCCGTGGGATTTAAAATCAGACCCTAAAGGACCGTAACTCAAAGCATGGCGTCCGACCCTCAACCGATACTGCCAATGTGTTCAAGTTCTTATAAATCATTAAAACTTTATCTTATGTCTGTCACAACGTTTTCTGGTTATAATGAGGGGGACACAGTATAATTATTTTATCGACTCCTGAAATGATAAAATGCAACTTTAACTTAAGCGTGATTTGAACTCGGAGCATAAAAAGAAGTAACTGAATATGAAGTATTTTCCAAGTCGCTCTACCAGTGCTGTTAATCTATATAACAGTTTCTGATTTAGGGACAAGGCCAACCATTTTGAGGCGGGGGGAGGGGGATTCCCTTAAATCGAACCCAGTGTGTTACTGATACTTTATTTGATCGACCCCCGTCAGGATGAAAGGCAATGCTATCTTCGGCACGATTGGAAATTAGAACGTAAAGGGCCGTAACTCTATGTCACAAAACATGTTGTCAGACGCTCCACCGATACTGCCAATCCACCAACCTAATCTATATAATGATTATTTTTAACATAAGCACAAGGCTAGCAACTTGGGTGGATTGGAAAGTCATTTATAGGAACCTCCATAAGTTTATTTTATCGACCCTTGGAAGATTGAAGGGTAATTTGGGGCTCGACCAGAGTTAAACTCAGTCGTACAAAATACTGCAAAACCTTTTGGTCAACGCTCTCTAACAATTCTGCTAATCCATATAACAGAGGTTTCTAATTTATGCACAAGGCTAGCAATTTGTGGGAAGCGAAAAGTAAATTATATTAATCCCAGTGCTATAGTGATACTTTATTTTATCGACTACAAGAAGAATGTAATACAATCTTGACCTCGGTCAGATTTAAACTCGGATCCTAAACAGTCGCAAGGCATTTTGTCCAACACTCTAACGATTCTGCCAATTCATATAATAATTGTTTCTACTTTTGGCACAATTATCCCAGTATATTACTGGTGCTTTATTTTATTGACCCCGTAAGGATGAAAGGCAAAGTGAATCTCGGTGAGATTTGAACTCAGACCATAAAGGGGCATAACTCTAAGCTGCAAAGCATTGCGTCCGACATTCTACCGATACTGCCAATCCCCCGCTAATTCATATAGTAATGATTACTTACAAGCTATGAGGATACAAATTTATGGGTTGTGAACAGTCAATTATGCCAACACCAGTATTTGATTGGTACCTTATCTTATAAACCTTGGAAGGAGTAAAATTAAAGTTAAGATCAGAAGAAATTGAACTTAGAACGTAAAAAGGGTCATAACTCAATACCAAAATTCTACC
The DNA here is from genome assembly GCA_964016885.1 of Eledone cirrhosa. Taxonomy (NCBI): domain Eukaryota; kingdom Metazoa; phylum Mollusca; class Cephalopoda; order Octopoda; family Eledonidae; genus Eledone; species Eledone cirrhosa. Next base: position 243,158,649 of record OZ024742.1, read on the forward strand.
ATTTGCTGCAGTTCTACAGATTCTGCAAATCCATATCATAATAACAAAATCTGTAACGTGATATTTTGAAAAGTAATCTGATATTTTCAAAAGAAAATCTATTTAATATTTTACGAGCTTTTTTTTTTTTGCGAAGCTGCTCCCACAGATACATACACATAATTACACACTCTCTTTCATACAAACACACACATATATATTGCACATATTCCATACTTATTCTGGCATTACACATTTAAGTACAAACTTCAGTGGGTGGAAACAACCTAATGATAAATGGAAAGGCCAACGATGATTTATTGACATTCAAGTTTGATTGATGTTCTTAGCTTAGTACAGAAGACATTTACTACAGCTAGGATAAAGATGGTTGAAATAATTGGTGTTTTCTTCTGCAAAAGGGCGCACATATTTATAATATAACATATATATGTGTGTATGTATGTATGTGTATGAATGTGTGTATATATGATTGTATATATGTAAATATGTATACATGTGTGTATGTAAATATGTATACATGTATATATGTAAATATGTATACATGTGTGTATGTATGGATGGATGCACATATATATGTATGCATGCGTGTATGTATGTGTACGTGTGTGTATACAATGTTTTGTCTCCATATGATAACGTTGATGGTTTCTTGAATCATTGCCATTTTATGATTTTTTGTCTGGAGATGAGTTTTGTGCATTATATTATTTTTTATTGTTGTTGTTTAGCCCCAGGATTTCCCTTGTTGAACAGATTCATGATCAAATAACTTCCCGCTGGGACCATCTCGTCTTTTGTTCTAAACATAGTTTACCCCATATTACAGCATCCGATTGATTTTTCTTTGTGATTTATGAGAAATGATTTAGCTGCTATTTTTAGACAGACGAGTGACCACATACAGGTATCTTGTTCATTTGTGTATTTTATGCATACTGTTATTTTCCTCCAGATCAGTCCTGATTGAATAAAACTGTTTTTCAGATATATTGTATATAGGAATATATGACCGAATTTTCCCTTTACCTTCATATATTATCATGTTAGAGTGGAGTTCGATGACCGTTTAGCAGCTATTTCTAACACCACGAATAACTGCTCCTCTCGTTGGCATCTATAATGTGGCATTAGTGAACCTATCACTCCTTATCACTAAGACTATATATATACAATAGGCCAACGAGAGAGTATCTACCTGACTATTAGACGTGCTAGAAATAGCAACCAACTTCTATCACATACAAGATAGTTGAACACTACGAGACGAAAATCCAATACAGCAGGGGTCCCCAACCATCGAGCCGCTGACCGGTACCGGTCCCTGCATCATTTGCTACCGGGCCGCAAAAAAATAATTAACTTGTTTCAATTTATATAATAGATGTATTGAATATTGGACTTTAATTTAAAAAGATTTGTTGAAATATTTAATATTTATATACGCAATACACCTTTTCTTCCCTTTAATAAATCGCTCTTTTTTTATTTTTGCTCTCTCTCTCTCTCTCTTTATTAGGGCGGAGGATTGGCAGTATCGGTAGGGTGTCGGACGCTATGCTTTTCAGCATAGAGTTACGGCCCTTTATGATCTGAGTTCAAATCCCGCCGAGGTTAACTTTGCCCTTTCATCCTTACGGGGTCGGTAAAATAAAGTACCAGTCAAGCACTGGGGTCGATTTAATCGACTTGCCCCTCCTCCCAAATTGCTGGCCTTTTACCTATGTAAGAAACCATTATTGCTCTCTTCATCGAAATGTACTTAAATAACACATATGTGCAACTAGCGGTCCGCGGAAAGATTGTCCGACACCAAGCCGGTCCGTGGTATAAGAAAGGTTGGAGGCCACTGCAATACAGAACGCAGAGATGAACAATAAAGTAATCAAAAGAAAATGAAATGAAACTTACATGAAATTACATCGCAATAACAAAATAAAGTAATGTTCGATATTAAATCGAACAACGTGTGACGAAGAGTGAAATGATCGGTTAGACTTATAAAAATGGGGTGACGCAATGTGGTTGATGCAGAAAGGAGATAAAATACCTTACGGCAAAAGTGGTGGTTAGCCAGTAACAACCCACGTCCGAACGGTGTGAAATCACCAAGTCAAAATGATGAAAAAATAGGGTTTCCTGGCTGAGGAAGAGGTATGTCGTAGTAATACTAGGAGAAAGGAACTGTGTGACGTCACAGATAGCTAATTGTTAAATTAGCAACGGATATAATGAAAACCAAACAAAAGTACAGGAACCTACGACTAGGAGACGAGATATATATTCTTATGTTTTTTTACCTGTTTCAGTCAGTTGACTGG
>OZ024742.1:243165969-243190969 GCA_964016885.1 Eledone cirrhosa
GGTAGAACCTGAAAATAAAAACTGCCACCAAATTAAAGCACAACCGGCCTGTTAATGTTGTTTGGGACCACACATTGAAAACGTGCTCTGTGTGTTAGAGATCAGCTGCCCACTGAATGTCAACGTTGTAAGAAAATACAAGAGAAGGAGGACATCTACGGGCCATTGATGAGGAGATTGCAGATCCAGTATCCAAGATGCACTTTCAGCTTCATACCCATTATTATTGGGCCTACAGTGGATTGGCAGTATCGGTGGAGGGTCGGACGCCATGCTTTCCAGCATAGTTACGTCCCTTTACGATCTGAGTTCAAATCCCGCCGAGGTTGACTTTGCCTTTCATCCTTACGGGTCGATAAAATAAAGTACCAGTAATGCACTGGGTTATTGCTGGCCTTGTGCCTAAAGTAGAAACAATTATTGGGCCTACAGATTATATACCAACCTGCGTGGACCAAAGTATGGCTGAACTTGAATTTGTGGACAAAGAGCGCAGCTCCCTAATTCATAGACTACAAATGGCTGCGATAGCTGGCACCTTCAAAATTTGTAAAGCATTCTTGCGATTCAAGGGATGACAATTTCTTTTCTTTTACAACCTTGCCACCAAGAAAGTGGACGGTCAAAAGTGTACTCGAAATTAAGAGAAAGAGAGACATACATACATACATACATACATACATACATGGTGGCTGCCAACTCGTTTTCGAGTACGGCCACTACTTTATATCCATGTAGGAGAACCCCTACCGATGCGCTAAACAAGTGTGACTTTTAGTCCAGCCAGCGACTTGAAAACTCTGGTACAAACACTACACCTGTGACAATTATTGACACATAGTGTTGGGCCTTTGGTACCATGTGACGACAAGTGTAGAGAGATCTCCAGATATAAAGCAATGCCTGTGCCGTGAAGCTTTTATAGTGAGCAAAGGCACTGCACAAAGCCAGTCCCACTCTCTTAACCAAGATGATATTTACCAAAAAGAAGAATAAGTCAACATCATTGGATACATACATACATACATACATACATACATACATACATACATGGTGGCTGTCAACTCGTTTTCGAGTACGGCCACTACTTTATATCCATGTACGAGAACCCCTACCGATGCGCTGAACGAGTGTGACATTTTAGTCCAGCCAGCGACTTGAAAACTCAGGTACAAACACTACACTTATGACAATTATTGACACATAGTGCTGGGCCCATGGTACCATGTGACGACAAGTGCAGAGAGATTCCAAATATAAAGCAATGCCTGTGCCGTGAAGCTTTTAGCTTCATACCCATCATTATTGGAGCTACGGGTTATATACCAACCCGCTTGGACCAAAGTATGACTGAACTTGGATTTGCGGACAAAGAGCGCAGCTCCCTAATTCATAGTCTACAAATGGCTGCGATAGCTGGCACCTTCAAAATTTGTAAAACATTCTTGCGATTTAAGGGATGACAATTTCTTTTCTTTTACAACTTTACCACCAGGAAGGTGGCCGGTCAAAAAAATATACTCGAAATTAAGAGAAAGAGATAACATACATATATGGTGGCTGCCAACTCGTTTTCGAGTACGGCCACTACTTTATATCCATGTAGGAGAAACCCTACCGGTGCGCTGAACAAGTGTGACTTTTTAATCCAGCCAGCGACTTGAAAACTCTGGTACAAACACTACACTTGTGACAATTATTGACACAGTGCTGGGCCCATGGAACCATGTAACGACAAATGCAGAGAGATCTCCAGATATAAAGCAATGCATGTGCCGTGAAGCTTTTATAGTGAGCAAAGGCACTGCACAAAGCCAGTCCCACTCTCTTAACCAAGATGATATTTACCAAAAAGAAGAACAAGTCAACATCATTGGATACCATCAGGGTATACATACATACATAATACATACATAATACATACATACATACATACATACATACATACATACATACATACATACATACATACATACATACATACATACATAATCATAGCGACCACAGTTGAACATTCCTGACAAGGTCTCTCCACAATTCACGATTATTCCATTGCTCCTGGCAAATGTTTACTTCTAGGGTTTGTATCGTTTGCGAGTTCGAGCAGGTCTTCCTCTACTGCATCTCCTGTGAGTTGGTTCCCATCATAGTAACTTGTGTATAATTTCCTGCTTACTTCTCCAGCAACGTCCTGCAAATCATAACTGTCTTTCAGCAATTGTAGTTGTTATCTTGGGCAAGTTTCTGTATAAACTTTCATTTGAAATACGTTAACGCCAGTTTATGTTTTGTACAAGCCTAAGCATTTTAGTGTATGCACCATCTATTTCCTTCTTAAGTGCTTGTGTCTGAATCCATGTACCTGATCCATACATTCACACAAAAGACGCTCTGAAGAATGATATTTTGTTTTATCTAGGTAGGTATGACTTCTCTATCCTTTCAATTTTGTTCATTGCAGCCCAGAATTTGGAAATTCTAATATCAATATTCTTTTTTGATGAACTCATCTAGCTGGCCAAATAAAGAAAATCAGCAACTCGATTTAGTATTTTACCATCCAGTGTGACAAGATTTCTATCTTCTTAGTTTAGTGACACGTACTCTCTCTTGGTAATTCGACTCTATAAAATTCTTGAGTTTGATAAATAGTATTTGATAGAACTATGTCATCTGCAAAATCTGTATCACATATAATAGTTGGTGGGTTTCGCTTACTTCTGCTTTGTGTCAATATAAAGCCGAGATCTTGTTCATTAACAATGGCTTCTCTCCTTGTGTGGCATAGTCTATATATATATATATATATATATACGTTATTCCGGGTTGAATCGGAGGTAACCACAGTAAGTAAGGTATGAAACAGTTCTAGTCCTGTAGAATCTCATCTATATATATATATATATATATATATATATATATATATATATATTAGCTTCCCGTCCCCATGTAAAATTTGTAAATCAGTGGCTAGTTGAGAGATAGAGTCCTATCGGGTGCCAGTTGCTAATAGCTTTACCGTGTCAGTCGTCACAAACAGTCATGGCCGGCATAGACTGTTCTTGGGATTCTGTCAATCGATTGGTTATTGATTAGGTGATACCCGCTGATGAAGCCGCATAAGCCGATTGTGCATTGTTGCATAATATATGCAGACAGATGGTGCAGTGCACCTTAATGCTGCATTAGTGCGGCCGAAACTCGAGTCCGGGACCTTATAGTTTTACGTGTGTTGTGTTGAAGCAAATAACTATGTGTATACTCTGGTAATGTATCTTACATTGCCCATGGAGTACGCTAAGTCAGCGAAGGGAAAATGAAACATGTGTCAGTGAAAACGAGGTAAATTGTAACACTTCGAATCCCAGGGTTGGGGCGGAATCACTGGCAACAGAACAAATTAAAGAAAGGATCGAAAAAGTGGAGGGAGTGCATGCTCAAGATGAAACTCCAAATGAAAACAATGAGATCGTAAATGATAAAGAAATGAATGAGAATAAACTTGCCAACTTGAAGGATGAAATTATGATCGAATGGATGAAAATGAAAGAATCTGACATGGGGGAACGAGACACCCTCCCTAAGATCCAGAACTCCAAACAGAACCAAAAGATAATACACAAGACTAACATAATTCTCAAAAACATTATCATCACAAACAAACTAAACATTACTGATTTTAATCATCTCTATTATGCATCGGCTAAAGTCACCACTCACTTATGTGAAGTGAAGATGAAAAAACAAAGGAATCCCCACAAGAAATCTACTTGGCAAGAGAACATCAATCGCCAAATAAACCTTCTCCGATCTGACATAGAAATTTTAACAAACTATAAAGTAGGTGAACATGTTAAACAAACTAAACTTAGAAAATTAAAAAGAAAGTACAGTATAAAATCAACAAGTGACATAGACATGCTGATAGAAATAATCAAGCAAAAAGTGTCGGCCAAAGCTGTTCGTATAAGGCGCTTTGAAAAACGATCTAGATTCTATAAGGACAATAATATGTTCAAAAACAACCAAAGAAACTTCTACAGAAAAATTGGTAAGTCAACAATAACTGCTAAATCAATACCACACAAGGAGGAAGTGCAAGAATTCTGGGAAAAGATCTGGGCCGAAGAAAAAGTTCATAACATACATGCCCCATGGATAAATGAAAGATACAGCTCACCTTGAGGAACAAATATGGGAAAATATAACAGTTGAACAGTTGCGTTTGGCTCTAAGAAAAACCAGCAAATGGAAATCCCCAGGAAAAGACAAAATACAAAATTTCTGGATAAATGCCTTCACAGAGTCTCATGAGCTGTTAGCCCAACTTTACAATGAAATAGTTAAGGAGCCAGAAAAGATACCATCATGGCTAGTTAACGGCATTACATTCCTGCTTCCGAAGAATGATGAGACAAACAATCCCAAAAATTACAGACCGATAACTTGCTTGACCACAATGTATAAAATTTTAACATCAGTCCTAACTAAATATACATATGACCACCTGATAACAAATGACCTATTTCCCATTGAGCAGAAAGGGTGTAAACCAGGCTCATATGGCTGTAAGGATCAGCTTTTGGTTAACAGAATGATACTGGAAGATTGTCATAATAGACACAAAAATCTATCGATTGCTTGGATAGATAATAAAAAAGCATTCGATAGTTTGCCACACAGTTGGATTGAAAAATGTTTAGAGATTTTCAAAATATCTCCCGTTGTCAGGAGGTTTTTGTCATTCAGTATGAAGACATGGAAAACGACACTCCTTTTGAATAGTGAAACAAAATCACTGGAAGCTGGAGAAGTTAATATTAATTGTGGAATTTTTCAGGGTGACTCTTTATCACCGCTTTTATTCTGAATCGCACTTATACCATTAAGTAAAATGCTCAATGAAACAACACATGGATATAAAGTCTATGACAAAACCATTAATCACCTGTTCTACATGGATGACCTGAAACTATTTGCAAAAAATGATGAACAATTGCAAGGGCTATTATCCACTGTGAAGCAGTTCAGTGATGACATTAAAATGGAGTTTGGACTGGATAAATGCGCCAAAGCAACGTTCACCAGAGGAAAGCTGCTGAAGAGTTCAGACATTAATCTTGATCGGGAGAACGTGATAAGAGAGCTTGATCAAGAAAAAACTTACAAATATCTAGGTGTTTGTGAAGGAGACGGAATCAAGCACTCGACAATGAGGGAAAGGATAAGGAAGGAATGTTACCGCAGAGTCAGAGCAATCTTAAGAACGGAATTGAATGCAAGGAATAGGATCGATGCCATAAACACGCTTGCCATACCAGTAGTGACCTACAGTTACAATGTCATCAACTGGTCAAGCACAGAGATCCGTAGGCTCGATACAAAAATCCGAAAATTCTTAACCATGCACAGAATGCATCACCCTAAGGCAGACATAGATAGAATATATCTCCCTAGGAAAGAAGGAGGACGTGGGTTAATCCAGTTAGACATTGCGTTGAAAACTGCAACAATTGGATTATCCACATATCTAAGGGAATCACATGATTGGATGATCAAACTCGTTTTGAAATACGAAAGCACCAAAAGATCATATTCCATTACAAAAGATGTACAAAGATACAGTAATGGACTACAAATTTCAGAAGTCCCATTTACTGCTGAAATGGAAAACACAGAAAAAGCAAAGCAGGTAAAAGTAACTGCAAAGAAAGAACTGCTACAGAAACTGGCTAAGAAATGGCAAGAAAAGCCTCTGTATGGAAAATACCCAGAGCGAGCTAACAATCCTGATGTTGACAAAACTTTAACCCATCAGTGGTTGGCATCCTCTGGACTGAAATCGGAGACTGAAGGACTGATTATATCGGCACAAGATCAGTGTCTACAAACAAAAAATTACCAAGCCAACATAATAAAAAATGGGTGCAGCCCATTATGCCGTGTATGCAAAAAACAACCAGAGACCATTGACCATATAATTTCAATGTGCAGTCCTATAGCTCCAACCGAATACCTAAACAGGCATGACAGAGCTGCACAATACATACATTGGATAATGTGTAAGCATTTTGACCTGCCCCATCAAAAGAATTGGTGGGAGCATCAACCACCTCCCATACTTGAAAAAGATCACATCTCAATCTTGTGGAACTTTAGCATCCAAACAGACCGAAAAATAGATGCAAATAGACCTGATATAATATTGAAGGACTTTCAAAGGAGGGTATGCCTGCTAATTGATATGTCTGTTCCAATAGACAAGAATGTATCTATAAAAACATTTGAAAAATTGAGCAAGTATAAGGACCTGGAGATAGAAATTGGAAAAATGTGGAAATTGAGAACTAAAACAATACCAGTGGTTGTAGGCGCTCTGGGAATGATACCTAAGGGGTCTAACGACTACTTATCGCAAATCCCAGGAAACCCGCGTATAGGAGAAATACAAAAGATAGTACTAATGGGAACTGCCCATATACTAAGGAAGATCCTGTCAATATAAGTACAACACAAGTCTAAACACTAAGGATGCATGTGTGAATATGTATGTTCTTTCTTGAACATGGCGGACCTTATTGTCTCTTGAGGTCACTGGTTGTGACTTGGTGATAACTCGTATGAACATAAAGCAAGATAAATGCAAATAATAATAATAATAATAATAATAAAACAACCTACACAAATACGTGACTGATAGTAGGGATCCAATGCTCAGAATTGTACTGAAGGAGAGGACAATAGACCAGGGGATGTCCAAGGAGGAAATAACAACAAGGAGAAAGAGCAACCTTCATGAAAAATCCCTTCATAGTACCTTCTTTGAGAAAACTGAATTCAGAGATCCACAGACATGGAACTGGTTGAAAAGAGGAGACCTTAAAAAGGCTACAGAAGGAATGCTAATGGCTGCGCAAGAGCAGGCCCTCAAAACGAAGTGGCTGAAACACCATATTTACAAGGAGGAGGCTAGCCCACTGTGTAGGATCTGTGGAGAGAGAGAGGAGACTGTGGCTCACATTGTATCTGAGTGTAAACACCTAGCCCAGACTCACTATAAAGGCTGGAGACATTATGTGATGGGCAGGGTGATCCACTGGCACCTATGCAAAGTAAACAATTTACCCCATTCTGAGAAGTGGTATGAGCATAAGCCAGAGTCGGTGATAGAAAACAATCAGGTGAAGGTGCTGTGGGATTTTAGGATACAGACGGACAAGAAACTGAAACACAATAGACCTGACCTGGTGGTTTTGGACAAGGAAAAAAGATCGTGCCTGATTGTGGATGTGGCCTGCCCATTAGACACGAGAGTGCAAGAGAAGGAGAGGGAGAAAATTAACCGATACCAGGACTTAAAGTGGGAGGTAAAAAGGATTTGGAACTGCCATGAAGTCAAAGTGGTCCCGATTGACATAGGCGCACTAGGTACTATCTCAAAGAGTTTCCAAGGATGGTTAAAGAAAATTGGTCACGCCCTGCTTTTTGGAACACTTCAAAAGGCATGCTTGCTGGGAACAGCAAGAACCCTCCGATACGTCCTGAATATCTGAGGCTGCAAGTAATGGCTTAATATTCATTTCAACAAACTTTCCAGTTAAATAACATCAATGACTGAGACTCAAAGAACAATAATAATAATAATAATATTTATACTTATATATAAACTATATATAGTTATAAACAGGAAAGGTCAGTATTTTTTATTTTTTATTTTTTACCACCCTATTACCAGTATGAAAAATAGCTCAATCAGATGCCTTACAGAACAGGAATATAAAGTTCAAAACAATTAAAACTATGTTCAATACATTTTATTGCTGACAATCGTTTCTTCCAAACTATTTATCTGATCCACACTCAACGCATGCATCAACGAAACTTTGTATATGTATATTAAGCAAGCTGCTTCACAATTTTCACCTTACATCCTACCCTTGCATTCCTGACTGTTTAATACCCTATTACACTTATATTTTGTGATATCTTTGCCATATTGTGCTATATATACTTAATACCATTGCTTTCTTTCCATATTATTCTGTATATGCCTAATACCTCTGCATTCTTATTGTCTATATGCCTGTGTACCACTAATGTCCTACTTTACGAGTAACTTTCTTTTAGAATTCTTTTAGAATTCTTTTATAATCTTTATTATACCTATTGCTACTGACCACATATTCACTCTCTTTAAATATGACACTGTTGATAGCAATAAAAATATCAACATATCTTTATGATTGTTTTGTAGAAAAGGAGGTTAATTATATGTTTAAACTTTGCCAATGCTCCGATGACTTCAAACGGCTGTTTGGAAGAAACGATTGTCAGCTATAAAATGTATTGAACATAGTTTTGATTGTTTTGAACTTTATATATATATATATAGAAAGAGAGGGGGGGGGGGATAGACAGAGAGAGATAGCATGCTCAGCTATAGTCGGTACTTTCGGTTTGCTTTAGCCTATCTTTTGCTCACTGGATTTTAACGGGACAAGACCTGTCTCGCTGCTTTCCTTCTAAAATTTGAACCTTTCGGACGTAAGTCCCTGATTGTCTTTTTCATTCCAGGAAGTGACTGGTGAGGGAAATAGCTGTTACTCATTTGTCCGCCGTAACCGTCTTTCCAACTGTGCAGTTTTGCTAATATACATACATGTATATACATACATATATATACATATGTGTGTGTGTGTGTGTGTGTGTGTGTGTGTGTGTGTGTGTGTGTGTGTGTGTGTGTGTGTGTGTGTGTGTATGTGTGTGTGTGTGTGTGTGTGTGTGTGTGTGTGTGTGTAGGGGTAAAGAACAGGAGGTTATATCCGTAGTAAGTAGAGCACTGAGTCCAAAGGACAAGTTCGGTATAAAGGTATAAAGTTAGTTCCACAAACCATGCACGAGATCTCCCCACCCGGAAGCATGCCCTCTTTAACAACAGTGTAACATGCCCACAGTCGTCTATGAAGCTTAAGTTACATCCACTCGACTGAATCAACAGCAGGAGGTCAAAACGAGTATAGATATGTCGGAGGGCCGGTTTAAAGGACGCTACCTTAACCATCAGACGACCTTTAGACATTCGGATAATCGATCTTCCAAGAAGCTCGCAAGCCACATATGGCCACTCAAAGATGCAAACGTGAATTTCTCCATTCAATAGAAAGTTCTGGTCAAATCCAAACCATGCGGAAATGGTGCAATGTCCTGTAAACTGTGTATTGATGAAAGAGTGAATATCTTGCAGAGGTTACGTAATAGTAATTGCCTTAACACAAGATCCGATTTTTTTTATCGCTGCCTCCACGCTGCAAAGTATCTATTATGTAACTGAAAAGACCCGGGATAACCATAAATTTTACCCGGAATGAACTAACTCAATCGAAAATATTTTCCCCTGCTTCAGTCTAATTTAAGTTGTTTACTTTGTCACCAAACCTCGCGCAGAATCCAGTCAGCTCATATACACTTCCGTTTTTACCGCAGTCATACACGGGTTGAAAAGCCGTTCGGTGAAACGCACGTTCTCGTGTATGGTTTGTTAATTTATTGCGGAACAAACTTTCACTCTCTCTCGCTCTCTCTCTCTCTCTCTATATATATATATATATATATATATATATATATATATATATATTCACAATGATGGCTACAACTCGATTTTGAATAATGCCATCGCTTGATACTTAAGCATGGTCATCACCAACGTGGCATTTGAGCCCTGCTAGGGACTTACTTATGGCGAGCCATGTGATGAATTGCAAAAAAATGTCACATCAGCGGTACCTGTGCTTAAAGCTTTTTAACTGAGAAAACCTTTGCAAGGGGCCAATCCCACTCTCTGAACATCGAATGCATTTACCCAAAAGGTGAACCGGTCTACATCATTGGATGCAAAAGTCACAGGTTTTATATCAGAGTGACCTTCTAGAGGGATGTCTTAATGAAGACTGGGAGTCTCTCGCTCTACAAAAAAAACTATTGGATGACCGTTGGCTCTCCTGAATTCCTCCGCCCTTTGCCGGGTTTTGTATTTCATCAAGCAAACTTGGTGGGGTTGCCGGTTTAGTCGCCGATGACTCGACCATGCACAGGTTGTACTGGGTTACATGTTGCTAGTAGAGCTGAAGAGAGAGAGCTGACATAAGCATACATACATACATACATACATACATATATACATACATACATACATACATACATACATACATACATACATACATACATACATACATACATACATACATACATACATACGTGTGTGTATGTGTGTGTGTGTGTACACAGGAGGGTGTGAGAAAAAAGAGAGGTTATTGTCAGTGTGTCTGCATGTGAGTACGTATATGTGTGTGGGGCGTATGTGTATGTGTGTGTTGGGCGTGTGTGTATGTATGTGTATGTGTGTATGTGTGTGTGCGTATGTGTGTGTGCGTGAGCACGCGTGTGTATGTACTAAATTCTAAATCCCTTTCCAAGAACCACTATTTTGTGTTTGCCCTTTTGCTTAAGAGGCGGGTCTTAGTTATTCTGTTAAACAGTACATTAGTTTTATTGACTATCCTCGCTTTTAAATAAAACGTCTTTGTGGCCTTTGTTTTTAAGAGCGATTACTATAGTCAATAGTTAGTGTAACGAAGACTTTGTTTGTGTTAGTAGTGATGGCATTGGCAGCGTTGGTGTAATGGTAGCGACGGTGTTGGTAACTGCGATAGTGATGTGGGTTTTGGCAGCAATTTCATACAATTTTCTGATTTGTTTTGAAGTCATCCAGTTCAAATCCAGCCATTGAAACAACCGGCATTTTTACATTGCCAGCAAAATTGTATTTATGTTTGAGTATGTGTATCTCTACATACATATGTATGTATATATGTATGTATGTATGTATGTATGTATGTATGTATGTATGTATGTATGTATGTATGTATGTATGTATGTATGTATGTATGTATGTATGTATGTATGTATGTATGTATGTATGTATGTATGTATGTATGTGTGTGTGTATGTACGTATGTGTGTGCGTGTGTGTGTATGCATATCCATACATGTATAGATATGTGTACTTACACTCTCACACACACACATACATACATACACATATATATATACGTATATATATATAGCTACATGAAATGAGGGAAATAAATAATTTTCTATATATATGATAAACACAACCACAAGGATATGGTCCGAACGTAGAAGAGCCGAACTCCCACTGTCATCGCCTCCATCTCTCTTGGCCTCCCCATCTCTCTGTATGGTGAGTAAATGGGGTCCCACGTGCTGGCCGCCCCACAGCCCTGGCGGACAGAATGGAGAAGGCGTTTCCCCGGAGGATGGTAAGGGAGATGCACTGGAAGAGCCATTCCAAGCCACGCTAAACTCTTAAAAGAAATGTTTTTAATTACGATATAAGCTCCAAACTCACATTGTAGAGTCCAATTACAATCCAAGTTGGCAGAGTACTAAATTCGTGTTCTAATGATACATTGAATTATGTTCCAGTTTGTGATTATAGTTTATAGTAAGGTGAGATGAGATACCGGGTAACAGAACTATTCTTATATAGTAAGGTGAGATGAGATACCGGGTAACAGAACTATTCTTATATAGTAAGGTGAGATGAGATACCGGGTAACAGAACTATTCTTATATAGTAAGGGCAGATCTTCATTGACGGGAATGGATCATGGATTAAAGAGAAAAGAAAAAAGTATTAAAAAAAGAAAAGGAAAGGAGGGATAAGAAAAGTAAGGAAGAGACTACAAAGGAAAGAGTAGGGAAAAGGAAATGTAAGTTTGAGTGAAGTGTAGAAGAATATAAGAAGTATGGGGAAAGGGGAAAATATTCTGTGAATGCTTTAAATTGAATGACGGTATTAAGAAGGGCCGAAATGTTTAACCAGCTGGAAGTGGATTGCATCCAACATAGGAATATACTTAACAGCTTCATTTTTTTAGAATTTAGACATAAAAAAGGTTTCTCTCCTATCAAATATAATTGTTTCAGCTTTTGGCACAAGGCCAGCAATTACTCAGTACATTACTGGTACTTATTTTATCAACCCCGTAAGGATGAAAGGCAAAGTTAACCTCGGCGGGATTTGAACTCAGAATGGCAAGGGGCGTAACTCTATGCGTCAAAGCATGGCGTCCGACCCTCTACCGATACTGCCAAATAATGCCGGATAGCGTCATTAATTTTAGGTTGTCAGTGGCACGCAAATTATATTGTGTTGAGCGTTTCTCGTTTTAAGGATAGTGTCTTCTTCTTCTTCTTCTTCTTCTTCTTCTTCTTCTTCTTCTTCTTCTTCTTCTTCTTCGCCCACTTATTCCTGGGAGGGTCGTGGTGGCAGAGTCCCTTCCGCGTGTCCTGTCAAAAGCAACCGTATCCGATTGATCTGACTGGATCCCGAGTTCATGGATGTTATCCAACCATCAAGCTCGGGGTGGGGTTCTATACCAAATTGTCTGAAACTAAAGCCATTTATTGTAACATGTTTATATTTATCTAAGTACCCTGCAAAATAAAAACCTTCGTTAAGTTATGTTCACAAAACCATAGATATAATAAGTTTAAAGTCTTCAATTGATCTCCAAGCGAGACCAACTGACCTCTAGGATGTTAACCAACCATCTTGCTCAGGGTCTAGCCATTGGTGTCCTACTAGTTGGTTTTGCCCGTAAAATCTGTCCAGTGGTCCTTTCCTGACACATTCTAACCACATGTCCGTAATATCGGAGCTGTGATCTCTCAATTCGGAGAAGTAGCGGCTCTAACTAGAGTGACTTCCTGATCTCCGAGTTACGTATTATATTGAGTAACATACTTCTTACGCTTGTTGTACAAGCAGGCGTGAAAAGTCGCAGCTGAGACAGAAAAAATGTCCAAAGTTAAGAGGACTCCATTTGTTGTAATGAGAAAAGTTTGTTATAAAGTCTGCTTCATATTTGCACACATTCCCATTGTGGAATGGTCGTTAACATGATAATTCAATTTGAAAACATTTAGTTTTGCATTGAAATTCACAATAACATGTGAAAGAAAGTGATAGAATTAGAATTAAATAATTTAATGTAAATGTAATGTCTCCATATAAAATAAAACTAAATATAAATATGACAACTAAGAGAAAGCTTCTAAAAGAACGATACAATTAAAATTGCATATATTTAGTTAACAGTATACATATGTAAACACAAGCATAATCTATCTGTATATATACGCGCGCGTGTGTGTGTGTGTGTGTGTGTGCTCTTTTACTCTCTTACCTGTTCCAGCCATACGGATGAGGCTATGCTGGGCACCACCTTTGATATATATATATATATATATATATATATATATATATAACTGAATATAAAAGAAAAACACGAACACAGATATATACATATATGTGTTCAAATCGCAAGGGACCAGATTCGCTAAGGTGAAAAGGTTACTAACTATAGGCAATGGGATTTGCCAGACTCAATTTAAGAATAAATCAAGAAAGTAAATACAAACCAGAATTGTGGTAACTACCAATCACCCAGACAGCTTTGATCATGCTGTTTCGCAAAATTAATTGTTCACCTGCTGATGAGCAAGAATTGGTATTCCTCTTCACAATTAATATTGCGAAACAGCATTATCAAAGCTGTCCGGGTGATTGGTAGTTACCACAATTCTGGTTTGTATTTACTTTCTTGATATATTCTTAAATTGAGTCTGGCAAACCATATTGTCTATAGTTAGTATTCTTTTCACCTTAGCGAATCTGGTCCCTTACGATTCAAACACATATATGTATATGGCTGTGTTCGTTTTTCTTTTTAGTTCAGTTATAATATACGGCTCGGAAAAATCTCTTTCCTAGAGCTATTTTATTGTAAGAGGCTATTTTGACTTTCTAACTCAATATATACCTTTGATATATATATATTTATTTAGGTTTGTTGCTTTACCACTGGATAGAACTGGTCATTCCGTATGGTCAACCTCGATGTAATATTATGGAGAACACTCAACATAATGCAACTCACCCGTCTTCGTTTGTATAGTTGGTGGTGCGAGTACGGAGTTAATTATTATAAAATAACAGGAGGCTGGACTGGTGTAATTCCTTGAAAGGTTTATTATACTATGATCAGTGACCGAGTTCAGTATGAATCCGGTGACATCATCAGGTATTTGAAATATAACAAAGGAATATAATAGACAAAATCCATGGGGCTGAAAATCAGAGACATGAGGGCGACCGAACATTTAGCAGCTTCTACCCCTGTCGGCCGCCCTCAAGTGGTGATTATTAAGCCCACTTATGTCCATCTGGTGAAGGGGCGTAGGCTTATAGTGTACTACTACCACCCCGTCAAAGACAGAGGCCAGCGTTGAGATCAGGTTACAAGCTGGTCATGAGTGCTAGAAAGTGCCGCGAAAAATATTATTTCAAAGAACATATATCTCTTCAACAAAGCTACATATAGTAATATATAGTGGGCGTCTGCATGGTATAATGTAAGGACAGAAATTACGATTAACAATTAGAAACGTTAAATTTATGTTTAGATTTAGAAGATGCCATTTAAGATGAAATTAGAAAAATAAGGTTTAGGTTTAAAGTTATGAGATTTAGTTAAAGGAATTTACAGAAAGAGGCTTTTATGAAAAAGTGTAAGTGTATTATAGATAGTCACGATAAAGTTTCAAGGTAGAATATAGATATGCTTAGCGGTCAATAACCAGCGACGTCGCGGACCCCAGCTAGCCTGGGGCTCAACGGCGTGTCAGCCGTTCCGAGTATTATCGTCTAGAGAAAGAAATGGAAATTTATTTTTCCGAGCACTCCAGGAATGTTACTGTCTTGAGCGTCGGGTGAGTTAGCGGGAAGTCTGCCACCGTCGGCTGGCCATCGTATATACCAAACGATAACTAGTTATTCACACCGGTGGGGGATTTAGTTAAATGTTAGTAGAAGGAGGCAAGATAAAGTTAAAAGTTATGATTAAGCCTAGAATTTAAAGGTACTGTTCGGCGGTCAATAACCGGTGGCGCGGCGGGTTCCAAGTCTGACAGGGCCCCAGGGCGAAGCAGCCATTCCGAGTAATTTCGTTTGCCGAAAGAAGGGGAAATTTATTTTTCCAAGCACTCTAGGAGGGCTGATCGAGCCGAGCGCCTGGTCGGATCATCACGTGTACCAAACGATTATTCGTTATTCACACCCGTGATGTGAAGTTGAAAGTGGTAAAATCTGATGAAATGTGTAAATAGACTACATTTAGTCCCCAGTTAGTCCGAGTTATATGTAGTGTGATTCTTGGGTGGGTAGGGGGAGTGAATAAAGATAAACAGATATAAGGGTACAGAGAGTAATATTCTAGGGTCGTGTGCTAATGAGTACAAGGATAAGTATATAATGAGAGTAAAGTGAGTAAATAAATACATAAATAAAAATATAAGTAAAATACATAAATCAAATGCAGTCATAACTAGGGTGGTGATGCAGGGAGTAAAGAGGAAGTATATAAGAACATATCGAAGAAATCAAATACAGGAGAAATAAAATACAGATCAGGTGCAATTGGAGAATACAAAGTTATACATATATATATAGAGGATGGAAAAGTTGGCATGGTATCAGGTGATACCTAGTATATGTTCGAGTCTTAATTTTCAATGTGAATCCCAAAAGCCCTGAAATATAGGATAGAGAATTCAGTCAATACAATACAGGGTGTAGTAGAATATGCAGATTCTCTGAAGAATCTATACATATGTATATATATATATATATATTTCGTTTCTGAATTTGTTTAGCAAAATTCTTTATCTGAAAATGTGTGTTGAAACCGATATTGTTATGCTTTGGGAGGGTCATGTTGCCAATAAGAAACACACTCACCAGTTGCTTTCACTCCAATTTATTATAAGTTAAATTTATAAATTTTCGGTTGGTTGGACTTGTGTAAATCCTTGAAAGGTTTATTATACTATGATCATTTCAATGACCGGGTTCCGTATGAATCCGGTGATATCATCAGGTGTTCGAAATATAACAAAGGAATATAACAGATAAAATCCATGGGGCTAAAAATCATAGACAAGGGGACGACCGACCATGTAGCATCTTCTACTTTAGTCGGTCGCCCCCAAATGTTGGCTATTCGGTCTACTTATGACCATCTGGTGAGGGGGTGAAAGCTTATAATGTACTACTACCTCCCCGTCAAAGAGAAAAAAGAAGAAAGAAAGAAGAGAAGTCAGCGTTAAGGTCGTGCTACAATCAGGCTAGAAATTGCCGCGAAAAATGTTTTTCCAAAGAACCTATATCTTAACAGAGGCATATAGTGGGCGTCTGTCTGTATGGTATAATGTGTGAACAGAAAATTGTAGCGTTAAACTTATGTTTAGAGTTATAGGATGAAATTTAAAAAATTTAAAAATTTAAAAAAGTTTAAGGTTTGGGTTGTGAGATTTAGTTAAAGAATTTACAGAGAGAGTCTCATATGAAAAAGTTTAAGTGTATTATAGAGTCCGCTTGGAAGCTCTGCAATACAACCAGTACAATTGGGAAATCATTGGAGACTTCAAGATGGTGGCTTTCCAGCTTGGACGCCAAGGAGGCATTATCAAGTTCCAATGCTTCCTCTGCCTTTGGGAAAACAGAGCCACCTCTGACCACTACAAAAGAAAGAACTGGGAGCAGCGAACAGAATTTGTAGTTGGGACCCGGAACGTCATGTGGGAGCCATTGGTTGATCCCAGGATTGTGCTCATGCCGCCACTGCACATTAAGTTGGGGTTGATGAAGCAGGTTGTGAAGGCTCTCAACCAAGAATCAGCCGCTATATATATATATATATAGGAAAATGTTCAAGTCCCCGACGGCAGAGCTCAAGCCGTTTCGACGACTATTTCTGGACTAAATTAAATTGTTAGCATGGTAATAAATACGGGGTCTTGAACATTTCCTATTACCCACTCTACTACCCTAAGTATTGAGTACTCTGGTGCGTTATGGTCCACCTGGTTCCTTACCACACTTCCTTTGTTATATATATATATAGAGAGAGAGAGAGAGAGAGAGAGAGAGAGAGAGAGAGAGAGAGAGAGAGAGAGAGAGAGAGAGAGAGAGAGAGAGAGAGAGAGAGAGAGACATATATATATATATATATATATATTTCTGTCTGTTTATATCTCAAAAAGATTTGTTTCAGACTAAACAAAAATCAGGTTGGAACAATATATTTTGCCTTAAAATAGACCTGTTTACAAAGTGTAACCTTTAAGGTCTGCCACAGACGCTGAGAAAAGAATTGCCTGAAAGCTATGTAAGTGATAGTTAACCTGAAGTTCAGAATTTCTTTAAACATCAGTAGATTCATTTTCATTTTATTTTCATCAATGTTTGTATATGTGTATGTAGACGTGCATTTTGGAAGGGTGTGTGTATGTGTGTTA
This sequence comes from Eledone cirrhosa, assembly GCA_964016885.1. Taxonomy (NCBI): domain Eukaryota; kingdom Metazoa; phylum Mollusca; class Cephalopoda; order Octopoda; family Eledonidae; genus Eledone; species Eledone cirrhosa. The sequence goes on from OZ024742.1 coordinate 243,183,412, forward strand.
TTTACGTGTAATGTATAGTGTTTGAGGTTATGTTTTATATAATGGATGTTCATTTAACCATTAGTGCATATGTGTGTCTATAAGGTTGTATAAATGGGTGTAGTACGAATATGGCTGTATCTGGTTTTCAGTGTAAAAGTAGCGAGAGTTTTATATGGTATATCAAAGTATATATCAAAGTATATATATAGTTGAATACATTTTGAGGTACTATATTCTATCTTTATATAAGTCTGAACTTGATTATGTAAAACCGAATGAGCTCACATGGGACGTTATATGTTTTTGTAAGTGGATGTATGTAAGCATCTTAGTGGATAGTATGTGTATTCGTAAGATAGCTTGTATCATTGAATATGAAAGTAAATGCTTGTGTGAATATATGATGATCTTGTGAATACACAGGAGATACTCAAGAGTAACAAAACTCCAACTTAGCCTTAATAAATAATTGTTTCTACTTTAGGCACAAGACCAGATATTTTTGGAGGGGAGGGGAAAGTCGATTAAATTGACCCCAGTGCTTTATTTTATCGATCCCATAAGGATGAAGAGCAAAGCTAACCTCGGCCGGATTTGAAATCAGAACTTAAAGGGCCGTAACTCTATGCTGAAACGTATGGTGTCCGTCGCTCTATCGATACTGCCAAATAATATATATATATATATCGGTAGAGCGCCGGACACCATACGTGTGTGTGTGTGTGTATATATATTTATATATATATACGTGTGTGTGTGTGTGTGTGTGTGTGTGTGAGGCCACGTGCCTCATATATATATATATATATATATATATATATATATATAAATAAATGCAATATCGGAGAAAGCTTTTTAGCGATACTCCGGCCAAATTCCAACTCACTCAACAAACATTAGGAAATAAGTGATTATATTCCCAATTATGCGTTCGGGGTGCTAACTAAAAGTATTGCGTGGAAAATTGGCTGTATTATTTCATATGAGACATATCTAATATATCTCTTCCCAGACGGACGTCTCGTTTCATTATAGGATTCCTACAATTTGGGTGAAATTATACCAATTTATGTAGGAGCTTGTATACCATCAGTAGATATATATTCAAGTGGGCTCCTATAATTCATCAGTGAGTGCCCCAATAATACTAATATTGATAATCTAACCAACATCAGTATTTAGCGATAATCATCATCTGTGCCTGAGGTATCTGTCAGGTTGCCAGTCCAGCAGTTCTAAAGAAGTGCTCGAACTGATTCAAAAATGAGGAAGTAAATTACCGCCAAAAAAAACAATACATGCGCATGACAATGAACTCTGAAAGGAATTCAGGCCACGTGCTAAGAACTCAATTGGAAATTGAAAAAAATTATATATATATATATATATATATATATATATATATATATATATATATATATATATATATATATATATATATATATATATATGAATGAAAAAATGGTGTGCTGCGTTGTTGCGAGTGTGATACATATGAATGAAAATAGACCGAGAAACGGGACTTGGATATCGTTTTAGGTAATCCAGTTAGAGGTTGTAAGTACTCTGTACTATGGATAGTTTTAACGTACGGCGTTGTTTGACTCAACAAGAGGTTTCCTTATTTAGGTAGCGAGTTTGTGAGAATTCCCATGCAGGTCATTCTTTGAGTAATAATTGTTTCTACTTTTGGCACAAGGCCAGCAATTATCCCATTGTATAACTGGTACTTTATTTTATCGACCGCGTAAGGATGAACGGCAAAGTTAACCGTGGCAGAATTTGAACTCAGACTATAAAGGGACGTAACTCTTTGCTGCAAAGCATGGCGTCCGACCCGCTACCGATACTGTCAATCTAATAAGAATAAGAGTGAAGAATAACATGATCGGCTGTTCAAAAAGGGTTTTATTTACAGTATTAACAATTGTTTCATTGATCAGGTGAGTTTAAAGGCCGCTAATCATTCGGAATTGTGTCACTCGACCTTAAATACAGTGTGTGTCTTCTGATCAAATCATCGGAATACTGGTATTCCGATGATTTGATCAGAGACACACACGGCCTTTTAACAATTGTTAATACTGTAAATAAAACCCTCTTTGTACAACCGACCATGTTATTCTTCACTCTTTCACTACTATATATATATAGAAGTGGTTACACAACAGTTAGTTTACCATACCGAGAACAATTGTTTCACCTTAGCGGATCCTCAGCTCGTAATGGACATGGTTATACGGAACAGGAAGGACAACCATATGAACGCGCATGCGCAGGAACCGTCACTTCACACAGGCAATACTAAAAAGCGTGCGAGAGGTGTAAGGGAGATAACTGCGAAAGTCCGAAAAGTTTCTAGTTGATAAGAAAATTAGGATGTTGTGATTCAATCCGGAGCTTTGTAGTTATGTAAGAGGTGTTTCGAGACGTGTGGACAACGTGTGAAGAATTCATTACTCGTGTTTAGGCAATCATTATTGCATAATCTCTTTAGAATATTTATTCGTTCATCAATACATAGACCACGAGACGGATTTCCCCTTGCGTATAGCTTGGACTTAGTGATGGCTTTCCATTGAATGGAGTAGTCTATACTTGCGTCCTTGAGGGACAATACGTGACTCGCGAGTTTCGTGGATGAACGTATTGCCGGGTACCTAAAGGTCGACTGGTGGTTCAGGAAGCGTTCCTTAAATCGGCCCTCCGCGCATACCCACATAGGATTTGACCTCCTGTGGTTGATTTGGTCGGTTGGAAGTGACCACAGCTTCATAAATTACAGCGGGTGTCTTGCATTGCTGTTGAAGGGGACACGCTTCGGGCTTACGGCAAGAGCACCATGGTGGGTGTTGCTCTTAGGGCTATTGGGGATGTGGGCCTTCATGTTCTTAGCGCAGGAGTATCCTAGTTTTACTTTGTGTCGGTTAAAGATGGAGCGGTATTTATGACCTATGGGAAAGTGTCTATCTAAGAGGGCTAGAAATGTTTTGCCTACGTTGGTTTTAACGTTGAGTGAGAAGGGAGGAGAGAACCAGATAGTTTGTCTATTGTTATATATATATATATATATATATATATATATATATATATATATATATATATAGTAGTGAAAGAGTGAAGAATAACATGGTCGGCTGTACAAAAAGGGTATTAACAATTGTTAAAAGGCCGTATATATATATATATATATATATATATATATATATATATATATATATATATATATATATATATATATATATATATGTATATATATATATATATATATATATATATATATATATATATTAGTATTCCTCTTCACAATTAATATTGCGAAACAGCATTATCAAAGCTGTCCGGGTGATTGGTAGTTACCACAATTCCGGTTTGTATTTACTTTCTTGATATATTCTTAAATTGAGTCTGGCAAACCATATTGTCTATAGTTAGTATTATTTTCACCTTAGCGAATCTGGTCTCTTACGATTTGAACACATATATGTATATGGCTGTGTTCGTTTTTCTTTTTAGTTCAGTTATAATATACGGCTCGGAAAAATTTCTTTCCTAGAGCTATTTTATTGTAAGAGGCTATTTTGACTTTCTAACTCAATATATACCTTTGATATATATTTATTTAGGTTTGTTGGTTTACCACTGGATAGAACTGGTCATTCCGTATGGTCAACCTCGATGTAATATTATGGAGAGCACTCGACGTAATGCAACTCACCGTCTTCGCTTGTGTTGTCGGTGGTGCGAGTACGGAGTTAATTATTATAAAATGACAGGAGGCTGGACTGGTGTAATTCCTTGAAAGGTTTATTATACTATGACTATGATCATTTCAGTGACCGGGTATTCGAAATTTAACAGAGGAATATAATAGACAAAATCCATGTGGCTGAAAAGTAGAGACATGAGGGCGGCCGAACATTTACCAGCTTCTAGCCCGGTCAGCCGCCCTCAAGTGATGATTATTAAGTCTTCTTATGTCCTTCTGGTGAAGGGGCGTAGGCTTATAGTGTACTTCTACCACGACGTCATAGACAGAGGCCAGCGGTGAGATCAGGTTACATTCAAGCAGGTCAGGAGTGTTAGAAAGTGCCGCGAAAAATATTTTTTCAAAAAACATATATCTTTAACAAAGCTATATATATGGCGTCTGCACAGCATATTGTAGGGTTAGAAATTACGATTAACAATTAGAAACGTTAAATTTATCTTTAGAGTTAAAAGATGCCATTTAAGATGAAATTAGAAAAGTTAGATTTAGCTTTCAAGTTGGGAGATTTAGTTAAAGAATTTAAAGAAGGAGGCGTTTATAAAAAGGTTTAAGTGTATTATAGATAGTCACGATAAAGTTTCAGGGTAGAATATAGAGTAAAGATTAAGTCCATGCAGCGACGTTGCGGACCCCCGACCAGCCCGGGGCCCAGCGGCGTGTCAACCAACCGTTCAAAGTATTTTCGTCTAGCGAAAGAAAGGGAAATTTTTTTCCGAGCACTCCAAGAATGTTAACTGTCTGAAGCGCCGGGGGTGCTAGCGGGACGTCTGCCACCGTCGACTGGCTATCGTATATACCAAACGGTTACTAGTTATTCACACTGTTGGGGGATTTAGTTAAGTGCTAGTAGAAGGAGGCAAGATAAAATTAAAAGTTATGATTAAGCCTAGCATTTAAAGGTACTGTTTGGAGGTCAATAACCGGTGGCGCGGCAGATTCCAAGTCTGACAGGGCCCAGGGTGAAACAGCCGTTCCGAGTATTTTCGTTTACCGAAAGAAGGGGAAATTTAATTTTTCAAAGCACTCTAGGAAGGGTGATCGACCCGAGCGCCTGGCGTGCAGTCGGGAAAGCCGCCACATCTGTCGGATCATCGCGTGTACCAAACGATTATTAGTTATTCACACCCGTGATGTGAAGTTTAAAGTGGTAAAATCTGATGAAATGTGTAAATAGACTATATTTAGTCCCCAGTTAGTCCGAGTTATATGTATAACGTATAATATGTATAATATATATATATACATACATATATATATATATATACATACATATATATAATATATATATATACATACATATATATATATATATATATATGAGAAAAATGGAGAGCTGCGTGGCTGCACATGGGTTTCATATAAATAAAATTAGTCCTTCATCAGTGATCTTCCAACTTTCATTGGTATTTCATCGCTTTAAAAATCATATACCTCTAGTTGGCGCGAGCAATAACTCAATAAAGTTATTGGGACAAGTAAAATAGGGTGACACGAGCGAGACATGTAAACAAACAACGATGGTATTGCAACGGAAAGATAGGAAGAAACAAGCACATGATATCTGTAAGCTTAAGCTTGGTGAATTCATGGACGAGAGATACAGACCATCCGACATGGGTGAGATGTGAGCGAGAAAAGGATTTTACACAGGTCAACGGGAGGAAATGAGAGAGGGGGAGAATAATATATATATATATATATATATATATATATATATATATATATATATATATATATATATATATATATATATATATATATATATATATATATATATATATATATATATATATATATATATATATATATATATATATATATATATATATATATATATATATATATATATATATATATATATATATATATATATATATATATATATATATATATATATATATATATATATATATATATATATATATATATATATATATATATATATATATATATATATATATATATATATATATATATATATATATATATATATATATATATATATATATATATATATATATATATATATATATATATATATATATATATATATATATATATATATATATATATATATATATATATATGAGGCACGTGGCCGAGTGGTAAGGGTGTTGGACTTCCGATCATAATGTCGTGGGTTCGATTCCTGGGTTGCGTATTGTTCATTTCACCTTGCTCCAGTATACTCAGTACCAGCAATAACTGGGGATTTAACCTTGCGATGGACTGGCGTCCAGTCATGTACTCACAGTCGCTTCACGCCATGAAACCGGGGTATGCACCGGCCAAATGAGTCTTCTGGCTTAAGAAAAAGATATATATAGATAGATATAGATATATATATATCCACAACTAGATACTTGCACCATTAGATAGGACCCACCGCCATACTCTGAGACACCTATAAATAACCAGAACTGACCAACTTTATCTGACATTCCTGATTATTTCATACGAATGAAACAGTACTAGTCCTGTAGAAAGAAAGTAGAGTCAGAAACTAAAAGAATAACAAAAAGTATGAACGATAAATTTATGAACAAGAGAGTAGATGTGGTTTAGATAATTACATTCTGTAGAATGGTACAAGCTTGACCATTAGTATAGGAAGTAGAGAAGATAGAGGGAGGCAGTGGAAGTAGCGAAGTGGATGGTGGTATGAACGTATAAGAAAAGGAAAAAGAGAAAAGAGATGAGCAATTAAGGGAGCTGGAGCAAAGGGAAAGAAGAGGAAGGGATTGGAGCGGATCTATGTTTGTACAGGAAGGTAGAGTGTTAAACTAGATGGCAGCATAAATTGATATGTAGGGAGAGAAAGAGAGATGGTAGTGACGATGAAAAGAGTAGTGTGATATGCGTACGCAATGTACAAGGATGTCTCTACAATTGACAATAGGGTCTTGTTTCTAGAAATGTATTTAGAGTTATGAGGAGATAGTGAATATGTGAGATGATTTATGTATGTGTGTGATATATGCAGTTTATGTGGATGTATGAATGTGGAAGATTTGTGTATGTAGTTAGTTATATATATATGTTTATATGGTGGTGGTGTGTATGGTGCGTTATGAAGGAAGAGAAAGTACTTAGAATGGGTCATTGAAGAAATGTGTTGGGATGAAAGCTGAGAGGAAAGGCGAGCAATCAAGGCTGGGTCGTGTATGAGGTGTAAGAACTCAAAGGTTGTTGTGAATATCTTTTGTGTGATTAGCCACGCCACACAAAACGCTGGGCTATAGGTCTGACTGGGTTTCAAAATCGTGTTTTGTTGCAAAAGCTGTGTAGACGTAGGAATTGTGAGTTAGGGGTAAAAGACTTAGAGTAATTGAGGTGGAAAAAGGCGAAGTTGGGGTAAGAATGGACGTCAGTGCGTTTGTAAAAAATAGGAGAGAGGTCCGGGTGGTCGATGGTAAAACAGAGATATCGAGATTATTAACTGAGGATAAGGAGATGGTGGAAGTGGAGTGATGATCTAGGAGGAAAGAGTCGACATAGTCGATAAAGATAGTAGTTGAATACAGGTGAAAGGTAATAACAATGTAACCATCGCTGTCTCTACCATAAAGTTCTGGGGCTGGACCAGTGAACTGAGCACAGTTCTGGGCCTCAACATAGTCAGCAAACACTTTAGCATATTTAGGCCCCTTCCTACTGCCTATGACCATCCCTGTAACCTGCTGGTAAAATTTGCCGCAAAAGGACAAACAATTAAGTGTGAGTACAAGCTCATCTAGGCTGAGAAAGTAGATGTGTTGGCTCGAGAGTATGCTGATTAAGATAATACTTGAGATAGCAGAGACC
>OZ024742.1:243195969-243208469 GCA_964016885.1 Eledone cirrhosa
CCCCAAAACGGGGAGAAATGAGGCAAAATGGGGAGATTTTACATAATGAAAGCTATACTCATTTTCACAAGATAATACATCTCTCACCCACCCCAAACTGGGTGGGAAATTTCCCCGCCGGACGGGGATAGTTGACAGGTCTGGGTAGTTAAACTACCCCTCATAAATAGGGAAATATTAATTCATATCCAAACATCAAGATGCCTTATAATATAGACAGTTTGTCTCCTAACTTTATGGAATTTTACTTTTTATATTGACTAATTTTGATAAGTACCAGTAATTCATTCGTTTATAGAGCTCCCAGTCGGACAGGAAGAATTGGCAGGTCTGATGTTGGTCACAGCTGGAACGATTTTGATTATGGATCTACTGGCGTGAGGCTTAATAATAATATATACACAAATGTAAGTATATGTATAGTCATATATAGATGAATATAGACGTAAGCAAATGCGCACGCCTATAGACCAAGGCGCGTACATTAAATACAGGAGAGGGGCAGAGGTGTCGACTGTACGGAAAGGGATAAACGTGAAATGTAAATGTGAAAGAGGGAAGGTCAAATTATTAAAGAAAAAAAGTGAGAAAAGAAAGAGTCATAAGTTGGAGGAGCCATGCATTAATGTAAAAATGGAATAAAACCACAAATTAATATTATACACACCTAAAATGTAAGAGAAACATTCCAACACAAGTGTTCCTAAAGAATAGGAAGAAGGATGGAAGTGTTTTCGTAAAAATAGGAGGAATAATTGAGAGAAGCGAAAGGGTTTGTTGATGCCAGTAGATGTACCAAATATTAAGATGACATACTTCCCCTCGTGTGTTTCGCTGTGAGAAAATATGTTGCATAAAGTTACCATTGCTCAACAATTGGCTTTATGAACCGAAAAGTCAGGCCACACATTTGGAGATTTCCATTACATTGTAAAAGATGTTATGAATATATTTCTGGTGGGTAGTCTCCCAAACAATACTCATTTCATCTACATGCAGAAAATTGCCATGCTTGCAAGCAATGAAATGAGCAATCAGTTGAAGATTCCAGGTGGATATGATCGGGGACGTAAAAGCTCGAAACTAAAAGTTCACGTTGATTTATTTTTTAATTCCTTTTGAACGAGAAGAGAAAAGTGTCTGAAAAGATTGTTGCTGTTTCGGAATCTGACTAACAAACGAGTATTGCAAAGCTTAGTCCCTTCTAACGGCAGAGCTGACAGGTGGAAGGTAATAGAGAAGGGAAAGTGGTCCATATGTGTGTATATAGGTCAAAGGAAAGTAGTTCCGCTGAAATCTCGGGTTTGGCGGTGAGCAGCGTCGATAATTGAAAGAGACTAAGTCCTTGCATAAAATAAAGTGGCGCAGTTTTTCGTCTTCGAAATTGAAGGCCGACTCTTTGCAACATAACCGGCAGAATCAAAGAAATCATGATAAGAGTGTGACGGATATAATGTGAGTTGAGTAGAATAAAACATCGTTGTAGAAGTTATCTATTTGCCTTTGTTATCTATTTGCCTTTGAATTTGCATCTAGAGTTCTGGTCGAGAAGAATAATGATTAAAAACATTTCAGATAGTGTTTAGAACTGCATATTCTTTAAATGGAGCCTTTGACTGTTATTTTTTGCCAGGTCTGTCCAGTGAAAATGCAAAGGCTCCCTTGCTACCTCGTCTGTATCTACAGTTTCAAAAATATTTGGTTGTGATATAAAAATGATTTTCTATCTACTTTAGAAATTCAAAGATGTTATTGAGAATCCAACTAACATAACTGAATGTTAATAAACTTCTTTTTTATTCTTCTGATTAAAAAATACTGTAATTAAGAAAAGTCAAGAGCAATTTGAAGTATGCTGGAGGTGAAATAAATGTCACCCCGAAGCAGATTGGCCGTCAATCAGTGGTTAATAAACTGCTTATCATTGCGTTTAGGTTAGCTTTTAAAAGAAAGATGTATTTCTATCAATCTTCTAAATGGAATTTCTATATAACATTTGGTGAAAAATAAGTTCATATTTATCTGACACTTAAAAGGTCACATTTTTCGTCCTTTTTCTGTATTTTTGTTGTTGTTGCTTTCTCTGTAAAGAAATCATTCAGCATTATCAATTTCTTTCTCTTTTTTGTGGGGGGTTCGTTGGCTGAAACAATTGATAAATCTCACTCGTAATACTTAAATAGTATGAGTCTCTTGACACTTCACCATGTAGTAGTAGTAGTAGTAGTAGTAGTAGTAGTAGTAGTAGTAGTAGTAGTAGCAGCAGCAGCAGCAGCAGCAGCAACAGCAGCAGCAGTAGTAGTAGTAGTAGTAGTAGTAGTAGTAGTAGCAGCAGCAGCAGCAGTAGTAGTAGTAGTAGTAGTAGTAGTAGTAGTAGTAGTAGTAGTAGTATGTTTATTTCATTAGTCTTACATTTATTGTGTTTTCATGTCACAACTAAATTTGTGTAACTGGGGTACAAACAGCAATGTTTTTATATATTGTTCTATTTCACTACAACGATACTCGGCATTCCACGGGTAATAAAGCCCTAAGTTGATGATCTCAGACCTGCCAACCTCTGAAAACCCTAAACGGAGAGTACCATGAAAAAACCTGCTCCAAAACGGGGAGAAATTAGACAAAATGGGGAGATTTTACATAATGAAAGCTCTGATCAATTTGTTGTCATAATCGCATTGTCATAATCCTTTCTTACAAAGATAACAGGATGTTTTACTTTCTAAACTTTTATGCACACACACATGCACACATTCATACATACTTCACATTCCCAATCTTTATATATATATCTTTTTTTTCGATAAACACTTCCCACCCTAACACCGCTACCACAATATCATCAACAGAAACACTGTTAAACTTTCCTACAGCACTACACCCAACTTTGCACAAAACATTTCTTCATCTAACAACAAAAAACACCTCTCTAACAAAAGAAACAACAATGATATTAGTGGAGAGAAAACTAGGAGAGAAAACTAGATCATCGTGCCCCCTCAACAATAGATGCCGAGAACGAAATGTGGTCTACCAGTGCAATGTGAGGACGGAAAACTAAAACAAGGCCTACATCGGATTAATCACCTGCGATTTTAAGACCCGGTATTATCAACACCAACACACATTTAGAAACCCGGCTCGGCGACACGCAACAGCACTTTCTGGCCATATTTGGGACCCCCAAGACAACAATATTACCTACCATCTAAGTTGGAGCATACTTTCCAAGGCAAAATCATACTCGGGAGGACGCCGTCCGTGTAATTTATGCTCCGAGGAAACGATCCAGATGCTGTTTGCAAAGGACCAACTCTTAAATAAAAAGGATGAACTTATTACCTCGTGTAAACACAGAATACATAGGACATATCTTACCTTCAAACCCCCTCACGACCCAGGTGGGTAGACCTCGGCTGTATCTCTTTCCTATTTACAAACTAAGATAGAGGAAGCCCAAAGCATACTTAGGTAGAAGTAAAATTTCTTTTCTTTTTTCTTCATTAGTTACACACTCTAATTACACTTAGGTGGATCTTTGCACATGTACACTATTATAATCAGTTTCTATTCGTGTTTAGGTTAACCCGGAATATTTTCACTCTTGTTAAATATACACAGAACCGGCCGAACAGAGCCATGTTTTTTTTATATCATTATAAAAGAAAATACTAGTAAATTACTGTATAGAGGTGCCGTTCCAGTGCATTAGAGTAAATGATAACTAAATTTCATTTATTAAGAATTTAATTAGTATTAATATCTATATGCTTTGCTCTTTAGCTAAGTGATAGACCTGGCATACCTACTCTCACTCTAACACTCTTCCTTGATTCTCATATGCTGAATTTACTTTCTTACCCCTATTAGAGATAGTTGTAAAGATTTCTCTCTGAACGCCTGGCCGGCTTGGCAACCACAGATCAGAAAGTCATCTCCCCTCCTCCTTTGTTCTACGGGCCAGTTCAGCTCCACCCCACCCCCCACACACCGCTATGAAGGAATTTAACCATGTACATGACATCCCAAAATCATTGACCCCTCTCCGTGACAGACAAGAAAAACAAAACATTGTTAGGATTGTTTGATTTGATACGTCTGCTTTTTTTGTTTTGATTGCATGCCCATATATGGACTGTACCTCTTGATAAGTTCAGCTAGATCCCTGTCGTCCTAATACTGCTGGTTTACTTAGGATCTAGCTGTCGAAACGGCCGGAGGTCAGCCGTTGTGGTCCTGACTCTTTTCCTATATATATATATATGTGTGTGTGTGTGTGTGTATTTTAACTTCCTTCTCTAACCTTCTCACACTACTCTTACGTGCATCTGTTCTCTCATCTGAACTTTCCTGAAGAAGGACTTCTGTCCGAAACGTTGAAACCGCCTCCACTTCCACCAAGCGTGAACCTAATATAACTGTAAAATTGCCTCCTGTGTTTTGTTGTTTCATTTATTAACTATATATATGTGTATGTGTGTGTGTGTGTGTGTGTGTCTGTGTGTGTGCGTGTGTGTGTGTGCGTGTGTGTGTGTGTGTGTCTGTCTGTCTGTGTCTGTGTGTGTGTGCGTGTGTGTGTGTGTCTGTCTGTCTGTGTCTGTCTGTCTGTGTCTGTGTGTGTGTGTGTCTGTGTCTGTGTCTGTGTGTGTGTGCGTGTGTGTGTGTGTGTCTGTCTGTCTGTGTCTGTCTGTCTGTGTCTGTGTGTGTGTGTGTCTGTGTCTGTGTATGTGTGTGTGTGTGTATGTGTGTGTCTGTGTGTGTGTGTGTGTGTGTGTGTGTCTGTCTTTCTGTGTGTGTGTGTGTGTGTGTGTGCGTGTGTGTGTGTGTGTGTGTCTGTCTGTCTGTGTGTGTGTGTATGTCTGTGTGTGTGTGTGTGTGTGTCTGTCTGTCTGTGTCTGTGTGTGTGTGCATGTTCGTGCGATGATATCCTTTAAAGGTGGGAAGGATTTGTGTGGCCTTTATATATCAAGGTTATATTATGTATATGCCTACGTGTGATCATCCGAGTGTCTCATAACTGCACTGCGTTCCTTTGTAATTTGGCAGTACCTTGAGGATCGTTTGGTTGCGGCGTTGCGATTCTCGGTGACTATTCCTCCAGATCAAATCGCCCTCAAATCATACGTTGGATGATATATTTCTGTGTTCTCCGTACATAGGAAAAAGACAGAATGTTCATGGCTCGAATACATTTAACCACAGGTCTGTCAGATCGGGACTGACCTAAGGATAAACAACAATAACAGCAAAATAAAATCAACGATAGGTACTTTTTATTAACCTCGAAAAAAGGAAAAGTAAAGTTGACTTCGATGGGATTTGAATACAGGACGTAAATCGGCCAAATAATTTTTATTCGTTGTTTTACCAATATTTGTCTCTACTTTAGACACATTGCCAGCAATTTTCGGTGAAGGGAAGTCGATTAAATCGACCCCAATGCATGACTGGTACTTTATGTTATCGACCTCGTAAGGGTGAAATGCAAAGTTAACCTCGGCGGGATTTGAACTCAGAACGTAACGGGCCGTAACTTTATGCCGATAAGTATGGTGTCCGACGCTCTACCATTCTTACCACCCTTTGTTTTACCAATAATAATATATGCCCAATAGAATTTTCTCTTCGCATAAAGATATTATTGATTTCTAAGATAGAAACAAAAACACAAATTTGAAGGTAGACCATTGCCGATTAAATCTACCCCTATAGTTAAATGGCACTTATTTAATCGATTCACTCTCACGGGGAGAATGGAACACCCAATCGAACCTGGTGAATGTTTAACTCAGAACATAAAGTAAAGCAGTTAAGTATTAGAAATGTGTTTTCTCTACCTCGACATAATTATCTGCCTAAAATAGGATTTCTGTTTTAGGCACAAGGCCAGTAAATTTGAGGAAAGGGCAACGTTGATTAATCCAAACCCAGTACTTGGCTGGTACTTTATTTTATGGACCCCGAAAATATGAAAGGCAAAGTTGACCTCAACAGGATTTGATTATTCTGTGTTTCTGGTAATATTGGTTTCTCATTTAGGCACAAGGCCAACAATTTGGGGGAAGGGTAAAGTCGATTAAATCGACCCCAGTGCATTACTGGTACTTTATTTTATCGACCCCGTAAGGATGAAAGGCAAAGATAACCTTGGCGGGATTTGAACTCAAAACGTAAAGGGCCATAACTCTATGTTGCAAAGCATGGTGACTGTGTGTTTCTGGTAATATTAAAAGCGAATTTGAAGTTCTTTATCAAAGAAAATTATATCAAAGAATATAATTTAGTATTTGAAATATTGATGTCATTAATAGATTACACCAAATATAAAATAAATACCCGTCAAGTAATGACTGATTTTGTGTCTAAATTATAAATCAATATATTACACCGAAACAAACAAAAAAATTCCGGATGAATTTTCCCATTATTCTTTATAATTTGTAATTTAATATCCATTCACCCTCACAAAATGAAAATCCAGTTTACTAATAATTTATTATCTATTTATTTATTCAATTTAAACGTCCGCATAGAGCTAGTAAGCCGTGACAGACTAGGGAAAATATTGAGTACTCCTTACAGTTGGTAATCATAAATTATATAAAAGTTGGTAAACTAAATGAATAGAGTGGCAAATGAACACGGTTAGTGTGGTGGCAAATACAACCTTAGAAGCTGCTTCGTGCCGTGGCATTTATAGCTTCTAGAAAGGGAGCTTGATCGAGAGATATAGTTTGCATTAGCCATGATTTCATTGTAATGTTCTACACACAGAAACTATTGATTTGTCATTCCGGTGAACTGATCACCAGTGCATTCCACATTGCAAAGAGAAACCTAATAGGGTGATCGTTGAGTGTGTAATAATAACTGTCTCAGTCACAGTGTAAATGTTGGAAACTAATCTAATTAGAAGATTAAATAAATCGGTAGAGATAATCTCAACTAATTAGAAGGTTAAATAAGTTGAAAGAGATATTTATGATAGAAAACTGAGTCGAAAACATGACGAGGATACTTACTAATACAAGTGTACTTTGTTTATATACTTCAAAACGGTGGAATTGGCAGTCGATTAGACAAAATGCCCTGCAGTAATTAGTTACTTGGATTTATGTTCAACTACCACGGTCAGTTTTGCCCTGTATCATTCTGAGGTCAATAATATAAATATGAGTCAAATACTTCGGCAGGTATACTTGATATAACCCTTCTTCATGTTTATACTGGATAAGACTCAAAGACCTGAGTATTTGCAAGATTGTAGTTTGAAGAGATTTAGACAGGAATCAGTGCAGTTGAGTACATTTATAACTCTCTGTCATGATAACACCTAAAATCATGACTGTCCAAGATTACACAATAACAACATTTACAAACAGTATATGATAGTTAAACTTCTAAACGAGTCCTGCCTGTCCTACGATCACAAAAACGTATCAATAGACCTTAAAGAAGAGATGGTATAGCTGGTTAAGATCGACACTGTATTGGGTGTCAGACCTGTCACCTCTCTCTGTCGGACGTGGAAATCACCCACCCACTTTGGGGTGGGTGAGAGATGTTTTCTCTTGTGAAAATGGGTATAGCTTTCATTATGTAAAATCTCCCCATTTTGGGGCACCTTTTTCATAGTACTCCCCATTTGGGTTTTTAGAGGTTGGCAGGTCTGGAGTGCTATATATTTTAACGACCTGGGAATGACAAAAGGCAAAGCAGTCTAGGAAATATTCGAAATCAGAGTGTAACGAGTTGCATATAAATTCTATAAAGCAATTTGTTCGAAGCTCTACCAATTCAACTAACCTAGCATCCAAATATTAATCATAATGCACACAATTACAGTTGTAACATGGTAGTAGCATGTAGAATATATGTTAGATGAAAAGGAGACAAAAAAGGTAACAGATAGGGAGAGGAAAGAGAAATATAGAGAAACATATTGTAAAGAAAAGTATATGTGTATGAGTATGTTTGTGTAAACTGCGTAGGAGTCTTGTATTTCTAAGTTAAGGTGTTCTTACAGGAGTGAGTTTTTGAAAACATTTCTAAATATGTGTGTAAACAACTGTCGGAATTTACTTGGTGGCTTTAAGGGCATCTAGACATAAATATGTTTATGTGCACATATTTGTACAATTGCATGTGTGGGGAGATTTCTACACTTTTGGGCGTGAACGTGTATGCGTTTGCAGTTTGTGTGTGTGTGTGTGTGTGTGTGTGTGTGCACGAAGATTTGTAAATCTTTGTGGATATGTATATTTGTTTCGATGTGTTTCGATTTATAGATCCCTGTGCGTATACATGTGTATGTGGATTTATACAACTATACCTGTGTATATATATATCTATATCCACATATACATGTTTACATCTGTTTTATTGTGCGTCTATTTCTGTTTGGATAAATGGGATGATGCATTTGCGTGCATGATGATTGAATACATAGACACACATATACACACAAATACACACACATACATGCACGCACATACAAACACACATGTATATATATATATATATTAACATGCATATTATAATGTATATATATATAGAGAGAGAGAAACATGCATATTATAATGTATATATATAGAGAGAAAGAAACATGTATATATATATATATATATATATATATATATATATATATATATAAACATGCATATTATAATGTATATATATATATATATAGCGAGGGAAAAGTGGTAAGGAACCAGGTGGACCATAACGCACCAAAGTACTCAATACTTAGGGTAGTAGAGTGGGTAATAGGAGTAAGTAAGACCCCGACGGCTGAGCTCAAGCCGTTTCGACGGCTAATTCTGTACTGAATTGTACAGAATTAGCCGTCGAAACGGCTTGAGCTCAGCCGTCGGGGTCTTACTTACTCCTATATATATATATATATATATAAACATGCATATTATAATATATATATATATATATATATATATATATATATATATATATATATATATATCATAATATGCATGTTTATTCTTGTCTTTATACTTATTTGCTAGGGTGTATTTGTATGTCTATGTATATATTTGTGTGATTGTATGTTTATGTGTGTGTCTCTAAGTCTGACCGTCTGGTGAGTTAAATGATTATCTAGTTAGGGGGTCTCATATAAAATATATGAAAAATATATGTTAACCAATGAAAGAAAAATATGTTTTCTTTCTCTAGACAAATATGTATTATAGAAATATGCGCACTCATATTTTTCTCATGCTTTATTACTTCAGTTTAAGGAAATCTATATTTGAATGTCTTGCTGCTTTGATGTGTAAAAGAAAAAAATACTGCATTCTAATTTAATCTAGATTCGTGGGCGAATGAATAGAAAGTATATTTTCTCCATTCATAGGGCAATATAGCCTCGTTAGTAAAGACTAATGTTAAGTGAAACTAGTGTTGACTCACTGTTCGGAAACAGACACAATATATTCAAATCGTTTTTGTCTCAGTCTTTGTCGATTTTCATATTTCATTGGGGTGGGGAATTACTTTTATGCTTCTCATGCATAGCCATTTAAAACCGATTCAATAGCAATGATGAGGATGGCAAATAATAATTGTTTCTACCTTAGGCACAAGGCCAGCAATATGAAAGAAGGGGGGAAAGTCGATTAAATCGACCATAGCGCATTACTATTAGTTTATTTTATCAACCCCGTAAGGATGAAAGACAAAGCTAACCTTGGCGAGATTTGAACTCAGAACTTTAAAAGGCTGTAAATATATGCCACAAAGCATATTGTCCGACGCTCTAACGCCAATCCTATAATAATAATTGTTTCTATTTTTGGTACAAGGCCAGCAATTACCCCAGTGTATTACTGGTGCTTTATTGTATCGACCCCGTAAGGATGAAAGGTTAAGTTAACCTCGGCGGGATTTGAACTCAAAATGTAAAGGGCCATAACTCTATGCTGTAAAGCATGGTGTCTGACGCACTACCGATACTGCCAATTCACCGCCCTATAATAATAATGTGGTACAATATTTGCTATCAGTGTACTTTCAAACACCTGTAAAATCAATTTTCGTTTCTGCTATCTTACCTGAACTCAACTAGTAAGCAGGTGAGTCATAAGCTTGCATAAAAATCTATTACAGGCTGCCATAGAAACCATTATTTTAGCACTGACAGACATGTGTTCGATGCCGACCTCCGGTTCTATTTTCAAACTACTTGCAGCAAAAGTTCTAACTAGAAAGAGAATCAATGCATCATCATTATTTTTCTCATCACTACCATCATCAATACTACACTACCACCGCAACCATGAATACATCAATAATGCCTACACAACTACTACTACCGTTGTTGCCGATGCTGCTGATGCTATTACTACTACTACAACTACTACTGCTGCTACTACTACTACTACAACTACTACTGCTGCTACTACTACTGCTACTACTACTGCTACTACTACTACTACTGCTGCTACTGCTGCTGCTCTGCTACTACTACTACTACTAGGTCGTCGTCATCGCCGTCACGTCTTTGAAGTGAGAATCGAATATCAAACAAATGGATTCAATGTGGTTTTATATAGCTGCAAGTCACGCTTGAAAGATGCTACGCGAGATTCTGCTGAAATAAAAGACGAAATCAAAGCTCCAAACGCGAGATAGGTTCAAATATATTTCTCTGATTACAAGGGTCAAGACCTTTTTTTTATATAGAAATGTCAGATACAAGATTTTCAAATATAACACACAAAAAAATAAATGTTCAAATATACAGGTCTGATGTACATTTAGTTATTAAATTAATCTGATCACACTTAGTTATTAAATTCTTTTGATTAAATTCTTTTGATAATACCAATATCACTTTTCTTTGTATGTATTGTAAATGTATTATTTACTAAATCAAAGAATGGATATGTGGGGTATCGGTATTTACTAAAACCCCTTTTATGTTTTAGCTTTACGTGTCACTGAGGTCGACTTTGCCATTCATCGTTAAGTGACAGATAAAATATAATAATCGAGTATTTAGGTTCAATTTAATCGACTGTTTACTCCCACCAAAATTCAGGTCCTGTACTAATATCAAAAATCAATATTTATCAACGGGTTGGCAAGTATAATGGAGTATAAAGGTTCTGATTTGTTATCTCTGTGATTAGGTTTCCTAATACTAAGCTAATCTCTTTCAATTACGCTAGTTATTATGACTTTCGAAAAGAATTTTAAAAAAACGTTCGTACACTATTAGTTTCTCGTTACGTTTCCACGTCTAAAACAGCTAAACGAGACAGTTCATCCAGCTATCAAACTAACTACATATTAATAAGTCTTGTTATTGTTTACTCCCACGTTTTGTCCTAAGTTCAAACCACAAAGATATTCTAGCTGTGATCAACCCATTTTATTTTCAGGAATAGAATACCCCTCACTAAAAGATTGTGAAGGCACATGTATTAGTGAATAGAGTATTTAGCTCATGGTTGTAAGGTCGTGAGATCCATTATAGGAGGTTCGTAATGTCCATCAGCAAAATATTCTATTTCACGTTGTTCCAGTCCCCTCTGTGCTGGATGTTCGTGTCATCATCTAGTTATCTGCAATTTGAAACTAGCTAAAGCCAAAGAAGCTCACAAAACTGGCAAGTCCAATCGGGAGTGATAATCCCAATTTTCAAAATGTGTGACAGGAGAGGTTGTTCCAGTTACAGAGGGATCTCCTTGTTAAACCTCCTCACTAAAGTCTATGCTAAGTGTCTGGCAAAGAGATGTAAGGAGATAATCGAGCCCAAGCTAGCTGGTGAACAGTGTGGTTTTCGCCCCGGACACAGCAAAGCTGACCAAATGTTCACACTGCAACAGATCTACGAGAAATCGCGGAGGTATTGCCAAGAGGGATATTCTTGTTTTGCAAACCTCGAAAAGACATATGATCGCGTTCCTCTTGACCTGCTTTGAAAGATTCTGCAGGAGCTGGGATCGATGGTCAGCTTCTTGCTGCCCTGATGTCTTTATATGAATGCCCGAGTATTTGTGTTCGGATAAATGGTGCTAAATCGAAATCATTCAATATGGGAGTCGGTACAAGATTGACAAGTGCAGCCGGTTTGGTAGTGGTATCATGACTGGCAGGTGTAAAATCAGTCGACAAGACTTTGCAGACGACATGGTGTTACTTAACTCGACAAAAGGTGATCTCCTACTTGCACATGATAGGTTTGATCCAAGTGCTGCATAGCTGGAATGAAAATCAGTGCTGCGAAAACTGAGATGCCCGTCCTGTCAAGGAAGCCTACGCAGTGTACTCTACATGAGAACGGAGTTCCAATGAAGAAGGTGGAGACGTTCAAGTATCTCGGGGTCGTTTTCACGAGTGATGAAAGGCAGGAAACTGAATTAAATACAATAATAGCAGGAGCTGGTGCAGTAATGTGCCAGCTTCAGCATTCGGTAATCAGAAGAAAGGAGGTAGGTGTCAAAGCGAAACTCACTATCTTCAATTCGGTATTCGTGCCA
>OZ024742.1:243218469-243248469 GCA_964016885.1 Eledone cirrhosa
TCCTAGGACCCTAAATAATCCTGGCACGCAACTATATCTAAAACGCTTGCAAATAGGAAATACCGAGAAACGAGACAAAACCATCACAATTCTAAAGCTTAAAATCGAATGGAATGGAGGCACTCCGTCGGTTACGACGACGAGTTGATCGGATCAACAAAACAGCCTACTCGTGAAATTAACGTGCAAGTGGCTGAACATTCCACAGGCACGCGTACCCTTTACATAGTTCTCAGGGAGATTCAGTGTGACACAGTGTGTGGCAAGGCTGGACATTTGAACTACAGGTAAAATTCATGTTTGCCGGCTGAGTGGACTGGAGCAACGTGAAATAATGTGTTTTGCTCAAGGACACAACGCGCCACCGGGAATCGAACTCACGACCTTGCGATTGTGAGCTGAATACCCTAACCTTAAAATCTCGATTGAAGTAACGTGACACAGACGTATGCACGCTATCAAAAGATCTAAATGATTCACTAATGATTTCTAGTATAGGCATAATGCCAGTAATTTGGCGGAAAGGGAAAGTCGATTAAATCGACACCAGTACGTTATTGGTGCTTTACTTTATCGATCCCGTAAGGTTGAAAGGCAAAGTTAACCTCAGCGGGATTTGGACTCAGACCGTAAAGGACCGTAACTCTATGCTGCAAAGCATGGTGTCCGCCTCTCTACCGATACTGCCAATCCACCGCCCTTAAATGACTCATTAACCCATGCCATGCAATGCCATGCATTACAAACATATAACCTACTACTTACAATATATCATTGTGTTTACTGTAAGATGGTAGTTATTAATTCGATGGAGAGTCCCTGGTAAATAGCATTGCTGATTCATCCTCTAATCTACGCAGAGAAACATTACAGTGACTTGGGTAAAAAGAATACCCCTGGGGTGGACAAGCTTTTGAAATATACAGCAATTTATAGAACCAGTAATATCCTGAAAGGAGTATCTCATTATCCTGCGCCTACACGACATTCCGCACACCCTCAGAACACATTCTGCAATATACAAAGATGTACATCACAATTACATATTCACAGCATTCCCAGACATAAAACACAGCCCTTCATCACCCACTTAGAAATCTAATTCCATAGTAACAGTCTTACAATAGCACCTACCAAATCCATCATTCTTATCAGCAACATCAGAAAACATCAATTGCAACCAACCATCACACTCAACAACATAAACATACCACACAAACAGAAAACAAAATACTAGGAATTGCATGCAATAGCTCCATAACATCCACAAAACATAGAAGATATGGTAAAGAAAGCAGAATAGTGCATACGAGCAGTTAGAACACTCACAGGCAAGCCATTTAGCCAACGCAAAGAAATAGTGACATTAGTGAACAAACAATACATTCTATCCTGTCTCTGCTCCCAGTCTCTGCCCAACAATTCATAATAAACTACAAACAATGCGAAGCAGAATCTATCACAAGAATACAGGTTGCACACAGACCACACTTACAGACTAGCAGCACAAAGTAACAAAAAATCCGAAAATGACTGACCACTTGGACATGTCATAGGTTATATTCTGTTACTATTACTGTCAGCATGTCTCAGTCACTGTCAATATAATCATCCCCCCCCCCCCAATTTTGTTATTGTTGTAGTACCACATCTCTCACTCACTGTCAATATCAAACCTGCCAACCTCTAAAAAACCCAAACGGGAAGTACCATGATAAAAAGTGCCCCCAAACGGGGAGAACTGGGGAGATTCTACATAACGGTTTATTATATAGGCACAAGACCAGCAATTTGAGGGGGGGGTCGATTAAATCGACCCCAGTGCGTCACTGGTACTTTATTTTATCGACCCCGTAAGGCTGAAAGGCAAAGTTAACCTCAGCAGGGTTTGAACTCAGATCATTAAGGGCCGTAACTCTATGCTGCAAAGCACGGCGTCCGACCCTCTACCGATACTGCCAATCCACCACCCTCAGATATGTAGGTACATAATACATAATGAAAGCTATACCCATTTTCTCAAGAGAAGACGTCTGTCACCCAGCCGTCGGACAGGGAGAGTTGACAGGTCTGCAATATATACATAATCATCGCCACCCCAGTTTGGTTGTTGTTGTCTCAATCACTGTCAATACATACATGATTACCCCAATTCAGACATATTTTCAATACCCCAGAATATTACTACAACAGTATCCTAATAATTGTTTCTATTTTAGGCACAAGGCCAGCAATTACCCAGTACATTACTGGTACTTTATTTTATTGACCCCGTAAGGATGAAAGGCAAAGTTAGCCTCGGCGGGATTTGAACTCAGATCATAAAGGGACGTAACTCTATGCTTCAAAGCATGGTGTCCGACTCTCTACCGATACTGCCAATCCACAACAGTATCCTAATAATGATTTCTAGTATAAGCACAAGGCCAGTAATTTGGGGGGAAGGGAAAGTCGATTAAATCGACCCTAGTACGTTACTGTGCTTTATTTTATCAACCCTGTAAGGATGAAAGGCAAAGTTAACCCCGGCAGGATTTGAAATCAGACCATAAAGGGTCGTAACTCTATGCTGCAAAGCATGGTGTCTGACGCTCTACCGATACTGCCAATCTATCACCCTGCAGTATCCTAATAACACTATCTTTTCCACTCAGTTCATATAAACATAAAAACATATTCAAAACATAGTAGCAGCTTCATAAACTTCATAAGCCACACATTTCATTCACACATTTTTGTAATCGTAGACATATCATTAATTCTCTACTCGCTTGCTTTGCCTTGGGTAATACTTTTTTGACAGACTGTCTATATTTCTACAAAACCATTTAGCTGTGGAAAATTTGGAGATAATCATAAGTCGGTTTGTTCGACTGATACAGTGTCTGCAGTGCAAGATATGTTAGTGGCGTTGACAAGAACAGCCTAAGCAATGTCTCTTGTGTAAAGCATCAATTTCCATCCGAGACTAATGGGCAATGTCTTGCTCTTGGTCACATTGTTGTTGCACCGGTTGCTTAAGTTTCAATTGGATCATATTAACGATCATTTCTTTCTCTTTCATCTGATGATGCAATTGTGCATTCAGAAGACAAATCTATTGACTTTCCTATTTAATACAACACAATGTGTATCGTGTCGGGTCTGTACTGTACATTGTCTCTTGTTTACAGAACAGTACAATGTTGTCAACTTTAATTTCTATGATGTTAGTAGCCCTAGAACTGCTGGTCTCCTTTACATCAACGATGTAGAACAGAGGTTCTCGAACATTTTGGGCCACCCCCACCTCCTTCACGACCACGTAATACCCTCAAGCCCACTAACCCTATTTCCAGAAAGACCTGCCTACACGCAAATTGTAAATAATATATAATAACTAAAATCGTTAATTTATATATAATAAATAACACTGGTCAACAGCCAAAATGGTTCTTACATCTGAATATGTGCATCTTACTAATTTCATAGCACTAAATTCAGTTTTGATATTCATTCTTTGCTATCGGACCAGAATGCCTTAATATGAGATCGAAAATATGTTCCTCGTATTGCATTATTTATCCATTGTGTAACATATGATGACTTAGATATAAACATATTAACTTATTAATAAAAAATATATGAACATATTTTTATTTATTTTTTTAACACTTAGCATATTAACAAAACATTTCTGAACAACATTCTGAACATAACAAAATATTTCAAAACATTTCTAAAAGAATTTCTGGATTTTGCTTTTACGCTTGTTTTGCTGGCTCTCCTCACGTTGCAGTGTCCAGCAGTAGTCGCCCATCATGTTGGGATTGAACCGACCCTGATACCTACTCTCCATTATGGCAATTTCCTGGTGAAACCTCTCTTCATGTTCATCACTGATGTCTCCTAGATTACTTGGGAAGAAATCCAGATGAGAATGGAAGAAATGAAGCTTCAACGACATTCGTGAACCCAGAGCGCGATAATTTTGTATCATGGTTTCAACAATTTCTTTATAGTTGTCCGCACGGTGGTTTCCAAGAAAGTTCTGTGTCACATCTACAAATGATTTCCATGCATTAGTCTCCAAAGGGTTTAGTGTTTTCGTAAACTCACTATCATTAACCAGCATACGAATCTGAGGACCATTCAAAATCCCTGCTCTTAACTTTGCTTCAGATACCACTCTACCCAATTTCTTACACAAGTACTGAAACCCATTACCTGTATGATCCATGCTTTTAATAAAGTTTTTGGCCAAGCCTAATTTGAGATGTAATGGAGGGAGGAATACTTTTTCTGGATCCACGAGAGGTTTGTACAGACAGTTGAATCTACCGGGTGCATCCTTTGGTCTTGTTGGACAATCCTTCTTCATGTAGTGCTCTGCATCTGCTCTACTATTCCACGAACATAGAAAACACATATGCTTTGTGTAACCAGTCTGAAGACCTAGAAGTAGACAAATTATTTTGAGATCTCCACAAATTTTCCACTGGTGCTTCTGGTACTGAACTGAGGAAAGCAAAATCTTCATAGTTTCATAATTCTCAGTCATATTTGTTGCGTGTGCAATTGGTACGGAGGGAAGCCGATTTTCATTGTGGAGAAGGACTGCTTTTAGAGTATTTTTTCCTGAATCAATGAACAACCTCCAATCATCTTGTTTGTATGAATCAGATTTACAGAGTTGTCGCATGAGAGAATCTGCATCATGACAATAGCAAAGGTTATTTTCCATTTTGAAAAATGCTGGAAGTTGTTTATGACGATGACGAGCGGTTGTAATACGGACGCCAGGTTCCAGCAGGTTTCGTTGCTTCAGTCTTGATCCCAGGAGCTCTGCCTTCTCTTTAGACAAATGTGGGTCTCTAATGAGATCGTGAAGAGCTTCCTGGTTAAATGGCATGCGTTCACTTGTTTGATGTTCGTCTTGATAGTCATCATTAATAGGGGCGCTACTGGAATCAGAACCAGAGAGTAGCACGTGTTCAGCAGGTGGAACTGGAACAGGTAATTTGTCACTGTGAGGTACTGGTTGGATTGCTGACGAGATATCGGGGTATTGAAGTGTAGTTCGTGTCTTCACAGTTATTCCTTGGATGTTTATATGGCAGGAGTAGCAATCGTTATTGTGGTCTTTTGGTTCTCGCCACACCATTGGTATGGCAAATGGCAAACCAGAGCTTCGTTTCCCATTCTTCCATTCACTTAGGTGATTAACACATGACCTACACGCTATATGAGGCGCCCATTTCTTGTCCTGGTCTCCTAATGGACATTTGAAGTAGCATTTGTAGTTTACTCGAACTGCTTTTGTGATTGTTTTTTTTTATGCTTTCTGGGGTAAAGAGTCCACAAACATAGCAAAATCGGTCTGGGTCATTTACACATTTCCGGCGTTCCATCTCTCCCACTAGTCAAAGTTGTTGTGAATTATCCAAGAATAGCTGAGGATAGTTACAATTCTGTGATCTGAAACAAAAGCAGTAAATATAAATTAGTTAACAACTAAATATAGTGGATACAATTGGATGAAGTAATATGAGCCACATAGCTATGGGTCATAAACATGGATATGCTGGTTCTCAAAAACTAGACCCGATACAGCTTAACCGTTATCATATTCAGATTCTGCACACTTGATTACCCTGGAATCATACTAAATTATACCAGAACCATGAAATGAATATTTTTTTGTTGACCAGTGTAATATAATATATACTATGTATAAATAAATATTATATATTTTTTATTTTACTATATTTATATATAATATGTATCATTTGATATTTAATATACTACCATATCATCTCTATTTAATATACTACCATATCATCTCTACCGACCTCCTCAGCGACCCCAGAAGGGCGTTAGCGCCCACTTTGAGAACCTCTGATGTTGAATGTATTGTTGTGCCAGCTGGCATCGTACTAACAATAATACAATAGGATTTGATTAGTACACCATTGTATGCTGTCCGTTTTTTTCCACTTGGCTGAGCTTTTTGTTTAGAAATTCTTTGGCATTTATTTTTTCAGGAAACACCCCACAAAATCTAGTCACTGTGTTAATATGTTTCCTTGCACTTCTATATCTACATTCAGTCGAATGTCTATTTGACAAGTTGAGTTTTATCAGCGCAAAATTTATATTCCTTTGTTGTCCCATAAAGAATGCTTTGGTGTTGTTGAATGTCAAGTTTGTTTTCAAATTGCTGTGAACATTAGAATTGTGTCTGTTTAATATATTCGCTCAGATTAATATATAAATTCTATTTAATGAGGTATATTGTTCACATACCATATATCTAAAATGATATTTTCATTTACTTATTAAACACCGATGTCTAACACGGACATAAGGGCCACGTTTTGCGGAAGGTTCGTGGTAGATAATATCGACTCAAGTATGCAACTGGACTTATTTTTATTGCCCTCAAAAAGATAGGAGTGCAAAGTTGACCCTGGTCAGTGTTGAACCCAAAACGTAAAATGGACGTTACTAAAAACTTACATTTTGTTCACCACTCTACTAATTGTCCGTCCATATTAGATATTACAAATAGCAATGGAGAAATAAACGACATTAATTATATCATTCCACATTTTATCCTGCCGGAAAAAAAAGTACTAGTAATGTGCTGTGGTCAGGTCATTCGACTATCCCCTTTACCGTGAATATATGTTCATGTGTACATGTTAGAATTTATTCATTGGATATGAAAAGTGATGAATTGGCAGAGTCTTTAGATTGTCAAACAAAGTGTTTCGTAGTATTTGTTTTTTCTCTTTGTGTTCTGAGTTCAAATCTCACTGGAGTCAACTTTGCTTTTCATCTTTCTGGGATTGATAAAATAAAGTTCCAATCAATTGCCGGGACCGATTTAAAGGATTTTTCCACTTCCCCCAAATTACCGGCATTGTACCTAAATTAGAAACCATTTTTCATTGACATCGTTGTCATCTTTAACTTCTTATTCTGGTTTTACTCAGATCAAATTTGATTGAGTCGACCTATGATGAAGGGTATTTCAACTATGACTATTCCGTCATTTTAAGGGATATTTATTACTACTTTATCAAATGTGTTATGTCCTCCCAACACTCTTTTGTAAAAGGTCGGTAGTGTTTGTTTTGCGGAAAATTTGGCTGATATTTTGGTAGACTGGGCGGCCTCATATAGACTCACACGTTAGCCTATGCTACATCTTATTATCGACTTTGGAAATCGAGAGTTGAACACAGAATATAAATATATATGATTAAATATCGCAAGATTGTTAACAATCTTCAGGTAATGTTTATTTTTTCCAGGCAAGGTTCTTTTTTCCAGGCATCTGTCCTTCCATTTTTAAAATAGTAGCTATGGTTTGAGGGAGATCTGACTGTTATTTCTAGCGCGTTGGTGCTGCACCCCACAAAAGTCTTCTTCTTAGTTTCTATAACGAAAGTTATCCAGTGCACGTGTCACCCCGTCTCTGTCAGTCAACCACCGTTCTTCGCAGGAAGAAAAATGTCAGCTCGCTTAGCATTCTATTAATATTTAACACTGGGATGGATATTCTTGCTATGAGAACATTGGCACAAGTAAAATACGAAGAATTTTAGTCTGATACACAGCTACAGCTGCACCTCTCATATTCATTCGCTGTGTAAAAATCCCAGTAAGAAAACTTCGATGTCGAGCCAAATAACTGTCCCTTGAGCTTAAATGTACCCATTTACAAACATTTGCATACGTATTTCCCGTTTATAAACATGTATCATTCTGGTGTGTTCATGTATGTATGTATGTATGTATGTATGTATGTATGTATGTATGTATGTATGTATGTATGTATGTGTTTGTATGTATCTATCTATCTATGTATGTATGTATGTATGTATGTATGTATGTGTATGTATGTATGCAAATATGTATGTATGTATACATGCATGTATGTGAATGCATGTATATATGTATGTTTGTAAGTATCTATATATGTATGTATGTATGTATATATGATTGTATGTATGTATGTATATATATCTATGTATGTACGGCATGCAAGAGAGAGAGCACAAGTAGTTTCATTCTTTCACCCCGACCAATTGCTGATACGAATATTATTAGTTCCGGATTCTAAATCCTGAAAAAAAAGTGAGAAATACGACAGAAAGCGATATAAACAGGAACAAAATACCAACAACGATGACGAGTAAATACTCGCTCTGGGAGGTGTGCTTAACTGATAAAAATCACAGCACCTCCCTTCTATTATAATCAGATCTATTTACTATTACAAACAGCTTTTCCTCTTCCGCATTTTGGAATTATTTTTTTCGTTTTTCTTTTTCTTTTTTCCTCTCCCTTGTGTCTTTAGCAATTCTATATATCTACGCATTTTTTTTGTCTCTCTCACTCTCTCTCTCTCTCTCTCTCTCTCTCTCTCTCTCTCTCTCTCTCTCTCTCTCTCTCTCTCATCCTTTCCTTGTCTCATATATATATATATATATATATATTTATATATATATATATATATATAAACATATCTGAGGAACTTGCGAATCCAGAGTGAGGTTCGATCCACAAATAGATCGTACCTCGAGCTGAGCGCCGGAGAAACAATTGTAATACGTTAATAAATTGTGTTTCGATGCATCACTTCTTCTTCGTTTTCCATTTTATATATATACTAGCAGATGTACCTGGCGTTGCTCGGGA
Source organism: Eledone cirrhosa (assembly GCA_964016885.1). Classification (NCBI taxonomy): domain Eukaryota; kingdom Metazoa; phylum Mollusca; class Cephalopoda; order Octopoda; family Eledonidae; genus Eledone; species Eledone cirrhosa. Next base: position 243,227,158 of record OZ024742.1, read on the forward strand.
AATGAATGACAGCCTGTTTTTCCGTATAAAGAGAGCTAAAGGTTGAGCAAAGAATTGAAATGTAATTGTAAAAAAGAGTTTAACAAAATGGGTGTACAGTGACATGATTGAGTGAAATAAACGGCAACATAAAAACAATTCATGGGGTAGCTTGAGTTAATTGACATGAATGATTTCAGGTCCGGCCTTGCTGTAGTAGGTATGAGTAAGGGGATAAAGATGGAATAGACGCACCGTATATCCTTCAGTAGACTAAACCCTATGCGTAAGATGGCGCTGCCACTACCACGTTGACCATCCACTGGACATAGAAATATCATTCCTTGAAGGAAATCGGCCTAGTACTTCAAAAGTTAAAAGGAGCCTAGTATTTGTACACAGACAGATACACACACAAAATCGATTTTTCGGCCCCAATATCGATTCTTTTTTTTTTTTTCTATCCAAAATCTGCTCTGGCATATAAGCAACATGTGTGTCAAATTTGGTTGAAATCGGCCTAGTACTTCAAAAGTTAAAAGGAACCTAGTATTTGTACAAAAAATCGATTTTTCGGCCCCAATATCGATTTTTTTTTTTTCAAATTTGTTTTTGTCCCAAACCTGCTCTGGCATATAAGCAATACGTGTGCCAAATTTGGTTAAAATCGGCCTAGTACTTCAAAAGTACTATGTCAGGTCACCAGTTGGTGCTACTGGTAACATGTATCCCAGTACAACCTGTCTCATGGTCGGGTCGTTGGCGACTAAACTGGCAACCCCACCAAGGTTTCTTGGTGAGGAGGATGACTTTGGACATCCTGCAGGACTAAAAACAAAACCTGTCAAAGGGCAAAGAAGCTCTTAAGAGTCGATGGCCATACAAAATCACCGGGAGAGATGACCCCTTAGCCTTTGTCAAGGCAGAATTCTAGGAGAAGGAAAACTCTGATATAACACCTGCAACCCTGATGGTATCCAGTGATGTTGACTTGTTCTTTTTGTGGTAAATATCATCTTGGTTAACAGAGTGGGACTGGCTTTGTGCAGTGCCTTTGCTCACTATAAAAGCTTCACGGCACAGGCATTGCTTTATATCTGGAGATATCTCTGCACTTGTCATCACATGGTACCATGGGCCCAGCACTATGTGTCAATAATTGTCACAAGTGTAGTGTTTGTACCAGAGTTTTCAAGTCGCTGGCTGGACTAAAAAGTCACACTTGTTCAGCGCATCGGTAGGTGTTCTCCTACATGTATATAAAGTAGTGGCCGTACTCGAAAACGAGTTGGCAGCCACCATATATATATATATATATATATATATATATATATATATATATATATATATATATATATATATATATATATATATATATATATATATATATATATACTACCAGTTTAGCCCGGCGTTGCTCGGGTTTGTTCATTTGCTATGAAAAGTTACATACAGGTAAACGTGGCTTGAAAGCGAATATGCTTATCAATTAAGTACATAAAGCAGTTGAACCGGTTATTAAAAGTTAGCATTTTGGACAATCAATGATGGGTTAATAATCTTCCAATAGCGAATTTAGCAGACCAAAGTTGCAAGATGGTGGCCGTGATGCCGCTGGGTGTCAGATCTATCCGCCATGGGTGACCCTACCAGGAAATAGTTTTCCAGATGGCATAGCTCCAACACCTCCAACACCTGCACCAACATCTATAGCACCTCTTTGTAGACGATATTGCGTGTCATCCCTTGAGGAGTGTAAGCAAAAATTCCATTCCTGCTCCCTACGCGGGAACAAGCAACATAAAGTTGGCCATGGGAGAAGCATGGCTCTCTCAAATGGATGCCCGCCACCGACAATGTTTGCCCTTGTGACTTGTCAATGGACATGGCAAAACATGGTCTCACCGGGAATTGGGATCGCCGGAAATCGAACGGGATATCTGACGCCGAATTCGGCAGAATTGTCAGAAGTACAACACTATGGGTGTTGTCATATTAATATTTAACCAATGAAAGTCGTAAAAAATAAATAATTTAAACATTCCGATTCATATGTCTGACTTTCTTTGAGGAATACCGAAATGGTATCCGTCTTCCCCACAAACAAAAAGCAGTGGATATGGTAGGCTGTCGTATGACCGATGCGTTTCACAAATCCTCTGCAGCGTATCGTCACGACTTTTAATGACAATGTCCCTTTTTTTATGCTGATCTTCATGGAGAACAACGGCTACTTCATTGCATGCGAGGGCGTTATAGCGGCGAGCATGCTCCCCAGATGGCCTTTTGTCAGCATCAATAACGATGTTGAAGTTAGGTACAGGTGTTGATTCCAAGACATATTTGAAGCTCTGGACGAAGCTGTTGTTTTCATGAAGCATGCGTTGAAGACCGAGTAGTATGTCTTTGTCAACAGATTTACTTTTCTCGCCGTTAGACTTAGGAATAATAGAAATACGCATGTCAGCCTGTCTAATGTAGTCAGTTATGAAGTAGATTTGGAGAAACGCGGACTTTTCCGTTTCTTGAGGCTGGAGTGATCCAATTAGATGGTATATCTGTCCCTGAACTTTAAATGTGGGCATCCACCCATCTTCTCGGACAACGCGTGCCCCGAAAGAGGTCATCTGAAAGGCACAATTGTACTTTCTGATGAGTTCAAGAAAATCTTTTGACCTAGGAGTTGTACCAGTAAGAAGTTCTTTCAAAGGCTGCGGTGGGTCCTCTAAGGGGAGTAAATTAACCTTGCCATTGGAGCAGCACATTCCAGGTGGTTCTCCAGCCCACTTATTTGCACTACAGAACTTGCAAGTTAAACTCATATTCCCAATCTGGATGTCAGGCCGCATTGAGAGGTTAAGTGTTGGATCATAATTAAAAGCTTTTAAAATCCAATATGAATTGTTTGGACTTTTTATGCCCCGGGTAGTTTCTTTACGCCGATTGTTCTTTTCCAGTCTAATACTGCGATCGTTGTGTGATTCTTTGGCTCTAGCAGCGACAGTAGCCACAGCATTACGGGAATTACGAAATGATTTTTGCTGTTCATTTTCGGTAGCTCTAGCAGCGGCAGTAGTCACAGCATTCCGGGAATTACGGATAGAACGGTCTAAATCAATAAGCTTAGCACGCGACGAAGTATAGTAAGATCTATTGCTGACTAGACGCTCACTACGCTGGTCGCCGGTTTCAGCAACTCTTCTATTTGCTGAACGTAAAGCACTTTGTGACAATCGCAATTCAGTTTTCTCCTGCGACTCATTCAACCGTCTTCTTTTCTATTTAACTTCAGACACCGTTTTACGAGCAAGTGAGCATACTTTTTGGGGGGCATTATATCTGAAAATGTTAAACAAAAACCATATGAAATTAGAAACTAAATGGTAAACACAATTGAATGGAAGATGAAATAGCAACGAAAAAAAAGTAAATGAAGATGCAATATTCAAACAAAATTGGGGGTAGGTATGACTAATTATCTACCAACTGGTAGTATTTGGATGGAAATACTTGACTTTATATGAAAAGAAAAAAAATATTAACTCACACTCACCTAATCAGTGTATTCGGCAGAATTGCCAGAACTACAACACTATGGGTGTTGTCATATTAATATTTAACCAATGAAAGTCGTAAAAAATAAATAATTTAAACATTCCGATTCATATGTCTGTAGCATTAATCTGTTATATGAAGTGTTATTTTGCGGGTTGTTATTTGCAATAAGCCGATTTAAAATACACCAGATAAGCCGTATGTCAATACGGAACGCTCAATAGGGAATGCTCAATAAGGAACGCTCCACTGCAGTGTTGTCATATAGGGAGTGAAGAGCGACAGAGAGAGTAAAGCAGTTAAATTATAGAGAGGGGGAATGATCCTGATCGATTTTTGCCCTTATTGTTTATGGATTTGAAATTTCTTTGCTTCATGACCTTTTCCTGACCAAAACCAATAATTGTCCAGTCTTTGAATAGAATCCGTTGGAAATTGTGGACGTGAATCCATTACAAACCTTAACACACACATCCTCATATTTATGTATATAGATATATATATATAATATTATATTATTTATATTATATTATATATGTTCATACACGGAACAAAAGTGGTACCTAAGGTTTCAAGGCCCAATATTGATCATATCTTTAGATTGAACGAGGGATCAAATTTCAATATAAATTATATATATATATATATATATATACGATATTAATAAATGGAAACTATATTTATAAAACCATATTTATTTCATTATACATATTTCAGGGATACCAAATTAAATTATGGTATGCCTTCATCAGACAAAATGCAATATATAACAGTTTTACAAATAAGCTTTGACGTACCCTTTTAAAATGCAACCATTATTTTTGGAAGCCATCAGAACTTTTGCATATATATATATATATATATATATATATATATATATATATATATATATATATAGAGAGAGAGAGAGAGAGAGAGAGAGAGAGAGAGAGAGAGAGAGAGAGAGAGAGAGAGAGAGAGAGATAATCACCTCCATGAGCCTTTAACCTCACTGCTAAATACATTACCAATACGCCACTAGTATGACAATTGTGATTCTAGAAGGAGTCGTGAAGGCCTCGGAACAATAATGCACAAACAACAGACTAAGCATAAAATGGGAAATATAAAAATGCTTTTAAAAAATTGTGAAACTGGAGCACAGTCGTGTTTTCAATACTTGTTAAAGATACATCTGTGCAAAGTGTGCTCGTGTACTCCGAATGCAGAAGCCGGTGTCTCATCAGCCGGTGAAATAATATATATATATATATATATATATACGAGTAGAAGGTTAGTAAAATCGAAGTTATGGCAGTCGGCCAACACCACCGAAGTAACCATTCGGAGTTTGCACGAAGCACTTAATAAGAATGTATCGATAAATCGATAGGTTATACCTTAGAGTAAGAAACATACGCTAAAAAGCGTGACAAATTGAAAACTGTGGTTAGGGAACATAGTCACAGAAGCCACCACAACTACGAAAATCAATCAGGCTATATATATATATATATATATTTACCTTCTAATAACAGTACAAGAACTCCCCCTCCCCCCCCCCCCCACAGCCCATAAAGGTCGTCAAAACGTACTCAAACTATCATCTACACCTTTCACAACACACACACATACACACCCACTCGAAACCCCATCATTTGCCGCTACTCTCTACGCTATAGAATATGTACGGATAGTGGCTGCAAATTCACCCATTTACCTAGGACAACACGGTCTATCCCCACAAACACCCACCACCATAATACATACTCCAATTTAACACCAACACAACCACCAATAACTGAAACAAGGAATCCACAAATCTGCCGCTTTTCCCAGCGAGACAGATTGTGTTTACACCGGGATTGTCCCTTTACCCTTCTCCCGAGGACTCCGAGGACAAATGAAAATAAAAATAAAAATAAAAGCAAAAACAAAAACCATAACCTACATAAAAATAACCACTACCACAGTCACCAACAGTCTCTTAAACAGGAAACTTCTTCCTCTTTTTTAGCCATAATGAATCTGGCAAAAGAACTGGAAAAAAACATTCGAGCTATCACCCAGCACCACCCTCCACTATCACCCCACTGCACAAACTCCCATTGCTGCTATTAACAAACAAACAAATTAACAACACACCAAAACAATTAAAACCATCCACTCTCGCCTCAACATTTTTGCTTAACGCCCAAGGCATCAGCCCTTCCACCAATACTCAAAAATGGAAGATCAAATTCCTGGAGGACTGGGTTGATGTCCATCCAAACCACATCCCTTTCTTCGTCCTCACTGAAACCCATCTCAGTAACCTCCACTTGGAAGCCGAGGTGAAAATGAAAAATTTCAAAGCCATCCGTGCTGATCGCGCTGGCAGAAGAAAGGGTGGGACTGCCATTTATGTCCATAATTCTTTCTCAACAGAGGCTATGAACATATTTTCTAATGGATACTGCGAAGCAGTCACTGTATTCAGTCAAACCAACAACCTAATAGTAGTTGGGCTCTATAGGCCACCCCAAACGCCTCTACCATGTTTCAAGGAATGCCTCAACAGCATAAAGTGTTTCATCCAAGAATGTCACCCTGACAACATCTTAATGATGGGGGACTTCAACCTTCCCGGAGTTGACTGGTCCACAAACAGCCTGCCACCAGGTTCTTCTCCCTCAACCTCTGACAGGGAAGCAGTGGAATCGCTTCTTGACTTCATGGATGATTTCTTCCTGTCCCAACTGGTGCTCGAACCAACGAGGTGCCACAAAAACGTCCTAGACTTAATTTTCAGCAATCACACTGACACTATCCACAATATTGTAGTGGAGAAAACTCTACTCTCTGATCATGACATGGTTCCCTGTGATCTAAGATTCCACCGTCCAATATACAAACCCATTGTCATCTCTCCTGTCCATCCGTTTGACGCTATGAATTTCCACAATGCAAACTGGGAAGCGATCAGTCATGATCTTGCACATGTCGACTGGTCCTTCACGCACACTCACACACCCACTAACATCAAAACGTCCTGGCAGACATTTGTGGACACTGTTACAAACATATGTGCAAAACACACCCCATTAAGAACTATAAACAAATCTAAGAGCAGAATCCCTAGAAATAGAAAAACGCTCATCAGGAAAATTAAGAGAACTAACAAAAAAAATCAACAAGCTGAAATACTGTCAGCAGCAACACATCAACTTGACTGCCATTTCATCACTAGAGACTAAAAAACATAACCTCCAAAACAATATGATGTCTATCATCAACAATCAGAGAAGAGCTGAAGAGGCCTGGACCATGGGGGAGATACTGCAGAAACAATACTGCTCTGTTTTCAGCAATCCTGATATGGCCGATCTGGGCTGTATCGGCGATGTTACTCCCCATTACACCTTATCGGACATAACGTTTGGTGCCCCTGATGTCTTAGCGGCAATAAAGGAAATCAAGCATAATTCAGCAGTAGGTCCCGATAGGTTCCCTGCTTGTGTCTTGAAGGCGTGTCAACACCAACTTGCATCTCCTCTTGCCAATCTGCGGCGGAACTCACTGGATGCTGGATATGTGCCAGAAAACCTTCTATCCCAGTCTGTTGTCCCAGTTTTCAAAAAAGGAAACATATCCCTTGCCGTGAATTACCGTCCAATCTCACTCACCTCTCATATCATTAAGGTATTTGAGAGAGTGGTGAGATCGCGAATGACTCACTTCCTTGAGAGTAACAATATGCTGAACTCCAACCAGCATGGATTCCGTAATGGAAGGGATTGCCTGACGCAGCAACTGCATCACTTTGATGACATTTTGCGACCATATATATATATATATATATATATATACACACACATATATATATATATATACATATACACACACACACATATATATAAGTATGTAAAAAACATAGATATAAAAACACACATACACACATACACACATGCACACTTACACGCATACATACAATATACAAATCAGCCGTATGAATAAATGAATACAAATTATACGCAAGTAAACATACATAAAAGCGGCTGAGGGACAACAGAATATATCTTGAGTTGAAAACGCAAGTGCCATGTGTTATGGGAGGGTCATGCTGCCAATAAAAACACACGCATCATTTGATTTTCACTTCAATTTAAATTTATTATAAATTTCCGATTGGTTGGTTCGATAACTGGATGGTTGTTTAGATATTGTCAAAACTCTTTCGTCACACATTCTATGACCTCCTCAGTGACTAGGTTTTAATTTCGTGTCTCTCCTTTGTCTCTCCTTTATTGACAGCATAACCCTCCCAAAGTATAACAATATCTGTTTCGACACACGTTTTCAGTTAAGAAATCTTGCAAAACAAATTTAAAAACGACTATATATATACAGTATATATATATATATATATATATATATATATATATATATATATATATATATATATATATATATATATATTGACATCTTGACGGGTGTTCGACAAGGCTGCATCCTTTCGCCTTTTCTTTTCCTCATTGTCATCGATTTCATCATGAAGAAGACAATGAGTGACCCTCGTTTTAGCATCAGTTGGGATGGAAGGAGATTAAGCGACCAGGACTTTGCCGATGACATCGCAGTGATAGGCCATTCCCGAGAAGACCTGCAAGAGATGACAAACGTTCTAAATGACAATGCAGAGAAAGTTGTCCTGCGCATCAGTTGTGAAAAAACCAAGACCATGTCGACAGGTGACCCTCCAAATCCTCCCACCATGGTTGGTCAGCGTAACATTGAATGTGTAAACCACTTCCAATACCTTGGCAGCAACATCTCTGACGATGGGGTAGATATGCGCACAAGTCTGGGAAAAGCAGCGGCGGTCTTCCAGCGATTCCATCCGGTATGGTCCAGGTGTTCCATCGGCAACGCCGTCAAATTCCGTGTTTACATTTCCATTGTAGTACCAACAGCGATATATGCCTATGAGACATGGAAGAGTATGGAAAGTGTACGTAACAAGCTTGATGTATTCCACCGTCGTTGCATTCGGACCATATTGAAAATTTCATGGAGAGACCAAGTCATGAGAAAAATGGAAAACCAAGATCTTGGTTTTCCATTTCTGTTTAGTGGCATAGTCAATTATATACTAGTGATTTGATCAACAATAGTGTGTTGGTGATTACTATGTTGGTTCGTTACTTTTAAGCAGAATATCCATTGTGTAACATTCGGTGTTGAGGCAATATTTCATTCCACTTAAGTGAAGCTATTTTTAAATATTATGCCTGTCCTTAACGCCAACAAAGTAAACATAGATACATAGATATGGCTTATGCAATACTTCTCTGATTTACGGGTTATATTGTTATAGCAACATCTGAGTTTTGTGTGGCTGTTTTGTTTTTGTTGTTGTTTTTTTTCTTTCTCATATATTAATTCCTTGTTTAGAGATTTAGAAGTGGCACAGTAATGTTTCCAATGATGTCATAATAATTGAGTGTTAATCAGATTGTAAGCAAAGATTTACAAAAAAAAACATCTTAAGAATCAAATAAATGACGACAATAGAAAGTATATATATATATATAGAAAAAATGATGAAATCGAAAATGCAACTGGAGTCTTATTTTAAAAAATATATATATATTTATCTGGTTCCTTTACCGGTTTTTCACATCTGATGTGAGAAAAACCACAGACCCTCCATCTCAACTCTACTTTTGAAAAGCAGAAGAACTGCGAAACCGGTAAAGGAACCAAAATAAATATATATATTTTTTTTTTAAATAAGACTCCAGTTGCATTTTCGATTTCATCTTTATTTCTTTATACTTTCACTCGTGTAGGACACCTCGGTTATTTTTCATTTTGTAAAAAAAACCTCACTTTCTAATATATATATATATATATATAAAGGCCAGTTACAAAAAAGATAGATGCCATGACAGGCCTTGACTATTGGGGTCGACTAGAAAAGCTCAACCTTTATTCTCTCCAACGTCACCGTGAGCGCTGCATTATCTGCATGATGTAGAAAATAGTCCATCAGCATTGCCCAATGATGTTGTGCCCCGTGCTATCCACCCACCACAAAAATCACACTCGGATCTCATAACAGCAATACGGCACAATTAATTCACCTCAATTGGCCCCGCTCTCTTTAACATTACACCAAAACACATTAAAACTGAAACAAACCCCATAAAGTTCAAATAGTCTTCAGACAAATTCCTTCAAGAAATCCTGGATAAACCTCCTACACCCGGATATGTCTCCGTAAACAATAACTCTCTACTTAAGTGGGCCATGGTGTCCAAATCCTGATGTAAAAGACTTCGCCAGATGGTACTATAAAGTTAGACATGGCCTGGGCCAATACTGGCCGAAACCTATCAAACCATTCAAACATATATATATATATATATATATATATATATATATATATATATATATATATATATATATATATATATATATATATATAAAAGATGTAAAATAAGAAAATTTAAAAAAAATTTAAAAAATTAACTTACTTACTAAAATTTTCACTCCAACTAATTAGTTTCTGCAATGGGATATAGACAGTTACGTAATATAACTGTCGAGAATTCATTGCGTCATCAGGGAGTCTATTCTCAGCTAAGTCTCCAGGCAATGCGCGGACACTGGGGACTCATATAAAAATAATAATAATTCGGTAGATGGAACAGCTAGCGGGGACTGGATTGCATGCACTGAAAAGCTCGCTGTCTCTGGTCAAATGGCAGATTCTAAAGAATCAATCACGTGACGCTGAGGCTAGTCGGAAGGAGTGGGATGGTAAGATGACAGAAGCCTACTACCACACCAATAAATTAGTAGTGGTTTGGACAGGTTTGCTCAACAAATAAATAATTTGGAGATAAATATAGACAATTTAGTATATCTACTAACATATGCGTATAGATGTACGCTAATGCTAGCAAATACATAAGTTATGTCATAGTACCTAGGTGGTTCAATGCAGGAGGATGCAGAACAATAATATAAAAGACGTAAAATAAGAAAATTTTTAAAAAATTAAAAAAATTAACTTACTAAAATTTTCACTCCAACTAATTAGTTTCTGCAATGGGATATAGACAGTTACGTAATATAACTGTCGAGAATTCATTGCGTCATCAGGGAGTCTATTCTCAGCTAAGTCTCCAGGCAATGCGCGGACACTGGGGACTCATATAAAAATAATAATAATTCGGTAGATGGAACAGCTAGCGGGGACTGGATTCCATGCACTGAAAAGCTCGCTGTCTCTGGTCAAATGGCAGATTCTAAAGAATCAATCACGTGACGCTGAGGCTAGAGACTTAGCTGAGACTTAGCTGAGAATAGACTCCCTGATGACGCAATGAATTCTCGACAGTTATATTACGTAACTGTCTATATCCCATTGCAGAAACTAATTAGTTGGAGTGAAAATTTTAGTAAGTAAGTTAATTTTTTTAATTTTTTTTTAATTTTCTTATTTTACGTCTTTTATATTATTGTTCTGCATCCTCCTGCATTGAACCACCTAGGTACTATGACATAACTTATGTATTTGCTAGCATTAGCGTACATCTGTACGCATATGTTAGTAGATATACTAAATTCTATATATATATATATATATATATGAAAAATGGCGTGCTGCGTGGTTGCACATGGGTTACATATGAATAAAATTAGTCCTTCATCAGTGATCTTCCAGCCTTCATTGGTATTTCTTCGCTTTAAAGATCATATACCTCTGGTTGGTGCGAGCAATAACTAAAGAAAGTTATTGGGACACGTAAAATAGGGTGAAGCGAGCGAGACATGTAAACAAACAAAGATGGTAATGCAACGGAAAGAGAAGAAACAAGTCCGTGATATCTGTGAACTTAAGTTCTGTGAAATCATAGACGAGGAGAGATACAGACCATCCGACCTGTGTGAGATGTGAGCGAGAAAAGGATTTCACACAGGTCAAACGGGAGGAAGTGAGAGAGGGGATGAAGCAGAGAGTGAGTGAGTGAAAGTGTGAGGAAGAGGCCAGCGGAGAGTGACTGGCAGAGGGGGTAAAAAACAGGTGAGAGATACAGAGAAAGGGGAAGCAGTAAGAAAGAAACAGACAGGTCGCAGCGGAAGAAAAAATATAAATATATGAAAAATGGCGTGTTGCGTGGTTGCATATGGGTTACATATGAATAAAATTAGAAGCGAGCGAGACATGTAAACAAACAAAGAGTATTAAGTATTTTACGAAAATATATGCCTAAGTTACCATATATTAAAATATATTACCCCAATATCAATGTATCGATGGCTCATTCGTTCGTAATTACGAATTCATACTCAGGCAACGGAATCCCTGCTCTCTCCCTCTTTCTCTCTCTCTCTCTCTATATATATATATATATATATATATATAGAGAGAGAGAGAGAGAGAGAGAGAGAGAGAGAGGGGGGGGGGAGGTTCCGTTGCCTGAGTATGAATTCGTAATTACGAACGAATTAGCCATCGATACATTGATATTAGGGTAATATATTTTAATATATGGTAACTTAGGCATATATTTTCGTAAAATACTTAACTGTCATACTATTAAGCTTTCAGTAGCTGTATTCCATTGTTGGCGGCAATTCACTGGTGTTAGACATATCTCAATTAAACTGAAGATAAAGTTACTCTAACACGAGTGAATTATGTCCAGTAACGGGATTCACCATTGAAAGACTAACACCGGGAAACTTGAGTATTTCATGAAAATATATGCTTAATTTACCACGTATTAAGATGTATGTATTTATATACATATAGATATATATAGGCTAGCTACCAAAGTGTATGATAAATTTATATCTGTATAAATACAGAGTATGTAACCGAGAGTGCACCAATGTGTACAAATGTATACACATATCTGATATGCATATAATTAGTCTGGCTTATACACTCTGTATTTATACAGATAAAATGTTATCATACACTTCGGCAGCTGCTAGCGAACTTCTCACTATATATCTTAATTAATTACCAGCACCGAGCGTTAGTTATATGCAAATTAGTTGGTCCATTTGAGAATAATACTAGGAGAAAATATGTATATATATATATATATATATATATATATATACATACCAAATACATGTTTTCTTAGGCTTGAGTAATGATATACGTCTTCTGATGAAAATCCAATAAGATCCGAAAATCAATTAAAATGCTTATCATTTGTTTCAATTTACATCGATATTCGTATTTTCTAGCATATTTACATGCTTCCAAATTAGGTTCACACCCTGAAGATATAACTTTATCATACACTTCAGCTGCTAGCGCCTATCTCACAATATGTATATGTATGTGTGTATATATATATATATATATATATATATATATATATATATATATATATATATAACGAAGGAAATGTGGTAAGGAACCAGGTGGACCATAACGCACCAAAGTACTCAATACTTGGGGTAGTAGAGTGGGTAATAGGAACCAGTAAGACCCCGACAGCTGAGCTCAAGTCGTTTCGACGGCTAATTCCCGTCGAAACGACTTGAGCTCAGCTGTCGGGGTCTTACTGGTTCCTATATATATATATATATATATATATATATATATATATATATATATATATATATATTAGAAAGTGAGGTTTTTTTTACAAAATGAAAAATAACCGAGGTGTCCTACACGAGTGAAAGTATAAAGAAAAAGAGATGAAATCGAAAATGCAACTGGAGTCTTATTTTTTTTTTAAATATATATATATTTATTTGGTTCCTTTACCGGTTTCGCAGTTCTTCTGCTTTTCAAAAGGTGAGTTGAGATGGAGGGTCTGTGGTTTTTCTCACATATATATATATATATCACAGAAAAAAAGAGAATCCGTGTTGCGACGAATGGAATTTATTGGACATATTACAATCGTTTCTCTGGCGACCAGCTCGAGGCACGATCGATGTGATGATCGAACCTGACTCTGAAAATCGCAAGGTCCTCAGATACGTCTTGATTCTACGAAGCAGATTTTCCTATGTTCTTTTACATCGATATACTTCGCCTGTCGGCTTAGATTCTGTTGTCTTTCTATGAGTGGTCAAGAATTGTACACGTCATCGGCATTTCTAGCCACTCATGGTTGTCCACTATTTGGTTCTTTTCATTCTCCACCTGTCAATTTCTTAGGTCGGAATTACTACTTTACTCTTTTACTCTTTTAGAGTAATTACGACTAGTCAGAATTGCTACTAGTAATTTTTCTGTGATATCATACTCTGCTCTATGAGAGCATTGAGTGCTCATTCGGCCTACCGCATACGGACTCTTTAAGCATCCAACACCAATTATATATTTATATATATATATAATTATATATATGTGAAAAGATTCAGAAAATTATATATATATATATATATATGTGTGTGTGTGTGTGTGTGTGTGTGTGTGTGTGTGTGTGTGTGTGTGTGTGTGTGTGTGTGTGTGTGTGTGTGTGTGTGTGTGTGTGTGTGTGTGTGTGTGTGTGTGTGTGTGTGTGTGTGTGTGTGTGTAATTATATATATATTTGAAAAGATTCAGGAGGTAAGACTAGAGTGTTTATGCTTTGTATATAAACATATAGTCAGACATATATAAGCGTATGTGTGTCTAAGAGAATTGGAGAGAGAGAGAGAGTGACAGAGAGAGGGAGAGAGAGAGAGGGATAGAGAGAGAGAGAGAGACTAATTGGTACAATGATAAATTGAGATAGCGATAGATTGTAACATTGCTATTTTCATTGTTGCAACCTGAAACCTATAAATGTTATACAAAACAATGGCAGTGGTGATGAGAATAACAGAGAAAACTTGATCACTTTTTATTGTCACATAAATACAAGAGAAGATTTGACGAATTAATACAGTCCCCATTTTCTTTTGTTGCCATTGTCAGAACCGAAATAATGAATTGCTTTGTTTTATTTTATATTAATTTTTATGTTTTTGCTGTTATTGTTTTGTTTGTTTGTTTGTTTGTTTTAATGTTGCAGATTTGAAAGGGTTTTACAAATTGTACGTTTATTCAATGTTAAGTTTTATTCTTGTAACATAATCACAGCTGAGGATTATATTACTGAAGTTCTACCCACACATTCGCATACAGACACATACAGTGGCCATGACAGGAAACCTATGGCGGCAGATACATGTTAAGTGTATGAAAGTTTGTTTATATATATATATATATATATACTTACATACATATATATTTCTGTCACCCACTCTTTTTTCTTTCTTTCTTTCTCTCTCTCCCTCACTCTTGCTGTCTGAAACTCTCTCTTTATATAAAGAAAGTTAGAGCGGGGGTGAGAGGAAGTGAGTGAGAGAGATGAAGGAAAGATACATATATCTTATCGAGGTATGGGCTCCGGCAAATGTAACTGGCTATATATATATATATATATACATATATATATATACATATATATATATATATATATATATATATACATATATATATATATCTTGTGACGCTAAACTACGCCAGTTGCAGACTGCGAATCAACATGTGATATCTCTCTCTACAAACTTCGATCACTAGCAGCAGAGTTCAAAGAGCAAAGATCAAGTCCAGTCCATAAGTTGACATTATCAAGCCATCGTTTTGGCTGCCAGCCTCTGCTTCTCTTACCAGCCAACCTTCCTTCCAGGCATAACCTACTCAGACCATGAGTTGATCTTTTTATATGGCCGTACAGTTTGAGTACTCTTGACTTGACAGTTGATGTAATTGGTCTAAGTTTGGTAATGTTGAGCAGCTCATTGATCGGTCGCTGAGCCGCTTGCCAGTCATAATTCTCATGAATGGGTTCTGGAATGTTGAGAGCTTCTGAAGTGACGTTGTTATCCAATTAACACAGTCAAGACCATATAAAAACAACTGGTGGGATGTAAGTATCAAAGATCTTAGCCTTCAAATGATAGGAAACTCGTTTTGATGTTAGTACTTCCTAGTTCCTGTTGAAAGCTGCCCAACCTAGAGCAATGCGATATTGCGCAGCAACTATTCCATTGTTGTTTGATGATAGTTTGTGACCGAGATATACAAACTCTGTAACTTGAGCAATTGTGTGAGTTGGAGATTGGCATTGTTTTTATCAGTTGTCATACATTTTGTTTTGGAGATGTTGATATGTAAGCCAGCCTCCAGCGAATGTTTGACCAGTCCATATTATATATTATATACGAGATATATAATATATATGTGTGTGTGTGTGTGTGTGTGTGTGTGTGTGTGTGTGTGTGTGTGTGTGTGTGTGTGTGTGTGTGTGTGTGTGTGAGAGAGTATGTCAGGACGGTGCCCCTACAACTCCAGCGGTTCAGTACCCATAGGTAGATAAATAGCGGAATATATATGTATGTAAGTCGGGCAGCGATATAATTCTACATATCCCTCAAATGATGGAATTGTTTCCTGTTGAGATGCCTTTGATTATCGATCGTTAGTAAATACCGCTCATGTTTGCGTTATTTAATTACGGCTTTTTCCGTTCCAATTTCAAATCCCGCTTCAAGGGGTCGTAAATTAGTACCAATTAAATGCTGGAATGAATATAATCGACTGTACTCTTCCGAAATATTTGGCCTTGTAAGAAATAGTAAATTGACATGTGTACTGTCATCATTTCTATGTCAGACCTGTTTAACCAACGTAGTGTTCATTGCAACATTTACATGTTATATATTAAATTGTGTGAGTTACATGAAAAGTCGTTTTTAATTTTTAAAATAGGAGCCTCTTTGAAGTAAAATTAGGGACTTCGAATGGATGGCTGCTTATTCTGCAATTTAGTCGGTTGAATTTTCTAACTTCAGGATCTTTAATTACGGTATATAACTTGTGTGAGAGAGAGTGGTGTTTTTTTTTGTTTTTTTGAGGGGGGGGGGGGGGGGGTGATTGTCTGTCTGTGTGTGTGTGTGTGTGTGTGTGTGTGTGTGTGTGTGTGTGTGTGTGTGTGTGTGTGTGTGTGTTTTCTTTCCAAATTTATTTCACCTCTTCTTTCAAGCCGGTTTGCTAACAAAGTGACATGTTTCTTTGTCTGGTTTGAATCAATGCTGTTTGTATTTGTGAATTTATCAGCGCGAGTTAATATGTGCGTATATGTATGCTTGTATATATATATATATGTGTATGTAGGAAGGTAAGTAAGTATGTATGTATTATGTATGTATATATGGGAGTGAAAGGCCTCCATTTGTTGTCATAACGCCTTTCTAGGAGAGGGGAAACTCTGAAAAAAGACCTGCGGCTTCGGAAGCATCCTATGATGTTGACCAGTTCTCCTTTTCGGATAGTGTTTTCGATGCTCAGAGAGTGGGATTGGTCGAGTGCAAGGCCTTTCCCCACTTAAAAAACATTCAAAGCATAGGCATTGCTTGTTCAGGACATGTTACAGGTTTGTGTAGCAGGCCGTAGCCTAAAAGTGCACCATTTTCTGTAATCTGACAAGCGATTGCAGTACTCTCAGTAGAGTTTGCAGCCACCATGTATGTATGTATGTATGTATGTCGGGTCACTCTTGTGTGCTACTGGTAACATGCAACCCAGTACAACCTATCGCATGGTCGGGTCGTCGGCGACTAAACCAGCAACCCCACCAAGCTTGGACACCCTGTGGGATGAAAAACAAAACTCGTCAAAGGGTGGAGGAACTCAGCAGAGTCAACAGCCAACCAATAAAGTATTTTTATTCTTTTTATGTGGCATGAGAGATTTCGAGTCTTCATTAAAACATCTCTCTGGGAGCAGGTCACTCTCATATAAAACCTACGACTTCGTTTGCATCCAATGATGTATAGCAGTTCTCCTTTTTGAGTAAATGAATTCGATGTTCAGAGAGTAGGATTGGCCCCGTGCAAAGCTTTTCCTCGGCTTCAAGCACAGGCATCGCTTGATATGTGACATTTTTTCGATGCATGGTATTGCTGGCCATAGGCAAGTCCCTAGCAGGACTAAAAAGCTACGTACGTGATGCTCATGCTTAAGTATCAAGCAATGGCGTTACTTGAAATCGATTTGCAGCCTTCATATATGTATGCATTTAGATCTTTTGTATATATATTTTGCTTTTGTGACAAATGCAGAAATTGCTAAAACTGAGATGCTAAAGAAACTTTTTAATATTTAATATTTAAAACTTCACGTTCTGATTTCAAATCAAGCTTAGGTCGACTTTATTTTTCCTGTGGGTTGGTAAGGTTTATTCTTATTGTATATAAATATGAAGACACAAAGCTAGCTTTGTTTAGAAACAGCTAGCGAATTTGAAAATTAGGCAGTAACATGTGCTTACGCCGTATTTGACTACACAGAATTAGTCTGTTAGTTGGGGTTTTAAAAAAAGCCTCTAAATGGAAAAAAGGTGAGTATTGACATACATGGGACACGAACCCACATCTTTGGTTTGCCGGACCAATGTGTACCATTACACCAACACACCACCCATGCCTCCTTCCATTCAATTAGAAGCTATATAACCATAGCAGGTGTATATATATATATGTTCCATATGTTGGTGTAATGGTAACACATTGGTCCGACAAACCAAAGATGTGGGTTCGTGTCCCATATAAGTCAATACTCATCCTTTTTCCATCCAGAGGTGTTTTTTTTTAATCCCAACTAACAGACTAATTAAATTTAGTCAAATACGGCGTAAGCACATGTTACTGCCTAATTTTTATTCTTATTATATGAAATCATTATCAGTGAAATCAATTTAGTTATTGACATTAAATATCACTTTAAAAATGAAATAAAAGAAAATTCACTGAGTACAATTCATTAATGTTGATGTCCCTGCTTTCCTGTCAGACCATTTCGTAATATTTATGCAACAAGCTTATGTTTGTATTATATAAATGTCAAAATCCTTTGTTAGTAAGGATTATCTTACTCCATAATAAAAAAAAAAAGAATCATTGACCGAACTCACTTTTACAGCTCTTCCACACCAGAAGAGCTTGCATAAGATTTGAATATAACTATTCTTCTCATATCAAGTGATTAATGAAGAGATTACCATTTCATATTATATATTTGTCATTGGTGGATTTGCAGTATCAGTAGAATGTCAGCCACCATGCTTTGCCGCATCGAGTTATGCTCCTTTACGGTTTTAGTTCAAATCCAGCCGACGTTAACTTTACCTTTCATCTTTACGGGGTCGATAAAATAAAGTACCAGTAATGCACTAAGATAATTGCTGGTCTTGTGCCAAAAGTAGAAACAATTATATATTTGGAATTGACTTAATCTGTTGTTGAACATGTTTGTATGAATTTAAATACTAAATATGCAAAAAGACACGATCTTGTTCTTCACGGACTCGATTGGTGTCTAAATATCGCTGACTTATGGAGCTATTACAGCCGAGTCTATCGTACATTGCTCCGCCGTCTTTATTTGGCAAACAGACTTTTTATATTTGGTGGTTACACCGTAATGTTGTGTCGTAGAGAAAATAAAGATAACTGAAGTTGAGAATCAAGACATCATCGGTTTTTTAAGTACCACAAATAGAGGAAAGTAATTGGGCTGCCGTCCTCTCGTATATTTACTTAAATGTAACAAGAGTGGCGAACATAGCCTGATAGAATAGAGCTACTCTCAGTATAAAACTGTAGGCCATGATGGGAAACTGATAAAAATCATCTTTGGCAATCGAGACAATCTGGGATTGCCTGGGATTCTCTTTTTGATCCATAGGCGGCTGTTTACCCACAGAAACAGAAAACAAACACTATTCATAAAAATGATTTTTTTTCTGTTGTTTTCTTTTACATCATGTAACTCTCTTCCTTTGAGCATTCATCATGTGGGATCCCTTATATGCTGCAATGTGATGGTAAGGCTTCGGGCAAAATAAATTGCAATATTCAGTTACGTCTCTTTTATGCTCTGGCTGCATATCCAGCAAAGATACAAGAGGTAACAGCCAACTACTAGTTTCGACTTCACCGATTCTACCTTACTCCCAAAATACTGTGGATGGCCAGTAAAATAGTTTTCAGTGCCCGAGAGCAATGTCAATCTGTCACTTTAATTATAAGGAAAGTTAGACCAGAGGTAAATTTCTATTCCCTTGCACCCGCGACTGCCCTTCCTCTTCGTTTCTCTCTTGCTACGCCTTTGTGGATTGCTAAATCAGTAGAGCGCCGATCTAAATTCTATGAAAATATATATAATTGTTTATACTTTTAGCACAAGGCCAGCAATTACACAGTGTATTACTGGTACTTTATTTTATCGACCCCGTAAGGATGAAAGGCAAAGTTAACCTCGGCGGGATTTGAACTCAGAATGGAAAGGGCCGTAACTCTTTGCGTCAAAGCATGGCGCCCGACCCTCTACCGATACTGCCAATTATAATAGTGGTGGATTGGCAGTATCGGTAGAGGGTCGGACGCCATACTTTGCAGCATAGAGTTACGGCCCTTTATGATCTTTACGTTCAAATCCCGCCGAGGTTAACGCTGCCTTTCATCCTTACGGAGTCGATAAAATAAAGTACCAGTAATACACTGGGGTAATGTTGGCCTTGTGCCAAAAGTAGAAACAACTATTTACAATATGGTTGAAAGAAAATGGCTCACGGAAGGGTTTTGCATACGAAATATATATATGGTAGGGTCTCACATATATAATATAGTGTGTTGAAAAACTCACTATATTGTAAATGTGAAACCTACCGTGTTGGATTTTCTTTTCTCAACTCCCTCCAATTCTCTATACTTCTCTCTTCTACCTCTTTATATCTCTCTCGCCTTTTTCTTTGTCCTCTTTATACATTTTCTTGTCTATCTCTCCCCTCTTTCTATCACTCCCCTCTATACATTATGCTTTCTAATTTTCTCATCTCTATCCCTCTTTTCTCTATCACTCTTCTCTCTTTCCTTTCTCTATACCGTCTCCTCTCTGTCCCTCTTTTCGTTCTATATCTCTCTCATTCTATTATCTCTCCCCCTCTCACTTTCTCTCTGTTTCTTCTCTATCTCTTTCTATATTCTATTCTTTACATTTTTTAGCTTGACCCCTCCTCCTTGTTCATTTGTCCTACGTCAACTAAAACTGCACCTACATTTCCAGATCAATTGTCACGTTAGTTTTATTTAAATATCTATTTATTTATTCATTCATTCATTTTTATCCGTTGCCCTTCTACACTCTAAAATTACTATACTTTTTATCTATGGTTCACCCTATCTCTTCTTTTTCTCTCGTCTTACTCTATTTCCATCAGTACTATTTCTGTTTTTCTTAATCCTAGTTTATCAACTATATTATACATCGTTCCCATTTATTACTGATAAGCTGCGAATTGGCTAAGTTTTTAAGGTGCCTGATTAAATGTTTCGTTGTTTCTTTCGTTGCTTTTCTTCCTTTTGGGATCGATAAACAAAATATCCACACAGAGTGTGGTGGTTTGGTAGAATTGTTAAATTCAAGATGCCTTGTAATATCCGTTCCGGCTGAGTGCGTTCTAAGTACAAATCCGACCTCTTGTAGCCGGTAAAACGGTGACGCATCAGCAATGGTAAGACTAATGAACACAGTTTTCTTGGTTCAATTTGAAGATCAGCTCTTTTCTGTTATTAAAATCAAATCATTCGAATCGGCTGGGATGTTTTTGACCATAGGCTTCCTAGATCAGGAATGGTTTAATGTTAAACAAAAATAAATACTACGTCAATCCAATGAAGCCAAAGAGTAAGCTTCAACGCAGTCGTTCGACCTGTTAGAGACAGCAGCCAAATCTCCATCAA
>OZ024742.1:243253469-243263469 GCA_964016885.1 Eledone cirrhosa
TTTATGTTTTTTAAAGTGTCTGCATTCGTTTTGTGTGTTTGTCTTACTATTGGGTTTATTGAAATATCTTTGATATTGTCATTGTTATTGTTGTTGTTGTTGTTGTTGTTATTGCTGTTAGCGTTGTTGTTCTTGTTGTCATTATTGCTGTTATTGCTGTTACTATTGTCGTCGTCGTCGTTGTTGTTGTTTTTGTTGTTGTTGTTGTTGTTGTTATTGCTGTTATTGTCGTCGTCGTTGTTGTTATTGTTGTTGTCGTTGTTGTTGCTGTTGTTGTTGTTGTTGTTGTTGTTGTTGTTGTTGTTGTTGTTGTTGTTGTTGTCATCGTCGTTGTTTCCCTTGTTGTTATTCTTGATGTCGTCGTCGTCGTCGTCGTCGTTGTTGTTGTTGTTGTTGTTGTCATCGTCGTTGTTTCCCTTGTTGTTATTGTTGATGTCGTCGTCGTCGTCGTTGTTTTTGTTGTTGTTGATGATGGCTTCTATTATAGAAGTGTGTATGTAGAAGTGTTTGTGGTGGGAGCAGTGAATGAGTGTGATAAAAAAAAACGATTTGCAATGAAATGAAGGGTGTTGAAAATAATATTATTATAAAGATAGAAGAAGAAGAAGAAGAAGAAGAAGAAGAAGAAGAAGAAGAAGAAGAAGAAGAAGAAGAAACAGTTAACTGTTACGTAAAATACTGAGTTTTGACTTCATTACTCAAGCTTTTAACAAAGCAGAAATAATTGGTGTTTCATAAATCTCTGGAGAATAGCAATGAGTCAGTTCTCAGTTGCAACATATCTCACATATGAACCACTTTAAAAGTACATATAAAACCAGTGACATCGATTGTTGCTGTTCATTGGATTGGCAGTATCGGTAGAGGGTCGGGCGCCATTTTTTGAAGCATAGAGTTACCTCCCTTTGTGATCTGAGCTCAAATCCCGCCGAGGTTAACTTTGCCTTTCATCCTTACGGGGTCGATAAAATAAAGTACCAGTAATGCACTGGGATAATTGCTGGCCTTGTGCCAAAAGTAGAAACAATTATTTTATTTTATTTTTCATTATAAGCTGTAAGAAATCCTTATTAGTGGATTGGCAGTATCGGTAGAGGGTGGAACGCCATGCTTTGCAGCCAACAGTTACGGCCCTTTATGGTCTGAGTTCTAATCCCGCCGCTGGTAGTTTTGCTTTCATCCTTACGGGGTCGATAAAGTAAAGTACCAGTAATACACTGGGATAATTGCTGGCCTTGTGCCAAAAGTAGCAACAATTAATTAAGTCTATCTTACAAAGAAAAACTTTTTTTTTCTTTGTAGTAAAAAAAACAGTATTCGATTAAAGCGGCCTGAGTATATTATATTAGAAGGTAGATTGGCATAATCGGTAGAGCGTCTACATACAAGGTAGATTGGCATAATCGGTAGAGCGTCTACATACAAGGTAGATTGGCATAATCGGTAGAGCGTCTACATACAAGGTAGATTGGCATAATCGGTAGAGCGCCTACATACAAGGTAGATTGGCATAATCGGTAGAGCATCTACATACAAGGTAGATTGGCATAATCGGTAGAGCGTCTACATACAAGGTAGATTGGCATAATCGGTAGAGCGCCTACATACAAGGTAGATTGGCATAATCGGTAGAGCGTCTACATACAAGGTAGATTGGCATAATCGGTAGAGCGCCTACATACAAGGTAGATTGGCATAATCGGTAGAGCGTCTACATACAAGGTAGATTAGCATAATTGGTAGAGCGTTTACATACAAGGTAGATTGGCATAATCGGTAGAACGTCTACATACAAGGTAGATTGGCATAATCGGTAGAACGTCTACATACAAGGTAGATTGGCATAATCGGTAGAACGTCTACATACAAGGTAGATTGGCATAATCGGTAGAGCGCCTACATACAAGGTAGATTGGCATAATCGGTAGAGCGTCTACATACAAGGTAGATTAGCATAATTGGTAGAGCGTTTACATACAAGGTAGATTGGCATAATCGGTAGAGCGTCTACATACAAGGTAGATTGGCATAATCGGTAGAGCGTCTACATACAAGGTAGATTGGCATAATCGGTAGAGCGTCTACATACAAGGTAGATTGGCATAATCGGTAGAGCGTCTACATACAAGGTAGATTGGCATAATCGGTAGAGCGTCTACATACAAGGTAGATTGGCATAATCGGTAGAGCATCTACATACAAGGTAGATTGGCATAATCGGTGAAGCGTCTACATACAAGGTAGATTGGCATAATCGGTAGAGCGTCTACATACAAGGTAGATTGGCATAATCGGTAGAGTGTCTACATACAAGGTAGATTGGCATAATCGGTAGAGCGTCTATATACAAGGTAGATTGGCATAATCGGTAGAGCGTCTATATACAAGGTAGATTGGCATAATCGGTAGAGCGTCTACATACAAGGTAGATTGGCATAATCGGTAGAGCGTCTACATACAAGGTAGATTGGCATAATCGGTAGAGCGTCTATATACAAGGTAGATTGGCATAATCGGTAGAGCGTCTATATACAAGGTAGATTGGCATAATCGGTAGAGCGTCTACATACAAGGTAGATTGGCATAATCGGTAGAGCGTCTACATACAAGGTAGATTGGCATAATCGGTAGAGCGTCTATATACAAGGTAGATTGGCATAATCGGTAGAGTGTCTATATACAAGGTAGATTGGCATAATCGGTAGAGCGTCTACATACAAGGTAGATTGGCATAATCGGTAGAGCGTCTACATACAAGGTAGATTGGCATAATCGGTAGAGCGTCTATATACAAGGTAGATTGGCATAATTGGTAGAGCGTCTACCTACATGCTTAGACGCATACAGTTACGGCCCTTTATGTTCTGAGTACAAATCCTGTTAACTTTGCCTTTCATTCTTACGGAGTCGATAAAATAAAGTACCTGTAATGCACTGGGTTGATTTAATCGACTTTTCCCACCCCCAAAATTGCTGGCCTTGTGCCTAAATAAGAAATCATTATAAGCTGTAAGAAATTCTTATTAATTACGTCGATCTTAGAGAGCCGTTGATTGGCTTTGTAGCATAGAGTTACGGCCCTTTATGATCTGAGTTCAAATCCTGCCGAGGTTAACTTTGCCTTTCATCCTTACGAGGTCGATAAAATAAAGTACCAGTCACGCACTGGATTCGATTTAATCGACTTTCACCTCCCCTAAAATTGTTGGCCCTTGTCCCTAAATAAGAAACCATTATATTAGATGGTAGATTAGCTGAATCGTTAGAGCAGTCATGGGCAACCTGCGGCCCACGAAGCTTTCTGAATGACTTGCCTATGGCACCGAAGTGAAATCTTTCTGATTTTTTTACTCCAAATTTTCAGTCGTAATTTATCTTTCTGTCATTTTTACGATCGAGGAAAACAACGTGTACGAATTCTGAAGAAACAAATAAAAACAACCTGAGTTATCACCCTTTTTTTAATGTGGGCACGAATGTAAATTAGCGCTGTGCGGCTCGCCTGATAATGAACCATCCGCTTCTCGAAAAAGGTTGCCCATGCCCGCGTTAGAGCTTTGGGGGAAATGCTTTACGGTATTTAGATACGTTACAACACCGTTTGCGTTCTGAACACAAATAAAGTACCAGTCAAGCACTAGTATCGATATAAGCACTTGTACGCCTTGTGCATACATTAGAAATCGATATTTTGTTGGACAAAACGCCTTATGGTATTTAGTTACATTCCTTAACGTTCAGAATTGAAATGTCATGCTTATCAAATTGTAGCTGGGAATTCTGGTTTTATGCAAAGTATTTCTCCACTAAGTTTACTAAATCCTTCTGTCCACTACTAGATAGATCCATAGATGATACGTCCGTATATAAAACAACCACTTCTGCTGTTTTCTCTCCATAACTGACAACAAAATTCCCGCCAAACATTCCTTCACTATTCCACTGGAAACAACGTGGAACTGAAGGTGACTGTATATAGGCTCATTCTAAATATCAACAAATCAAATAAATATTTTCCAAATGTCTGTTAGAAATGAAGGGGCCTCGTACGTACACTATAACTGGAAGATGAGACCAAATTTTCAAGTCTGGGATAACTGGAAGGTGAGACTAAATTTTCACGTCTGGGATAACTGGAAGGTGAGACTAAATTTTCCCGTCTGGGATAACTGGAAGGTGAGACTAAATTTTCCCGTCTGGGATAACTGGAAGGTGAGACTAAATTTTCCCGTCTGGGATAACTGGAAGGTGAGACTAAATTTTCACGGCTTGGATAACTGGAAGGTGAGACTAAATTTTCACGTCTGGGATAACTGGAAGGTGAGACTAAATTTTCACGTCTGGGATAACTGGAAGGTGAGACTAAATTTTCACGTCTGGGATAACTGGAAGGTGAGACTAAATTTTCACGTCTGGGATAACTGGAAGGTGAGACTAAATTTTCACGTCTGGGATAACTGGAAGGTGAGACTAAATTTTCACGTCTGGGATAACTGGAAGGTGAGACTAAATTTTCCCGTCTGGGATAACTGGAAGGTGAGACTAAATTTTCCCGTCTGGGATAACTGGAAGGTGAGACTAAATTTTCACGTCTGGGATAACTGGAAGGTGAGACTAAATTTTCACGTCTGGGATAACTGGAAGGTGAGACTAAATTTTCCCGTCTGGGATAACTGGAAGGTGAGACTAAATTTTCACGGCTTGGATAACTGGAAGGTGAGACTAAATTTTCACGTCTGGGATAACTGGAAGGTGAGACTAAATTTTCACGTCTGGGATAACTGGAAGGTGAGACTAAATTTTCACGTCTGGGATAACTGGAAGGTGAGACTAAATTTTCACGTCTGGGATAACTGGAAGGTGAGACTAAATTTTCACGTCTGGGATAACTGGAAGGTGAGACTAAATTTTCACGTCTGGGATAACTGGAAGGTGAGACTAAATTTTCCCGTCTGGGATAACTGGAAGGTGAGACTAAATTTTCCCGTCTGGGATAACTGGAAGGTGAGACTAAATTTTCACGTCTGGGATAACTGGAAGGTGAGACTAAATTTTCACGTCTGGGATAACTGGAAGGTGAGACTAAATTTTCCCGTCTGGGATAACTGGAAGGTGAGACTAAATTTTCCCGTCTGGGATAACTGGAAGGTGAGACTAAATTTTCACGTCTGGGATAACTGGAAGGTGAGACTAAATTTTCACGTCTGGGATAACTGGAAGGTGAGACTAAATTTTCCCGTCTGGGATAACTGGAAGGTGAGACTAAATTTTCCCGTCTGGGATAACTGGAAGGTGAGACTAAATTTTCACGTCTGGGATAACTGGAAGGTGAGACTAAATTTTCACGTCTGGGATAACTGGAAGGTGAGACTAAATTTTCACGTCTGGGATAACTGGAAGGTGAGACTAAATTTTCACGTCTGGAAGTCATTTGATCATAGAACTGGTCAGCCATGAATGATCTAGAACAAGACACTTTATTTCACATTGGTCTAGTCCACTCAGCTGGAAAAAATGAGTTGTGCCTATATATGAAAGGGCCAGCCCTGTCACACACATTATCACGCTAAATATCCCAGAGAATTATGTTATCTGATAATATACAAGTCAGGCCGATCAGTCACTGTATATTCCAGAAAATATCATATATATTTACTAGCTCTGACAGTTGGCAGGTAAACAGTGTACGGTACTGAAGAAGGGTAATTACCCAGAAACATTAGTGTCTGCTGTTCTGTTTATATGCCAACACAAGAGCAAGAATGGCGAGGTTGTTCTACTCACATGGCTTAAGAGGCTGTTTGCATAATTGCACACGGATCGAATATTATTATTAATATTCAGAAAACTCACATTTACATTTCTTGTATTCAGACATGTAGAGCGATAAAACAATTTGTTAGTCATATATATATATATATATATATATATATATATATAAATTCATTCATGGAGCAAAACTCGTAACTGATGGACACCCTTATATGTATGTCTATGTATATGTATATATGTATATATATATTTTGCTCTATATTCCCTTTCGGTCGAGTAAAAAATTAGGCTGAAATGGACTGCTTTTTCTAGTAATCCTGTTACTCGTCAATCGCCCATCTTTTGCTACCTTTCTAACTGACCACCTACCACGTGATCATTTTCCCCTTCGATATTTTGTCTTGTATTGGGAATGTTTCCTGATGAGCTATGATATCTCACAGCGAAGGATATCCTAAATTATTGGAATATTCAAGCTGCTTCTTACACAGTGAAACTGGGGAAATACGGACACTCACTCAGTATCTGTTCTGCAGTGTAACCTGGCGAGCCACATAGGTCAGCTGGAAATGGCTGCAGCCAGCAATGGTGCATGACTGCATTAAATCAGCCGACACCTGTGCGCAGCGAATTCAGAGACACCCACTTCCCCTGGAAGATGTTAGCGTGGAAGGACTGTATAGGGGTAGAAATTCAATTGGGCCGGTCGAGATGTGGTGAACTAGCGCATGTTCAAATCTGAGTTTCGCAGGAAACGATCACTGTATATACAGTCTCACACACACTTACGTCTCTGTGTGTGTACGTAAGTATAAATTCATGTATACGCATAAAGTTTTTGCGGTGAGTGTGTCCTTGTGAGTGTGTATGTGTGTGTTTGTTCATGCGCGTATGTGCGTTTAGATCTGTGTATGAATTCATATAAACGCTTTACCTATTTCTATGCGAATCTAAATTTGTGTAATGGCGGCAAATTGGGAGAGTCGTAAGAACGTCGGATAGAATGGTTTGCTTTATTCATTCCAGCTCTCTTCCCTCCGAGTTCAAATCCTACAGAGGTCAACTTAGCTTTTCATCCTTTCGACCTCAATAAAAATAACTAGTTCATTACTTAGGTCGATTCTACCTCTCTCTCTCACATTCACTCTCTCTCTCTCTCTCTCTCTCTCTCTTTCTCTCTCTCTCTTTCCTTCTCTCTCTCTCTCTCTCTCTCTCTCTCTCTCTCTCTCTCTCTCTCTCTCTCTTTTTCCCTGGAAGAAATGATCTCTGTCCAGTCCTAGAGAGGGATATGTAGGATGTCACTGCGGCGCCCCTGTGACACCATCAGGAGGTCCAGGTCCATAAACACATGTTTATATACACATGTTTATATAAATTCATGCATATGCATTAAAAAGTCTAAAGTCTAAAGTCTGTCTTAAGGCAGAAGGCTCATTTGGCCAGTGCTTATCCTGGTTTCATGGCGTGAAGCGACTGAGAGTACAAGACTCCCCCTGGACAGGACGCCAGTCCATCGCAGGGTTAAACCTCCAGCTATTGTTGGTACTCATTTTCAGCTGAGTATACTGGAGCAACGTGAAATGAAGTGTTTTGCTCAAGAACACAACACGCAACCCAGGAATCGAACCAACGACATTATGGTCGTAAGTCCAACACCCTTACCACTAGGCCACGTGCCTCCACTGTATGCATCATATAATTGCATATCTTTATTTGTGGCAGTATGTGCATCTGCGAGCATGAAAGATGTGTATAAATCTGTCTTTGTGCTTGCGTTAGTATATGTGTGTGTGCATGTGTGTGTGTGTTTGTACGAGTGTGTGCGTATGTGTGGGTGTGTGTATTTGTACGTGTGTGTGCGTATGTGTGAGTGTGTGTATGTCTGCGTGTGTATGTTTGTGTCTGTATGTGTATGTCCGTGTGTGTGTGTGTGTGTGTGTGTCTGTGTGTTTCTATGTGAGAGTGTAACTATGTGTATGTGTCTGTGTATGTGTGTCTCAGGGTGGGCTGCTGTGTGTGTGTGTGTGCGCGCACATGTGAGAATGCATGTGATGTGCATGTTTGTGTATGTATGTGTATGTATGTGTGTGTTTGTGTGTGTGAGTGTATGTGTGTGTATGTATGTGTGTATGTGTGGATGTATATGTGTATGTGTATGCGTGTGTATGTGTATGTATGTGTGTGTGAGTGGGTGTGTATGTGTGTGTGTATGTGTGATGTATGTGCGTGTATGCGTCTGTATCTCTGTGTGCGTATGTATGTGTATGCGTGTGTGTGGGCGTATGTATGTATGTCTGTATGTGTGTGTGAGTGTATGCATGTGTCTATGTATATGTGTGTATGTGTGATGTATGTGTGTATGTGCGTGTATGCGTGTGTATGTATGTGTGTGTGTGAATGTATGTATGTATGTATGTATGTGTGTGTATGCGTGTGTGTGTATATGTATGTATGTATGTGCGTATGTGTGTATGTGTGTGTGTGAGTGTATACGTGTGCGTATGTATATGTGTGTATGTGTGAGAGTGCGTGTGTATGTATGTATGTGTGTAAATACTTCAGCGTAAACAAGAGAGGGATAAGAGAGTACTCAGCCTAGAATGTTATCTACTTTATGTTTTATTAGAAACTGATATTTCACTCATCCTTATAAGTTTCTTGGTTCCAATCTTCGGACAATAAACTTTATTGTCGGAGACTATTTTCCTATCAATGTATATGTGTATGTATGTCTTCATCAATTGCCTATACGTATACATATAAATATATGAATATATATATATATAATATATATATATATATATATAAAATATATATATATATATATGGAAAGTTATATTTAAATTGTTGGGTTAACAACGAGTAAATATTTATAACTGATATAAAAGCACTCAATAAGTATTTGGAGTATATTTATGATATTAAATAAATGGAAACTATATTTATAAAACCATATTTATTTCGTTATATATATTTCAGGGATATCATATTAACAATATGTTATGCCTTCTTCAGACAAAATACAATATAAACAGTCTTATAAATAAATAGATACGACATACCTTTCAATCACCTTGCATTTGGGAAATTGCCAAATCAACCTCCCAAAGTTAACGGCAAAGTTAACCTCGGCGGGATTCGATTCGTTTGCAATTATATAAACACGCCTCAATGTTATAACCATGTCAGTAGAATCAATACTTCATTCTTGCTCTTATATTGGCATGCGAACAGAACTGCAAACACTAATGTTTCTGGGTATCACCCTTCATCAGTACAGCTCACTGTTCATCTGTCAAACTGTCAGAGCTAGTGAAAATATATGCTATTTTCAAAAATACACAGTGACTGATCGGCCTGATTTGCATATTAGCAGATCCACTGATCAGCCAGATTTGCATATCAGCAGACTGGCCAGTCAGTTTCCTGTATACGAGCGATAAATGGCCTGCTTTGCCAAATTCAAATAAAACTGAGGCTTGTTTGCATAATTGCAAACGAATCGAATGTTATTATTAATATTCGAAAAACTCAAAATCAAATAAAAAAAAGAAAATTTCGCTCTACATGGCTGAATACAATAAATGTAATCTGAGTAGTACTCTTAGTACGGCTGTTACTTAAATATAAGTATGTACACGTATATACATATATGTATACAGACGTACAGTAGTATGTATATATATATACATACATGCACATATATATATATGTACGTATGGATTCACCAAACATTTATTATAATGCTCGGTGTGTTTGTAAACAAACATCCCGTATTTAGCCGTAGTGTCTAGCAACCATCGTTGCTCGTTTGTTCAACACTGACAAAGGAACGCTGTACTAGTTTCAAGCTTATTAGCTATCGTCAGCAACGTATACCTTCCTGCCAGATGATTGAACGTCTGAAAGTATATACTTACCTTATGCATATTAACGGCTGAGCAGCCTAATTTGCATATCGAGTGAGTTAGTCGGCCGGGCGCGCCGAAAACGATAAACGGAAAAAATGAAACGAAATTTCATTCCCCACTCTTAGTACGGCTGATACTTAAATATAAGTATGTATACGTACATACATATATGTATACAGACGTACAGTAGTATGTATATATATATACATACATGCACACATATATATTTATGTACGTATGGATTCACCGAACATAATGCTCGGTGTATATTATGAAATACTGTTGGCTTCATGCTCACAATAATTTCTATACTTTAA
>OZ024742.1:243268469-243275969 GCA_964016885.1 Eledone cirrhosa
CCATTGGTAAACTGCATGACATAAATGGAATACAGCTCCTGTTACTGTCGAACACTTTATGATGTAATGAAGAACCGAGGCCCCGACCCCAATATAAAGGGAACTACCACCACAGACCTGCTGAAACTGAGTCTTCCACGAAATATGGACCTGATCGTACACAGCTATTTACTTCCTAATGGACAAACGAGATTGTCGGTTATGTGATACTATTTAACTTGGAATATTTTATATTGAGTTATTTATTTTTAGTGATGCATTCCATAACTTACATTAAATTTCATTCAATTCTATTTGATTCTGACTTTATATTATATGCCTTGTATAGGTAGAGTACACCTTACTTTATAGTTTAATGGTTATGATATAGGTCATGGGTGATATATACAATTCTGATACCACATGTCTCAGTATGGTCTCCATACCAATATCTAATGATTCACTTTATTCAACTATATATTGTTTCTCGCTACCTCCCTTACTTCCTTGCTAAATTAATTTTTCATTATACAGCCCCATAATTATTTAACGCTTAACCTTCGTTATAGTTCATTTAAACTAGAACCTTACTTCTATAGATTTATTTTATATTTAAATATTTTTCATATTTTCATATTTCATCTTATAGCAAATAATTAACTATATCATATTACATACCATGGATTGGCAGTATCGGTAGAGGGTCTGACGCCATGCTTTGCAGCAAAGAGTTATGGCCCTTTATGGTCTGAGTTCAAATCCTGCCGAGGTTAACTTTGCCTTTCATCCTTACGCGGTCGATAAAATAAAGTACCAGTAATACACTGCGATAATTGTTGGCCTTGTGCCAAAAGTAGAAACAATTATATTACATACCATGATTTACTCTATCTGTAATATAACTGTTTTTACTTTTGGCACAAGGCCAGCAATTATCCCAGTGTATTACTGGTTCTTTATTTTATCGACCCCGTAA
Organism: Eledone cirrhosa; assembly: GCA_964016885.1. Taxonomy (NCBI): domain Eukaryota; kingdom Metazoa; phylum Mollusca; class Cephalopoda; order Octopoda; family Eledonidae; genus Eledone; species Eledone cirrhosa. The sequence goes on from OZ024742.1 coordinate 243,269,425, forward strand.
GGATCCTTTATTCAATAATAGCTACGGTTTTAATTAATTTCAGTTTTACCTTCAACTATCTACATGATTTTCTACCTAAGTATAGCTATATCTAATTAGTTACATCTACCACTTAATTTACCGTGCCATGGAGAAAAATAAGAATATGTAATATGTTATCTATCATCATATCATTCTCGTTGGTATTGTTGGCATTTTCTGGTGTGCATTAAGCCATCGACTGATGGACAGTAGAATTTCTGGTGCCACCTAATAACCTCAAAACCCCTCCATCACACCTACCAACCCATAATGCGTAGCATGATGACTTTGTGACATTCAGGGATGGTTTGCCGTTACAATAACACCGAATTGGTAAGCCCTCCCCGAACTAAATCTATCTTCTATTCTCTATTCTCTATTTGTGTTCGCCGTAGCCCTGTTGTTTTATATAGCTAATTCTGCAATCAACACCTGATGAAATCGTCTGCTTTGTATCATGATCGGAATGAAATTAGACCATTGAAATATGTATTACGGAATTAAATTTTGATATAGAAATGGCTTCTACAGGACTAGAACTGAAACAGGTCTAGTTCTGTAGAAGCCATTTGTTTATTAAACTTGATATATATGTAGATATACATATATATATATATATATATATATATATATATATATATATATATATATATATATATATATATATATATATAGAGAGAGAGAGAGAGAGAGAGAGAGAGAGAGAGAGAGAGAGAGAGAGAGAGAGAGAGAGAAATATACACGGGTGTGTATGATTGTGTATAGAAGATTATATTAATAAGAGGAATTCCAACTTTGTCTGATTTACTCGTTTTATTTACAATCCTTTAAAATATATAATGGTATTAGAATGAAATAGTATGATAGAATATTAAATTCTAAGTGTTAATTGAACAAGTACTTTCATGCTTTCGCAATCTTCAGGTTCATAATATGTGGTGACAGTCAAGTTTGCAATTTTCAACTATATATATATAGAGAGAGAGAGGGGGGGGATAACAGCCAAACGCCCTTAGAGCATGCTGAATGATGTGTTCCATAGTTTTGTTGGGTTTTGCTATATATATACATGAGAAAGTTGGTGTGGTTTCGACTAGAATCCTTTTCATCGTAGTTCTATTCCATCAAGACTGCAACACTGACCTTGGGCTAAGTCACAACATATTATTACATATACGTATTTGTATGTGATTGCCTGTGTGCGCGCGAGCTTGTGTCTGTGTCTGTGTCTGTGTGTGAATATTGGCATACAAATACTTAGTCTCACATTCACACGTACATATATGTACATATGAATATGATATATGTAAATATATATATATATATATACACACACACACATACACACATCTATATATATATTCTGTTAGATTAAGCTCATATATATATATATATATATATATATATATATATATATATATATATATATATATATGCTTTGAAGCATATAGGTACCACCCTTTATGATCTGAGTTCAAATCCCGCCGAGGTTCACTTTGCCTTTCATCCTTACAGGGTCGATAAAATAAAGTACCAGTAATACACTGGGAAAATTGCTGGCCTTGTGACAAAAGTAGAAATAGTTATATATATATATATATATATATATATATATATATAGGAACAAGTAAGACCCCGACGGCTGAGCTCAAGCCGTTTCGACGGCTAATTCGTTATATATATATATATATATTAATTGTTTCTACTTTAGGCACAAGGCCAGCAATTACCCAGTGCATTACTGGTACTTTATTTTATCGACCCCGTAAGGATGAAAGGCAAAGTCAACCTCGGCGGGATTTGAACTCAGATCGTAAAGGGACGTAACTATGCTGAAAAGCATGGCGTCCGACCCTCTACCGATACTGCCAATCCACCGCCCTATATATATATATATTAATATTGACGAAACATAAGTCAATTGCATGAACTCATAATCCTTTATTTACTGCTATATATATTTCGATGATAGCCATTGAATAGCTATGACCTCATCAGGCAGTTAGTCAGTTCTTAGATATGCCAGCTCTGTGTGTATAGCGTTGATGTGTGTATGTGTTCTTTCTGTGTGTGTGTGTATATGTCTGTTTGTGTGTGGATCTATATGAGTCGGTGTGTCTATTGGTGGGTGGGTGCCTGTCTGTATATGCGCGCGTGTGTTTGTGTGTGTGTGTGCGTGTGTGTGTATGCGCGCGTGTGTATGAGTGTGTGTGTGTGTGCGTGCGTCTGTGTATGCGTATGTGTGTGTGTCAAACATGTAATTTAGTATATATATATATATATATATATATATATATATATAAACGGAAAAAATGAAACGAAATTTCATTTCCCACTTTTAGTAACGTACATATATATATATACATATATATATACATATATATATACATATATATATATACATCTTCTCCCCATTTTTTCACATATATATATATATATATATATATATATATATATATATATATATATCTATACTAAATAAGTATTTACTATATATATACACACACATACATACATACATACATACATACTTACATACCAATATGTGTGTGCCCCTATGCCACTACGTGTGTGTTAAGATATATATGGAACCAACTTAATAGAAAGAACGTCTGACGATACTTTTTCCAACTTTCTCCACTCCGAGTTCAAATTTCACCGAACTCAATTTTGACTTTAATTTCTTTGGGAAGTTGATAAAATACCAATCCAAGTTGACGGGATTAGTAGAGCGTGGGACGGGGTGCTTTACAGTATTTCTTTCAGCCCGTTACAACCGGATGTTGTACTCTAGTTTACTAGGGTACAACATCCGGTTTATCATCACTACCGGGTCCATGGGTGCCTTTAGCGGGGTAAACTCTGTTGGAATCTCTCAGGCTAAATTTCCCGTTTCAGTATAATTCTTACCCTCCCTTTAATGAGTTTCGGAGGACCGGAAAAAGTTATGGGTTAAGGGGCTACCTCGCCTCAGCTCCGACTAACCGGCAAAAAAATGTATGTGCCCTCACATATATGCAGCGTTTCTCAACCGGTGTTCCCCGGAACCCTAGGATTCCGCAAGAGGTCGCTAGGGGTTCCGCGAGAACCAGTGATAAATAAACTATTATGTTTTAAAAAGTAATTTTTGTTTAAATTTATATTCGTAATTTTACTATACATTTACGACATATTGTTGGAAACTCCTTGTTTATTTTAAGAAAGACTTCAACTTCTTATATTATTTTAAACTAGGTCAATATAAGAGATAGATATTAATAATGGTATATAATAATTTTTATGTAGGGGTTCCCTGAGATATGAACCTATTTCAAGGGTTCCACAAGGGTAAAAAGGTTGAGAAACGCTGCATATATGTGTGTTTCTGTGTGCCTGCGTCTATATCTGTGTTTCTAGGTGTGTATGTGTATCTCTGTTCTTGGGCGTGTATTTGTGTGTGCATGTGCCTGGTTTTGTGTGTGTATGTCTATATGTGTGTGTGTCTAAGTACGTGTGTATTTGTCTATGTGTGTGTGTGCATGTGTCTGTGTTTGTATATGTATGTCTGTGTGTGTATGTATGTGTATGTCTGTGTCTCTGAGTGCGTGTGTGTCCAAGTACGCGTGTCTTTCTCTGTGTGTGTGTATGTGTTCTTTCTGTGTGTGTGTGTATATGTCTGTTTGTGTGTGGATCTATATGAGTCGGTGTGTCTATTGGTGGGTGGCTGCCTGTCTGTATATGCGCGCGTGTGTTTGTGTGTGTGTGTGTGTGTGTGTGTGTGTGTGTGTGTGTGTGTGTGTGTGTGTGTGTGTGTGTGTGTGTGTGTGTGTGTGTGTGTGTGTGTGTCTGTGTCTCTGTCTGTGTATGCGCGCGTGTGTATGAGTGTGTGTGTGTGTGCGTGAGTCTGTGTATGCGTATGTGTGTGTGTGCGTGTGTGTGTAAAACATGTAATTTATAAATATATACATAAAGGTGGGTCGCATTACCGGTAAAGTAGCTGATAAAATACCTTGCGGTGTTTGGTTACGTCATTTTATGTCTTTAAGTTCAACTACAGCCCAGGTTCATGCTGGCTTTAAATCTTTAGAGATCGATAAAATATTTACCGGGGTCGTAGTAATCGATAGTAGAGTAAGAAGGCGGTTCCCAAGTATGGCCACAGTCCAACGACAGAAACCAATAAAAGAATATAGATATGGATGTATAAACACATACATACATATACATACATACATACATACATACATACATACATACACATTAAAGGCCGGGCCGGGCATGTTAAAACTGCATACATACATACATACATACATACATACATACATACATACATACATACATACATACGTACATACTTTCTTATATACATAGATACACATTAAAAGCCGGGCATGTTAAAACTGCATATAAACTACATACATACACACACACATACACACATATACACACACATACATACATACACATGAAAAGACCGGGCATGTTAAAGTTGCATACATACATACATACATGCATACATACATACATACATACATACATACATACATACATACACACACATACACACTAAAGGCCGGCCATGTTAAAGCTGCATATAAACTTCATACATACACACCCACATCCACATATACACACATACATATGCAAAGGCCGGGCATGTTAAAATTGCATACGTACATACGTCCATACATACATACATACATACATACATACATACATACATACATACATACATACATACATACACACACATATTCATACACTCATGCATACACATACATATACACGCATACATATATACTCGCATACACATACACATACAGACATCCACGCATACACACATACACATGTAAAGGCCGGGCATGTTAAACCTGCATACAATACAATGTACGCGCGTGCGCAGCCTCAAACATAAATATATAAATGTTAAACGCACCACACTCTCGTCACTCTCGGCGCGGCTTTTTGCCTTGTACGTACTTTGCTGTCACTTAAACTGTTTTTCAACTTAAGCAGCCACATCAGTATAAAAGTATTATTAATATATATGAATTAGCACATATATATATAGAGAGACAAATAGATATTGTATATAATATATAGACTATTATATATACTAAAAAGAAAAGAAACGCTGTATTCATAAACGGATTTAAAGAAAACCAAATAAAATATAAATAAAAGTTAAGAATACATATATACATATATATATACATATATATATATATTTATATATATATATATATAGATAGATATATATATATATATATGCATATATAAACATATATATGTATTTATGTATATGTATATATATATACAATCATATATAAATAATTACTAAATATTATATAAGTGAGTGTATATAAACACACCGACATACATATATACACGTGTGTTTGTGTATGGGTGTATATATATATAGTATAATATATATTTATTTATATATTCATATATTTATATACATACATATGCCGGTTGATAAATAAGCAAGGGGTAAAGGAAGTTAGTCCTCCACTAATCTTTGACAGCAGGAGCAGCAACAGCAGCAGCAGTAACAACAACAATATTAACTACAACAGCAGCGAGTGGCGGCGAGTAACTAATAGTTTTAACAACAGCAACAGCAACAACGACAACGACAACAACAACAACAACAGCTGAGGCAGCAGTAACATTAAGCAAGTAGTAACAGAGACAGTATTTAGAAAGAAAGAAAAAGAGTTTAACAGTAGTAATAACAGCAACAACAACAGCAACAACAACAGCAACAACAACAGCAACAGCAACAGTGTTAACCAACAGTAAATATAATCATTTAGGTACAGCAACAGCAACAGCAACAGCAACAGCAGCAGCAGCAGCAGAAGAAGAAGAAGAAGAAGAAGAAGAAGAAGAAGAAGAAGAAGAAGAAGAAGAAGAAGAAGAAGAAGAAGAAGAAGAAAGCTAAGCAGCAGTTTTTACGGCGTTGGCGGAGTGAGAGAGAGAGAGGAACAATAGCGAGTTCATTTGTTATCTTTTATTATTATTATTATTACTATTATTATTATTTTTGTTGTTGTTTTGTTTTTCTGTTGTCAAACGACGAGAAACTCAAGAAACTCAGTCGGTCTAAAGGTTTTATCCCTGCTGCCGGGACGCGCCTGATAAAAAAATATTAACAAAACAACACAGCTTTTCACCAACTAGAAACGACCATGTCCCTTAACGGTTTCATTGGTAAATGGCAGGAGCAGACTAAGGAAGGGTTTGATAGCCTCATCTCAGCCATAGGTGAGTCAAAAATCATGTTAAAATATTTCATTCTTTGAATTTTTTTCGTTGTTTTGTGGGAATTTTTTTTTTCTTTTGAGTGTTTTTGATGTGTGTGTGGGTTCTTTTTTTTTTTTCAATATATTTTGTGTCGTGGTGTTCTTACTGATGATGATGGTGATGATGATGAGGATGATGATAATGATGATGGTGATGGGTGTATTCTTTCTTTTATTTACATTTTTTTTTGCTTTCCCGTTTCTTTATAGAATTTCTTTTACTTATTCATTCTCTCC
>OZ024742.1:243278469-243303469 GCA_964016885.1 Eledone cirrhosa
GGGGTGCATATGACCATATAAGTTTGTGTGTGTGTGGCCGGAGAATGTTCTTCGCCCACCAATTATTCGGCTTTTTATAGATTAAAAGTCAATATAAATTTTGCCTAAGAAATATATATCCATACTGATATATATATATATATATTTATATATTATTCTATTCTTTTACCTGTTCTCGCCATCGGACTGAGGCCATGCTGGGGCACCGTTATATATATATATAGGAACGAGTAGGACCGCGACGGCTGAGCTCAAGCCGTTTCGACAGCTAATTCTGGACGTCGAAACGGCTTGAGCTCAGCCGTCGGGGTCCTACTCGTTCCTATTACCCACTCTACTACCCTAAGTATTGAGTACTTTGGTGCGTTATGGTCCATCTGGTTCCTTACCACATTTCCTTCGTTATATATATATATATATATATATATATATATATATATATATATATATATATATATATATATATATATATATATATATATATATAAATATATATATATATATATATATATATATATATCAGATAGGGTGTGGTAAAATACCAGGTGGACCATAATCCACCAGAGTACTCGATACTTGGGGTTGTCTACTACTGAATATTTTCATATATATATAATCAATGGTAATAATATATATACACACACACACACACACACACACATACATATATATATATATATATATATATATATATATATATATATATATATATATATATATATATATATATACCTATATGCATATATATATATATATATACCTATATGCATATATATATATTCCGTCATTAAGGGTTTTCTCCCTATTTTTTATGAGCCATTTTATAGCATCCCCACGCTTATATATATATATATATATATATATATATATATATATATATATATATATATATATATATATATATATATATATATATATATATATATGTGTGTGTGTGTGTGTGTGTGTGTGTCTGTGTGTCTGTGTTTGTGTATGTTCTTATATATGTGTGTACGTATAAGTTTTTTATTTCATACACAGCTCTTCAGATTCATATGCACACCTCTTAAATTTGTGATTGCGTGTACAAACATATAATTGTAAAATAGTTGGTGTTTAGCCCTTTGTCAGCACTCATGATCAAACTTCTTCTAAACTTCACCTTCTTTTAATTTATGCTCAGTCATTTCTAATGGAGTCTTGCTTTTAATATTTTTATAATTTGTAAGTGGAATTAGGTCCATGGAAATTGTTAGAGCCTGTCGGAATTATGTATATATATACATACATATATATTTGTGTCTGTGCGTATCTGAGAGTCTACGAATGTATGCATATATATATAAATATGTATATATGAAGACAGCATATATATGTGAAGGTATGTATATTTCCTCTGATAGTTTGTAATATTTTTACATAGATCTATATGATATACATACCAACACACATATATATCCTAGAAACGATCGTAAAATGATGATTTTTTTAATATCAGGAACTTGTTCTTTGTTTTTATTCATTGTTTTTATTAATTCATATATATATATATATATATATAGGCAGGCTTTGTTTACAAACAGCTAGCGAATTTGAAAATTAGGTAGTAACATGAGCTTACGCCGTATTTGACTACATAGAAGTAGTCTGTTAGTTGGGATTTAAAAAAAAAACTCTGAATGGTAAAAAGGATGAGTATTGGCTTACATTGGACACGAACCTACATCTTTGGTTTGCAGGGCTAATATATATATATAAACGCAAATTAATGTCCTGGCGAGGGTTTAGTAATGTGTTTGAATATTGAAGTAGAAACGGGTGTAGACATTAATAAAATGATTTGATGCACCGTTTTCGTTGTCAATTGATTTTAAAAGAATCATATATGTATCACACACACACACACACACACACACATATATATATATATATATTGGAAGTAAGACTTTCGCCGGCTGTCTACAAGCCGCAAGCATAATCAATAAGATGCCAATTGTTTGTTTTTTTGTATTTTGGTTTTTTTAATCTAGTCTGGATCTATAAGGACTTGTGTTTGTTCTTCTGTTGGGAGATGGTGTTGGCAATGGTGAGGTCATGCTCCACACGTAGAGAAAAAAGTCTTATACAATTGCTTTCAGTTTTCCAAAATCAAGGTTTTTCTATTCCCTAATCCAGAATTAAAATCACGTATTTGTCGTGCTTAGATATTTAATCAGTGTCTTGTTTAATATCCTATAGAAGTGGTGTTTATACTGGCTACAAAATAGCTGGCGGTGTGAATAGGTACTCAGTAACGTAACATTGTAGCTATTTGCAAAATGAACACCAAGTGACATTAGTCGTCCACAAATGCCAATCAGCTTCTCAGCCATAGAAAAGTCAAAGCAAAGAGGGTGATGTCCACTCTCAGGGTAACCCTTCCAGAAAATTGTGTAATCCTCACCAACGTCGTTAAAAAGACCTTCTCCTTTTAGCCTGGTCTCACTGAGTGCAACAGTAACTACACCGTAGTGCCTCAACTCACTAGCTATGATATCATGTTTGTGTCGGCTTGTCAAGTGGTTGACATGAAACTATGTCTTATATTTCACATGACAAGCCTGGGTGGTATATTTCGTTTAATCTTTTTTAATTCCTATGTAGAGTGTCTTCACAAATCTGAGCTGAGATGAGCAATATAGTCCTTTTGTAGTGATACTCAGTTGCACGGAGTCTCCCAGGATCAGTGCCCATTCAACCCCAGCTGCCAGCGACTGTGTTTGCGTTGTGCTGCATACATGTAGAATTCTGACAAAGGAAATTGATCTGGCAATTGATCTAGCGGCAAGAGTAACCCAAAACGACAAATCTATCATCTCAGCTGCACTTTAGAGTTGACCGCCGCAGTTCTCTTTACTCTCGCGGTGTACTTGTATCGCCTATGTCTTCCGTGATACTGGTCAGCTAGGCAGTGATTGATAAGTGTCAAAACATATTCACTAGGATCAGTTGTACACGCTTTATCTCTGGGGTCCGCAGCTGCTCTAACAATCCCTGTAACATTAGCCAGGAGCTTCAAAGTACCTAGTTACTGTATGTAGCTATGGCGAGGCCTGGCAAGAGTTTTGGTGGGGGTGGGGTGAGAAGAAAGACACACACCTAGTTGGTTCTTGGTTCAATATTTGGGCTAACCAACGACAAAACTATAATCGAATGTGTTCCAATCATACCCATCTTATTTCAGACATAATGTATCTACAACCATTTTATCCAAAACCTCCTTGCTATTTTTTTTAAATGATCGAATGTGATTTGTGATAGATTTTGTTGCTGTTCTAGCAAATCAAATCCACAGATAGAGGTTTCCTCGTTGATTGATAGGACTTTGTTAGCTGGGATGGGACAGAAAAAACAGGCATGGTTTGAATTGAATAGGATGAAACTAAACTATTATGTATGTTAACTCAACCAATGATATATACCAATATTCATACATATATATCATTGGTTCACATAACATACGTAATAGTTTAGTTTCATCCTATTCAATTCAAACCATGCCTGTTTTTTTCTGTCCCATACACACACATATACATATATATGTATACACATATACCAATATTTATACATATATGCATGTGTATACATATATATGTATATGTGTGTGTGGTGCATGTACATATATAGCATGCGTGTATGTATATATATATATAAATATATATATATATATATATTCATACATATATGCATGTGTATACATATATATGTATATGTGTGTGTGGTGCATGTACATATATAGCATGCGTGTATGTATATATATATATAAATATATATATATATATATATTCATACATATATGCATGTGTATACATATATATGTATATGTGTGTGTGGTGCATGTACATATATAGCATGCATGAATGTATATATATATATATATATATATATATATATATATATATATATATATATATATATATATAAGAAAACAACAAGGAAGACTAAAACAGGAAAACGATACCATACAATGATAATGTATTAATATAACACTTGATACAGTAGGAAAAGAATTAAGACATTTTGGACGTTACTCCTTCTTCGGAGAGAGAAAGAAAACAGGATGTTTGTAGGAGAGAAGAAATAGGAAGACAGGCGGTGATAAGAAAAGAAAGATAATGGGAAAAGTTAAACAAGAGAGAAAGCACGTGTTGTAGTTCAGTCAGCCAGAGAATGTGTATATTTGTGAGTGTGGTATGCTTATAAGTATGTAGTAATCTCTGGCACTTCTGTCTGGGGTCACTCGCAGAAACTGCTTCCTTTCCAAATACTTGTTTGGAAAGACGGGAACGATGCAAATTTTTATTTCCTTTTCACTAAAACTTGTCTTCAAAATAGTTTATGTATGTAAACATTAATGTACTTACCTCTCTCTCTCTCTCTCTCTCTCTCTCTCTCTCGCCCTCTCTCTCTCTCTCTCTGTCTCTTTCTCTTTCTCTCTCTCTCTCTCTCTCTCTCCCTCTCTCTCTCTGTCTTTTTCTCTTTCTCTCTCTCTCTCTCTCGCTCTCTCTCTCGCTCTCTCCCTCTCTCTCTCTCTCTCTCTCTCTTTCTTTCTCTTTCTCTCTCTCTCTCTCTCTCTCTATATATATATATATATATATATATATATATATATAGAGAGAGAGAGAGAGAGAGAGAGAGAGAGGGGAAAAGAGTCAGGACCTGCTGAGCTCCGGCCGTTTCTACAGCTATTCGAGTACTCTGGTGCGTTATGGTCCACCTGGTTCCTTACTACAATTCCTTCGTTATTTCGTTATATATATATATATATATATATATATATATATATATATATATATATATATATATATAGAGAGAGAGAGAGAGAGAGAGAGAGAGAGAGAGAGAGAGATTCATCTAACTATCTATTTCACACTCTCTTTCTCTCTCCCTCACACTCTCTCTTTCTTTCTCTTGCTCTCTTTCTGTGCGTGTGTGTACATACACATGTTTATATGTAGAGGTGCATATGGGTGTATGTATATACATATATATATACATACATATAAACGCACACACATACATACATACATACATAAATACATACATACAAACATACATACATGCAGTCTTCCATACATACATATAAACATACATACGTACTGTGGGCACACATAAACCGGACCACGTTAAGCCTTAAAGCGTGTATAGGACAGATGAGACGAATTCTAAGGGAGTGACTGCCAATGTTGACTTCCACCGCTATTTTTTGATGCTCCAGCTGGGTGCTGGATACCTACAAAATATGATATATCCATAATGGGAAACTCATTCTTCTGTCCCTTACATGTCCGAGACATTGAGTTTTAATAGTCGAAAACTGTACAGGAGATCATCGTATGTATGTATATATATATATATATATATATATATATATTTATTAAAATAACAGATTTGCTATACGATTCTTATATATTTGATATATATTTATCCTTATCGAGCCCTCTTTGGATTTTAGTCTTCAAATTTATTATTATTACTATATATATATATATATATATATATATATATATATATATATATATATATATATATATACATATATATATATATATATATATATAGATATATATATATATATATATATATATATATATATATATATATATATATATATATATGTGTGTTTTGAAACAGTGAGCAGGTTTGAAATTAGAAAATAGAATAACTTTCACCGTATTTTTTTTTACTAAAGAAATTTTAGTCTGATAATGGGGTTTAGAACCCTCAGATAAATGGAAAAAGATGAGTATTGATGTACATATATATATATTATATATATATATATATATTATCTATATATATGTGTGTGTGTGTGTGTGTGTGTGTGTGTGTGTGTGTGTATATATATATTTATCAAAGCAGTACTCGATACATGGTAAGATGCCGAGTAGAGATATTAGAAAAGGTAACTAGCTGAAACCGCCATGTTTGCGTTAGATATGTATACATATATATATATATATATATATATATATATATATATATATATATATATATAAAATATGAGAAGAAAGAAGAATACTGCGTGGTTGCATAGTCCTTCGTCAGTGATTTTCCAACCATCATCGGTATTTCATCGCATTAAAAATCATATACCTCAGGTTGGTGCGAGCAATAACTAAAAAAAGTTATTGGGACCAGTAAATCGTGTAAAGCGAGGGGGACAAGTAAACAACATAGAAGGATATATATATATATATACATATATATATATACATGTATATATATATATATATATATATATATATATATATATATATATATATATATATATATATATATATATATGTATATATATATATAATATATATATATATATATATATATATATATATATACATACATATACATACATATATATATACTATATATATATATGTATGTATATATATATATATATATATATACATACATACATATATATATATATATATATATATATATATATATATATATATATATATATATATACAGTATTTTCCGTTGTGTTGTAATATAAATATTACACACAGTAGATTATCAGCTCACGTAGAGTTTGCTCGACGGTTCCAGTTATATGTATGTATGTATATATATATATATATATATATATATATATATATATATATATATATATATATATATATATATATATATATATATATATATATATATATATATATATATATATATATATATATATATATATATATATATATATATATATATATATATATATATATATATATATATAAGGGGATGACCGGTAAATCAATGCGTCGATTAAAAAGTATCGAGTGGTATTCACTTGGCCATGTTACGTCCCTTATTTGGACCTAACTATTCGATTAATAGAAATCGATGAAATAACTAACGCAGAAATTAAGCGAGTCAATAATATCGACTAAATCCCTTGAATGATTCTACTAAAAGAATTGGTTGAGCGCCTGACTTGTGGCATTTAATTATGATATATATGTATGGGTGTGTGTGTGTGAGTGTGTGTGTGTGTGTGTGTGTGTGTGTGTGTTTCTCTTGCTGCATACAAAAACAAACAAGGGAAGAGAATCCATCCTGATCGGCTCATATCCAGAAGTCAATCAGGAGAGATAAAACTGACGTCTATATATACACCCGGTTATAACTAGACATAAAACAATTATATTTGCATGTATTTCTAAGCATATATATATATATATATATACGTATGTGTTATATATATATATATATATATATATATATATATATATATATATATATATATATATACGTATGTGTTAATATATATATATATGTGTGTGTGTGTTTGTGTATATATATATATATGTATATATATTTGTATATATATATGTATATATATATAGAAGTGGATGGATACTTCAACAGGTACAATGTACTTGTAGAAATATTCAAGTTGTTTATAATACATGTCGTTCAATTATATGTATATATATGTATATGTGTATATATTTATGTATATCAGCCATGTAGAGTGAAATTTTCTTTTTTATATGTATATATATATATATATATATATATATATATATATATATATAAGTATGTATACGTACATTACATATATGTATACAGACGTACAGTAGTATGTATATATATACATGCACATATATATATATATATATGTACGTATGGATTCACCGAACATTTATTTAAATGCTCGGTGTGTTTGTAAACAAACATCCCGAATTAAGCCGTACAGTGTCTAGCAACCATCGTTGCTCATTTCTTCAACTCTGACAAAGGAACGCTGTACTAGTTTCAAGCTTATTAGCTATCGTCAGCAACGTATACCTTCCTGCCAGATGGTTGAACGTCTGAATGTATATACTTTCCTTATGCATATTAACGGCTGAGCAGCCTAATTTGCATATCGAATAAGTTAATCGGCCGGGCGCACCGAAAACGTACATACGTACATATATATATGTGTGCATGTATGTATATATATATACATACTACTGTACGTCTGTATACATATATGTATGTATGTATACATAATTATATTTAAGTATCAGCCGTACTAAGAGTGAGAAATGAAATTTCGTTTCATTTTTTCCGTTTATCGTTTTCGGTGCGCCCGGCCGATTAACTCACTCGATACGCAAATTAAGTTGCTCAGCCGTTAATATGCATAAGGAAAGTATATACTTTCAGACGTTCAATCATCTCACAGGAAGATATACATTGCTGACGATAGCTAATAAGCTTGAAACTAGTACAGCGTTCCTTTGTCAGTGTTGAACAAATGAGCAACGATGGTTGCTAGACACTGTACGGCTTAATTCGGGATGTTTGTTTACAAACACACCGAGCATTATAATAAATTTTCGGTGAATCCATATGTACATATATATATGTGTGCATGTATGTATATATATATATACATACTACTGTACGTCTGTATACATATATGTATGTACGTATACATACTTATATTTAAGTAACAGCCGTACTAAGAGTGAGAAATGAAATTTCGTTTCATTTTTTCCGTTTATATATTTATGTGTGTGTATATATATATATATATATATTTGTATAAAAAAATAGAGGTGTGAATGCGCAACCGGTAAAAACTTAAAACTAAAACTGAATACTAACTAATACTTATTACTAATTTATACTTATTCCTAATTAAACTATTTTTCACTGGGAAAAATTTGCCACCATTTTCTTTTCCTTTTTACTTATATATATATATATATATATATATATATATATATATATATATATACAGTATATGTGTGTGTGTAATTAAATTTGTGTGTGTAAGGTCACATCATATGCATATCTTTACATGCATATCGATTGAGAAATGGTTATTATAAACCACCGCAGCTCAATTAATGAGGTGACGTTTAATAGAGAACAGACCGGCTTTTGTCGATTATGAGTAGTAAGATGGAGTATTGTCAGCGGTTGCAGACGACCCATTGTTTGTCACACAACTTTAGTAACGTGTGTATTTGTTACGTGGTCTCTAAGGTTGCAGACGATCCATTGTTTGTCACATAACTTTAGTAACGTGTGTATTTGTTACGTGGTCTCTAAGGTTGCAGACGACCCATTGTTTGTCACATAACTTTAGTAACGTGTGTATCTGTTACGTGGTCTCTAAGGTTGCAGACGACCCATTGTTTGTCACATAACTTTAGTAACGTGTGTATCTGTTACGTGGTCTCTACGTAACCATATAATAGTGTTTAATATCTAATAACATCGCTGCTTACTTGCTTATCTCTAGCTCTAGCTGTCTACCTAAGTTATATATATATATCGCATGTCGCATGTAATAAGCGTAACTGGAAATGATACCATTTTTATATATCAATGATTGAGTATTGATTGGCTGGTAGATGGAGGGAGGGAGGAAGGAATGGGTGGATGGATGAATGAATGGATGGATTAGTGAAACATGAATGGGTGGATGGGTAGATGGATGGATGGGTGAATTAATTGCTAGATTGGTAGGTTAGTTGGTTGAGTGATTCATCGAGTGATTGTTTTCGTTAGTTATTTAATTGATTAACTGATTGGTTTATTAAGTGGTTGGTTGATCTGTTTGTTTTGTTGGTTGGCAGGTTAGTTCATTGATTGGCCGGTTGGTTGGTTGGTTGGTTGGTTGGTTGGTTGGTTGACTGGTTGGTTGCCTGGTTGGAGGATTTATTGGCTGGTTGGTTTATTGGCTGCTTGGTTGATTGATTGGTAGATTGGTTGGTTGGTTAGTTGATTGGTTGGTAGATTGGTTGGTTGGTTAGTTGATTGGTTGGTTGGTTGGTTGGTTGGTTGGTTGGTTGGTTGGTTGGTTGGTTGGTTGGCTGGTTGGTTAGTTGGTTAGTTGGTTGGTTGGTTAGTTGGTCGGTTGGTAGATTGGTTGGTTGGTTGGTTGGCTGGTTGGTTGGTTAGTTGGTTGGTTGTCTGGTTGGTTGGCTGGTTGGTTGGTTGGTTAGCTGGTTGGTTGGTTGGTTGGTTGGTTGGTTGGTTGGTTGGTTGGTTGGTTGGTTGGTTGGTTGGTTGGTTGGTTGGCTGGTTGGTTGGTAGATTGGTTGGTTAGTTGGTTAGTTGATTGGTTGGTAGATTGGTTGGTTGGTTGGTTCGAAGCTGGTCGGTTGGTTGGTAGATTCGTTGGTTTGCTACTTGTTTGTTAGGTTGGCTGGCTGGTTGGGTGGCTGGTTGATGGGAACTTGGTAATTAGTTGGCTAATTCGGTTAGCTGATTCGGTGGTTGACTGACTGTTATTGATTGGTTGGCTGGATGGATGGTTGATTGCTTGCTAGCTGGGATGATTTGCTAGTTGGTTGATTGGCTGGTTGGCTGGGTGGTTGGTTTGTTGATTGCTTGCTTGGAATGTTGGGTAATTGGTGGGTTTCCTGATTGCTTAATAAATTATTTATTTGGTTGGCTAATTAATTGAATATTTAATTAACTAATTGGTTAGTTTATTGGTATGTTGTTTGTTGTATTAGTTCATTGATTGTTATAATCCTTGCTTGGTTGTTTCGTGGAGATATTCTTTGACTGGTTTGTTGCTAGCTTGTTGATTGATCAGTTGGTAGAGTGGGAGTTCGATTTATTGATCTATTGAGTGATTGTTTGATTTGTTGGCTGGTTGATTGACTGCTAAACTGATTAACTGATTAACTGATCGAATTATAGTTTAATTGTTCAGACCAGGTTTCCGGTTTAAGGACTTTTCCCGGACTAAGCAATGAATTTTTATGCCATTTTTTTTTGTAATTCAATTTTTTTTGTAATTCAATTTTTTTTTGTAATTCAATTTTTTTTTTGTAATTCAATTTTTTTTGTTTTTTTAATTCAATTTTTCTTTTTTTGTAATTCAATTTTTTTTGTTTTTGTAATTCAATTTTTCTTTTTTTGTAATTCAATTTTTTTTGTTTTTGTAATTCAATTTTTCCTTTTTTTGTAATTCAATTTTTTTTTTTTTTTGTAATTAAAAAAAAATATTGTGAGATTCGGATCTTCGGTTACAGACCGTAGCATCTCAAGAGTCTTTTATCGTTGCTTTGACTTGACAAAAGATTTGTCAGTGATATTGGATAGGCGGAAACTGTGTGAATGACCAGTGAGTGGGCTGTACCTGTACTTCAAAAGGCGAGGTCGTGTTATATAGCGTCACACTAATTCCGTTAGAGGATTACATAAGGCGTTGAAGTGTCTGTAGAATACTCAACCACTTACATGATATAAGCCTACAAGAGCTGACATTGATAAAGGCCTAACGCGGGAATAGGCAAAAACCAAGCATATATGTTATATGATATATACTAAAGGCAAGGTCGTGTTATATAGCGTTACACTAATTCCATTGGAGGATTACATTAAGCGTTGAAGTATCTGTAGAATACTCAACTACTTCTAAGTTGACATTGATATAAGAGTTGACATTGATAAAGGCCTAACACGGGAATAGGCAAATACCAAGCATATATGTTATGTGATAAATAACTATTTATCACATATGTATGAAATTTGTAGAAATTTGTTGCTTTTTTCTACAAATTTCTATAAATTTCATACTTGACGGTCCAACACTAGCACATATGTAAGATTTAACAATGTATAAATACAGTGTATAAATACAATGTATAATATTGGGTCGTCAAGTATGAAATTTGTAGAAATTTGTGTTTTTTCTATAATTTTCTACAAATTCCGTACTTGATGATCCCATACGCGGCAAGAATGAAGGCTGAACGTAATTTACAGAAACATACCGACATGTATAGATCCACGAGCGACTTGATGAAAGACTTATTATACAAACGAATGCGTGATTTTATAGTGTGCAACTTTACATTCTCAAACTCTGTGTGTGTGTGTGTGTGAGTGTGTGTGCGCGTATGCGTTTGTGCGTGAGTGTGAATGCCATAGTTTCATGTGTTTGTGTGTGTCGTGATTAAGATAAACATGTTTTGTCCAGTTTAAATATTTCTGTTGAGTGAGCTCGTGTACACGCACGTGTGTGTGTGTGTGCGTGTGTGTATGTGTGTATGTGTAGGTGCGTGTGTGTGTCTGTGTGTGCGTGTATGTATGTGTGTGTGTATGTATGTGTATGTATGTGTCTGTGTGTGCGTGTATGTATGTGTGTGTGTATGTATGTGTATATATGTGTCTGTGTGTATGTATGTGTGTGTGTCTGTGTCTGTGTCTGTGTGTGTGCGTGTGTGTGTGTGTGTGTGTGTATGTGTAGGTGCGTGTATATGTGTGTGTGTGTGTCTGTATGTGTGTGTCTCTGTGTCTGTATGTGTGTGTGTATGTGTGTGTGTGTACGTATATCTGTAGGTATACAAATACTGCAGTAGGTTCGGGTGGCAGTCCAATATGTCGTCACACAGCTTACATTGTCCACTAATTCGAAGATAACTGTTGTTCCTTGTTCTCTCTTTCATCAACAGCCACTAGTAAATTAAGTTTATTGACCCAACTCAGAGAATGCCGTCCCTCAACCAGTTTCTATAAATTTCAATCTCTCTCTCACTCTCTCTCTCTCTCTCTCTCTCTCTCTCTCTCTCTATTTCTCTCTCTTTCACTCTTTTCTCTCTCTCCCTCTCTCTTTCACTCTTTTCTCTCTCTCCCTCTCTCTTTCACTCTTTTCTCTCTCTCTCTCTCTCTCTCTATATATATATATATATATATATATATATATATATATATATATAATTGGGAATCAGTAAAATCGAATCTCTGGCGGTTTGCAAGATATATATATATATTGTTATACTATATATATATTGTTATATATATATATATTGTTAAATTTATAAATTTAATTTATAATAAACTAGCAGTAAAGCTCGGCGTTGCTCGGGGTCGCTCAGTAGCTGTGTTAAAGTTACAATGTTAAGTTTCTTTCTTGGCTTAAAAACTGTAGTGTCTACTGTGCAGATTTGCATGTGGTGTTTTTGATTAATATTCCCTCAACCAACAATATGCCTTATGAAGTTAAGAAAACATAACGATAACCCGAATGTTATAACAAAAGAGGATGCTGGGGATAGAAACTGCACTGGTTATTTATTAACAAAGATCGAAAATGTAAACACTGCAACGCAGAGAAAAACATTAGCGTAACCAAATTATCAGTTATGTCTGGCTGCACGCCTATATCACCTCTCTGCACGACTGTCTGTCTGCACGCCTATATCACCTCTCTGCACGACTGTCTGTCTGCACGCCTATATCACCTCTCTGCACGACTATCTGTCTGCACGCCTATATCACCTCTCTGCACGACTATCTGTCTGCACGCGTATATCACTTCTCTGCACGACTGTCTGTCTGCACGACTGTCTGTCTGCACGCCTAACGACGAAATATTTGCTTGTTTTACGTAGTCTTTAAATAGACTTGTTTTCAAGTAAAAATATTGTTTTAAAATGCTTTTAAATGGAAATGAAGCAAAACGGAAGCTTAGTGTTCGAACTGATGAATTTTGCAGGTCAATATTTTGCTGGCTCGACAACTGTTAAAGCCAGCGTAATTTTTTACGTAAGACGCTCAATGTAAACAGAACAAAGGGAAATAACTGATAACTTACGCTCAAAAATCGATACATTATATTCGATTTCGTCACATAGGGTGGGTCAATTTGAAATTTTTTTTTTTCCGATGTCTTCGCTAGGGCTCAATGTACAAGTCTCGCAATTTCGGTGCAATTCCGTGAGAGATTCTAAGAGGAGATGTGTGCCGAAAATCGATAGACAGACAGACAACCACAGTTTTATATATATAGATTGGAGTGAAAGCAACTGGTGCGTGTGTTTCTTATTCGCAACATGACCCTCCCAAAGTATAACAATATCGGTTTCAACACACGTTTTCAGATAAAGAATCTTGCTAAACAAATTCAGAAACGAAATATATATATATATATATATATATATATATATATATATATATATATATATATATATATATATATATATCCCTCTCTCTCTCTTTCCTTCTTTTTTCTGTCTCTCTTTCTCTTTCTCTTTCTCTCTCTCTCTCTATTCATATATATATGTGTGTGTGTGTGTGTGTGTGTGTGTGTGTGTGTGTGTGTGTGTGTGTGTGTGTGTGTGTGTGTGTGTGTGTGTGTGTGTGTGTGTGTGTGTGTGTGTGTGTGTGTGAGTGTGTGTGTGTGTGTGTAAGAGAGTAATTGAAAGTGGAAAAATCCACTCGTGTTTTAACAAGGTGCGTTGAAGCTCATTATGATTTCCTTCGAATGAAACAGTTCTAGTCCTGTACAAGCCATTTCCATATTATATATATATATATATATATATATATATATATATATATATAACGAAGGTAGTGTGGCAAGGAACCAGGTGGACCATAACGCATCAGAGTACTCTATACTTAGGGTACTAGAGTGGGTAATAGGAAAATGTTCAAGACCCCGAGGGCAGAGCTCAGGCCGTTTCGACGGTTGAGGGACGGCATTCTCTGAGTTGAGCTCTGCCGTCGGGGCCTTGAACATTTTCCTATATATATATATATATATATATATATATATATATATTTATTAAAATAACAAATTAAAGTTTAAGCAAAGAATCGCTGCTTTCACCCTTAACGGGATCTTCTGAAACTAACAAAGTCAATCTGTAAACGCAGAACTGGATATTTCAAAAAACGTTGCAACCGGAGGAAGACAGGAAGACGATACTTTGGTTCATGGTGACGTTCGCTGGCAAAGAACGGGAAAAAAAACGAATAATACGTCATTAATAGGTGCGGTGAAAAACAATTACGTGCAAGGACAGAACCACGTTTGTGGTATAAAAGAGGTCGTAGACTAATGTTCTCTAAGTGGTGCATAGAGACGTTCTCTGGCAATGAACGAAAAAACGAAGATAATAAGTCATATGTGGAGCGTGGAGAACAATAGCACGCAAAGACAAAACCACGTAAATGGTATAGCAGAAGTCGTAGACTAAAATTCTAACTAGGAGACCGAATGAATCTCCGCTACAGAGTTAAGAACAAAGTAAATAAATACATTACAGAAGTAATAGAAACAAATAAATACATACGCGCAAACAGATACGTACATACACAAGCATACGCAAAACCTTACCATAGGTATACAAAACCACGCACATATAAATATGTGTGTGTGTGTATGCTTGTGTACAAATAAATAAATAATTATATAAACGTATATAAGTAAATAAATACGTATATAACAAGCGCACACACATACCTACAAATAAATACACGAAGGTTCGGAGACGTAAGCCCTCTCTGGATTTTAGTCTTCAATTTTATTATTATTACTATATATATATATATGATATAATATATATATGGTATGGTCTCGTAACTCCTGAGAATGATACAAAGTGAGAGAGAGAGGAAGCGAGAAAGAGATGTCGAGGAAGAATCGACCTCAGCACTTGACTGGTATTTTTTTATCGACCTCGAAAGAATGAAAGGCAAAGCTGACCTCTGCAGGATTTGAACTCAGGTAGTGCAGATTCGGAACACAAAGCATTCTGACGTTCTATATATATATATATATATATATATATATACGTTATTCCGGGTTGAATCGGGGGTAACCACGGTAAGTAAGGTACTCAATACATAGCAGAGTATAAAAGTTTTAATATAGATGAGATTCTACAGGACTAGAACTGTTTCATTCTTAAGAAATCATGAGGAATCCCGATTCCTGATGATTTCTTAAGAATGAAACAGTCCTAGTCCTGAAGAATCTCATTTATATTAAAACTATATATATATATATATATATAGGAACGAGTAGGACCCCGACGGCTGAGCTCAAGCCGTTTCGACGGCTCATTCTGGATTTAGTCCAGAATTAGCCGTCGAAACGGCTTGAGCTCAGCCGTCGGGGTTTTACTCGTTCCTATTACCCACTCTACTACTCTAAGTATTGAGTACTTTGGTGCGTTATGGTCCATCTGGTTCCTTACCACATTTCCTTCGTTATATATACACATATATATATATATATATATATATATTCATTTTATTAAGGCTAAATAGTGAGTCTTGTTACTCTGGTGTTAAAATACCTCTGCTTAAAATACCGTTTGTGAGGCTTATATATGTTATTATATATAAACATATTGTATATGCTTCTATATATATATATACATCTTTCCTTCGCTTTTTCTCTCTTTCTCTTTATATATATATAGAGAGAGAGTGTGTGTGTGAGAGAGAGAGTGGGGCGTAGAAAGATAGATACAGAGAGGGGGGGGGCTATTATGTGCACTAGAGCATATACGCGTGTGTATGAACGTGTGAAAGAATGTTCATGAAATTTTGATTGCAATGGTAGATGTCTATTGTAAGAGTGTTCATTAAAAAAAATTGAGACTTACTCCATGTATGAGTAATAGAATATGTTAGTGTGTGAATGAATAAATGAATGAATAACGAATAAATTCCGTTCTACCATAGATCTGCAACCATTCAAAACAAAGGTTAAGGGTATTAACCCCAGGCAATTACTTATCCCTATCCATCATCCGACATAGAAACGTTAAGTTACTTTTGGGCCACCTAACTGCTGTTTTCAATGATTTATTTTTGTTGTGTTTGGGCTTTTATGTTGATGTTTTGGGTTCTTTTTGATGTTTTTGTGGGGGGGGGGGGGGGCTACACCCCCCAACCGCCTCAACGGACTGGTGCTTAGCTCCAGTTTCCTAACGTTAGTCAGATGAGAAAATAAATCTTCTTCTGGAGAGTTCGTCGGTCTATTTCATGCTTCATTTTCAGTCTCTGGTGATTCGGTAACTGCTACAATGTAACATTATATGCGCTAATCTCTGAAAATTTGAATATTAATTATATATATATACGATGATAATCTACTATGATAAATAGACTCAACTAAGTAAGCTATTTTGTTTCGACTGCACATCATTATAGGGAAACTGTCGTTTCATGTAAGAGCAACGAATAGAAATGTATGTGTTTATCAGTCCTCAAATAGTGATGCATGCATGGAGCTGATTATATTTACTAAATAGGTGTGTAACCATCCTTGTATGCCAATGTGTATGTGGATGTATGCATGTGTGTATATCTAAGTATATTTGTGTATGTATGTATGTATGTATGTATGTATGTATGTATGTATGTATGTATGTATGTATGTATGTATTATGTATGTATGTATGTATGTATGTATGTATGTATTATGTATGTATGTATGTATGTATGTATGTATAAGCTACTGGTAACATTTATTCCAGTACAACCTGTCCCATGGTCGGGTCGTTGGCGACTAAACTGGCAACCTCACCAATGTTTCTTGGTGAGGAGGGTGACTTTGGACATCCTGCAGGACTAAAAACAAAACCTGTCAAAGGGCAAAGGAGCTCTTAAGAGTCAATGGCCATCCAAAATCACCGGGAGAGATGACCCCTTAGCCTTTGTCAAGGCAGAATTCTAGGAGAAGGAAAAGTCTGATATAACACCTGCAACCATGATGGTATCCAATGATGTTGACTTGTTCTTCTTTTTGGTAAATATCATCTTGGTTAAGAGAGTGGGACTGGCTTTGTGCAGTGCCTTTGCTCACTATAAAAGCTTCACGGCACAGGCATTGCTTTATATCTGGAGATCTCTCTGCACTTGTCGTCACATGGTACCATGGGCCCAGCACTATGTGTCAATAATTGTCACAAGTGTAGTGTTTGTACCAGAGTTTTCAAGTCACTGGCTGGACTAAAAAGTCACACTCGTTCAGCGCATCGGTAGGAGTTCTCCTACATGGATATAAAGTAGTGGCCGTACTCGAAAACGAGTTGGAAGCCACCATATATATGCATATATATACACATATACACATATGGAGGGGGCAGAGGCAAATGTCTGAATACGCACGTTTTCCGTTCCTTCCTCATCTCACTCTCTATATTTCTATTTCATCTTTTATTTCTCATTCTATCTACTGATGAAGAATTAATGTCCGAAACGTTAAGACTCTTTTCCTATTATTTCAAGCGTTAAACTTATATATTTCTTCATTGTACTGTCTCGTTTGCTTTGTTATTCCTGTTTACTTTTTACATACATGTTTTTGTATATATACATATATATGCATATATATATATACGGGATAACAAATTATTCTTATAGGTAGTCCACCTAGACCGACCAGTTCAGAGAAACAATTGTCAGCAATGTGATTAAAGCCCTTATTGTATAGCAAACCGTGTCACTCTTCTTTCTTGATTTATAATATATATATATATATATATATATATATATATATATATATATATATATATATATATATTTGTTTCTACTTTAGGCACAAGGCCAGCAATTACCCAGTGCATTACTGGTACTTTATTTTATCGACCCCGTAAGGATGTAAGGCAAAGTCAACCTCGGCGGTATATATATATATATATATAGATATATAGATATATATATATATATATATTGATAGATAGATATGTTTCTAGATAGATAGATAGATAGATAGATTAGATAGATAGATACGTACAAAGACACACACACACACACACACATACATACATACATATATGTGTGTGCGCGCGTGTGTGTGTGTGTCTGTGTGTGTGTGTGTGTGTATGTGTGTGTGTGTGTGTGTGTGTGTGTGTGTGTGTGTGTGTGTGTGTGTGTGTGTGTGTGTGTGTGTGTGTGTGTGTGTCTATGTATGTATGTATATGCATGTGTTCGATCCAATTTTTCCGTCTCCCGAATTATCTAACATTAGGAAGGCTTTCAGTGCCAGACACTGTAAACCAGCTGGAATTTGCTCGACCTATTAGACACGGGGATTAAATCTTCCCCAAACAACGCTCTACAAATCAATATAGTTCTGAACATAAGAAATAACAGGATGGTTAAAGTTGAAAAATATTTTATCATAGTTTTGAGCGATAAGGGCTGACTTTAAGCTAAGCAGGAGACGAATTGGCAGCGTCCTTAGAACAAAATACCTGACTTCAAATCCTGTTGAGATCAACTTTACCTTTCATCTTTTCGAGATCGATAAAACTGACCTGCCAACCTCTAAAAACTCAAACGGGGGGTACCATGAAAAAGTGCCCCCAAACAGGGAAAAATCAGGCAAAATGAGGAGATTTTACATAATGAAAGTTATACCCATTTTCATAAGAGAAGTCATTTCTCATCCACTCCAAAGGCTATTGCAAAGCTCCCCGTCGGACGGGGGTGTTGACAGGTCTGATAAAATAAAGTACAAGACCAGGCTGGTGGACTGCTGGATTTGTTAAAGTAGCTGAAGAATTGCCTTGCAGTATTTGTTCCGGCTCGTTGCATTCTGATTTGGTGGGGGAGCTTAAACCGTAGCCCAGTTTAACACCACCACTTCACACTTGTTATACGTATTGCGGCCATATCTCCAGTTTAAGGATAACTTCTTCCCCTCTTCCCATTAGTCTAGCAAAAAATCAAAAACGCTCAAAGAATCAAAGCCTTCTTTCCTTGACAAAGTAACAGAAAATATTAAACATATTAAATAACATATTATGTTATAAAATGTGAACCAAAATGGAATCGCTATTTGCTTAATAATGAGTATGGACATTCTGACTAGGACTGCTTTCATAATTTGTTTCGATTTCAGTTTTGCTATTTAATACATGATAAATAGCTAAGTATCTCATGTTCCATCATCTGTCTGATCGAGACAACAACAACAACAAGGAAAATTAAAAATACATAAACTGCAGCTCTCTTCAGTTCGATAAAAATAAGAAAAAAATTAATAGACGTAATCACTTACAGAGCGACAGCAACAGTAACTACTACTACTTAATACTACTACTACTACTACTACTACTGCTGCTGCTGCTGCTGCTACTACTACTACTGCTATTACTACTACTACTACTACTAATACTAGTACTATTACTACAATTACTACTACTACTACTACTACTACTACTAATACTAGTACTATTACTACAATTACTACTACTACTACTACTACTACTACTACTACTACTACTACTACTATTACTACTATTACTACTACTACTAATAGCTAATGACAGAACCTCTGTGTGGTCGATCAAACTGTTAGAAATAACAGGCAAATCTCCCTTAAAACACTCTTTCATCTCAAACTATCGAAAGTATTCATTAGGTAATGTAATTTTCTCCTACATATCCCTCATAAGATGTGATGAACTCGGCTAGAATGCCTTTGCACGTAGGCCTCGAAGTCGGGGTGGATACGGGGCTAAACAGTAACAACTGCTACTGCTGCTGCTGCTGCTACTACTACTACTACTACTACTGTTACTACTACTACTATTACTACTACTACTACTTCTACTGCTACCATTACTACTAACATTACTACTACTACTACTACTACTACTATTACTACTACTACTACTACTGTTACTACTACTACTACTACTATTACTACTACTACTACTATTATTATTACTACTACTACTACTACTACTACTACTTCTACTGCTACCATTACTACTACTACTACTACTACTACTACTACTACTGTTACCAATTCAATAACAACAACTACAGTAGCGAAAAAAAAATGTTTAATAATATAAACGGTTTTATCAACCGCAGTAATTACAACTACAACACTAACAACAACAAAACTAACAACAACAACAACAACAACAACAACAGCAAAAGCATTCATTCAGAATGCATCGACGCGAAAGTAATTTTTCATTATAGCGAAAACAACAAAGAATATTTTACCCTCACAACAACAATAACAACATTTTTCAGTAGCAACAGCAATAACAACAGCAGCAATAACAACAACAATAACAACAACAATAACAACAACAATAAAAACAACATCATTGTTCAACGAAACCGGGGCAGCAACAATAATGACAATCACAATAGCAAGAATGTTCGGCAAGAATGTAACAGTAATAAGAACAGTTACAATAACAAGCAATCTTCAGTGTGAAAGTAATTACTAAATCAACAACAACAACAACAACAATAAGAGCAACAGCAGCAATAAAAAACATCAACAGTAACAACAGCAACCTCAAAATTAACAATTTTGATAATGATTTTGAAGTAGCGGGACCTTTATAAATTTCATGTTTTATCATTTTTAATTTCTATTTTGATCTTTATAACACTTTTTCAATAAGTTAAATATTTAGATTATGTCATCGATTTTTTTTATAATTAAGGGTTTTTGATAGTGTAACACTTGAACACATACTGTGGTAACGACAATGATGTTATACATAAGGATTTCTTTACTTTTTTCGCGAAAAGCGAACTAGCCAATTACACCAACTCACACACCCTATGATATTATAAGCAATAATATTTTCTATATTTTCAACTCAGACCTTAAAGGACCGTAACTCTATGCTGCAAAGCATGGTGTCCGATGCTCTACCAATTCTTCCAATCCACCACCCTACTGTCTCCTTAAATAATGGACACTTTACATAATTGTTTCTACTTTAGGCACAAGGCCAGCAAATACCCAGTGCATTACTGGTACTTTATTTTATCGACCCCGTAAGGATGAAAGGCAAAGTCAACCTCGGCGGGATTTGAACTCAGATCATAAAGGGACGTAACTATACTGGAAAACATGGCGTCCGACCCTCTACCGATACTGCCAATAATGTAGTCTTACGTGTTGGAATACAGTGGTCATGCCTGGAGTACTTTGAATCATAGGAATATATTGGGTAACAGTTCTACATACCCTTAAAAACAAGATGGACATGGCTAGGATGCTTTTGATCATAGCTTTCCTGGACCAGAGCAACAATAACAAAAGTTATCTTCAGTAATACAATAATCAGCGTGGAACGAAAAACAAAAAAGCATTAAAAATGACAAAAGACAGGACCAAAAGTCAGACAATGATTAATAACGTTTTTATTTAGTCACAAATTAAACCTTATCTAGTAAATCTATGATCAAACACGTTCCAGCCGGTTCAATCCAGTTGAGCTGGCTAGCCGCAGGTGTGAGCCTCGCGAGATGGAATGCCTCTTCCAGAGCATCTCCCTTACCATCCTCCGGGGAAACGCCTTCTCCATTCTGTTCGCCGGGAGCTGTGGGGAGGCCAGCACGTGGGACCCCATTTGCTCATAATACAGAGAGATGGAAGCGATGACAGTGGGAGTTCGGCACTTCTGTGTTCGGACCTGGTGTGGAGCGTCAGTTGTCCGCAAGAAAGTAAAAGTTCTTTGGTTTCTGTAATCATTAGTATTAGAATTATTAGTAAATACAGAACAAAATGTTATAACATCATTCAATCCACCTGCTATTTTTGCAGGTCATGCAACCATGTAGAGGATCGTAGTTGTTGTCGCTGGTGTTCTTATAGTTATTATTGTTATTGTTTTTGTTGATGTTGATGTTGATGTTGCTGTCTAGCCCACAAGTCAACCTTGTTTAAACAAGTATATCATCTAAAGTATCTAAGCACCAATATGTATCTTCTTTTTTAAAATTATGAAGTGTGTTTTGAGGAAGATTTGGCAGCTATTTTTTATATATCGCAAGACACATTGGCTGGCTCACTAGTGGTTGATAATTAATTAGAGTGATAAAATTATCTAGTCTTTCAATCATTCAACATATATTCTGCAAATTCAATCTATAAGCGGAACAATAAAAATATACAAGATTTTTTAATATGTAACTTTTTATTGTTATTGGTATCTAAGATGTAATGATTAGCACCTTCTTTCTAGGAAGATTTCAATGATTCCAAATTCCCGAGCGAACGAAACAAAGGAACATTGAATAATGTAGCCATAGATGTATTATGCCCCCCCCCCCCCCCCCCCCAAAAAAAAACATGGGATAGATTCACTTAACTTTCGTTCTATAAGGATTTTATAAATGAGTAAGAATATCTGATTCTGGTTTTCAGTGTAAAAGTAGCGTGGGTTTTATATAGTACTAGCTGAATTACCCGCCTCTTGTTGCGTTTCACACATTTTTTTTCTTTTGTAAGAAAATGATGATTGATTTTAAATCAGTGATATAATTTATGGAGAAAAACTCTACATTTCAATATTACTCTGTAAAATTTAATGCATGAAAAATTGGAAAACATTATTTTTTGTAATATATCAAATCAAAATTACATTATTCTTATTTTGTTTCTTGTAAATAATTTTTTTCAAAATATCAATTCAAAACTTTTGTGAATAGGCATCATATCTTGTCATTTACCTATGGCTTAAATTTCATATAAATCGAAGGAAAAAAAATTTCAGCGGGGTTTTGTGCCCCCGAGGAACCCTTTCATTAAAATGAAATATACTTATCCAAGTACCCTGGGCAATGTAGTTTCAGAATATATATGGTTATGGGGTCTATCTTCAAAACCTTAGGAGGAGTTCGTGAACAAACAAACAAACAAACAAACAAACAGAAACTACAACTTTATATATATAGATATAAAAAGTATATATATAGTTGAATACATTTTGAGGTACTATATTCTATCTTTATATAAGTCTGAACATGTTTATGTAAAACCGAATGAGCTCACATGGGACGTTATATGTTTTTGTAAGTGGATGTATGGAAGCATCTTAGTGGATAGTATGTGTATTCGTAAGATAGCTTGTATCATTGAATATGAAAGTGAATATGTGTGTATATATATATGTGTGTATATATATATGTGTGTAAGTTGGCAAAAATAAATTGTACCTGTAATTCCATGGGCCAGCCTTATCACGCTGAATCTCCCTGGGAACTACGTTAAAGGTTAATGTCGAAGTGGGATGCTCAGCCACATGCAGATTAATTTGACGAGAATTATGTTCTCTTGTTCGAACAACTGAAACATTCCTTGTCTAAACCGACGAAGGTCTAACAACAATAACATATACATGTGTATTTATATATATACTTTTAACGATATCTTATAAACTCGTATAAGCGTCTGGGGAAAGGTCCCTAATTTGATGCCTCTTTTATTTTGGAGGTGTGGTTAAATTTGGGCTTGAAGCTTTGGGTAACGCTTTTGTTCCGTGTATGAACAGAAATAAATAACGTGAAAGTCCAGAAAAACAAGATTCACTATTTAGCCTTAATAAAGAGAATATCGAAACTCTACTTCAGTATTGAGTACTCTTTTCTCTCGGCCGTCAACTACATACGGATATATATATATATATATATATATATATATATATATATATATATATACAGAGATATGCATACACACACACACATGCACACATTCACGCACACTTAAACGTACATACACACATACAAGCATACATACATACATACATACATACATACATACATACATACATACATACATACATACATACATACATACATACATACATACATGTATGTATGAATATACACATTGATATACATTCATATATATAAATAAATAAAAATGTATGTATGTATATATGTGTGTATATATCTCTTTATGTATAAATGTGCACATAAACACATACAATACAAAACAAGGTTGCGTGTATGGCAGTACATATGTAGCCATGTGAGGAAAACATGGTGTTTTGTCCTGAATGTTATACCACCAGTTAATCAGTGACCCTTGTTATGATTGCTGTTGTATCAACACTAAACTCATTGATCCGAATTTGAAAGTAACGTAGAATCATAGGTTTGAAGTGAGATGAATGCAGGTGAGAAGGAAATTCCGTTCCAGAAGAATTCCGTTCATAGTTATGTCATTATGGTGGAAATATAGGCTCCTTGGCGTCTAAACATACATTGTAAGGCAGTTCTGTTGGATACGTACGTGTGCAAGATATGTGACTGTCTGGTTAAAATGTAAGAAGAAATTCCAGTAAGAAAAAATATTCATATTGTTACTATTAAGTAAAGAAAAGTGAATGTCAGAACGAGGATATAATTTAGTGGTGCGAAAAGCAATATATCTGGTTATATGGGCAAGGAGTTAATTTTAACTCTATGTTTACTGCAAAGCTATAAGTGTATCGTTTTCTTAAACGGCACATAA
>OZ024742.1:243308469-243323469 GCA_964016885.1 Eledone cirrhosa
GGCCAGCCACACGAACCTGTAACAGATCCTGAACAAGCAATGCCTGTGCTTTGAATGTTTTTTAAGTGGGGAAAGGCCTTGCACTCGACCAATCCCACTCTCTGAGCATCGAAAACACTACCCGAAAAAAACACTACCCGAAAAGGAGAACTGGTCAACATCATCGGATGCTTCCGAAGCCGCAGGTTTTCTTTTTCAGAGGTTCCCTCTCCTAGAAAGGTGTTGTGACAGCAACTGGGGCCTTTCACTCCCAGGTGAAAAAAAAAAAGTACTATTTGGATGGCTGTTGACTCTGCTGAGTTCCTCCGCCCTTTGCCAGGTCTTGTATTTCATCCCGCAGGGTGTCCAAATATCACCCTCCTCACCAAGCTAGCTTGGTGGGGTTGCCGGTTTAGTCGCCAAAGACCCGACCATGAGACGGGTTGTACTGGGTTACATGTTACTCGCAGCACTCGAGAGAAACATACATACATACATACATACATACATACATACATACATACATACATACATACATACATACATACATACATACTAGTGTTGCATCGATCAACCATCAGATAATTGGTATTGGTATTGGTTAATCAGCCATTTTGCTGATTAATCGGCCATTATTGTTTTAAAAAAACATATTGGATTCGACGCGTAGAAATCTATTTCTCGTTCTATCTTCTGACGAAGGACTAACGTCCAAAACGTTAAGTCTCTTTTCATACTATATTAAACTAATAAATATATTCATTGTATTGTATCGTACCCCTATTTTTGTATTCGTTTACGTTTCACATACACACACGCATACGCACGCGTGTGCGCACACTCACACACATACATATATATATACGAGTATATATATATATATATATATATATATATATATATATATATATATATATATATATATATTGAGAGAGTAGGATTAGGAGAGAAGATGATTAGATAGATAGATATAAACAATGTGTACTGTTAAGAGAAGCAATAGTGATTTTGCTGTTATTCTAATGCTATTGTTATTTTCAGTTAAAAAGACATTCTTTTCACTCAGTCTTTATCCCAAGTCTAAACATGGAGACCTTGAGATCAGCTCATTTGCAAGAAAAAGAAATAAAAGAAGAGAAAACTCCTAATTATCCTAGAAACATTGTAGCATAGGGAAATAAATTGATCGCTTTCAACACTCCTTGAATCAACAAAGGGTGGACTCTTGTTACAAACGAAACAGCTTTCTATTCGTCAATATTACACAACTGGTTTCGTATTCTCTTGTATGTATTTACAAGCAGGAAGAGAAAGAATAAAATATGAGAGGAAGAAAAAAATATATATATAAGCAAAAAGAAAAGGAAGTGGGAAAAAGACAGACTCGACGCTCGATATTAAAAGCATTGTTGAGGAGAATAGCCAACGATACCCACTGTATCAGCCATTCCACCTCACGTGGCTCATTCCTCAGCCGCGATACCCTCGTCCCGTTTGGCGGGTGAAATGGCAGTCCATAGACTGAGAACACCAGAGGTCTCGATGGAAACTGGCACAAAACTCAGTCAGTCAATGCCCGGTACAAGTTCTTTGTCATTCTCTCTACCATAGTTTCCTCTCTCTTCTCGTCTCTTCTCTCTCTCTTTCTCTTAACTCTCTCACACTCTCTCTCTTTGTTTTCTTGTATATCTCTCCCTCAAACAGAGATGTACATTTTTCAACGAGTTATGTATTCGTTTCCCACTTTACATTAATTACTGTTTCATCATATTTGTGCTTTCTATTCTCATTTATCTAAGACTTGAGAATTACTTGTGTCACATGACGTGTAATTTGACATTGTGGATAATAATTGTTTCTACTTTTGGCACAAGGCCAGCAATTATCCCAGTGCATTACTGGTACTTTATTTTATCGACCCCGTAAGGATGAAAGGCAAAGTTAACCTCGGCGGGATTTGAACTCAGACCGTAAAGGGCCGTAACTCTGTGCTTGCAAAGCATGGCGTCCAACCCTCTACCGATACTGCCAATATGTCTATGTATGTGTTTGTTTGTACTCCCAACGTCGACGCCAAGCGGTTTTAGCTGCAACCGTTTGGCGTCGCGGTCGGGATTTTACATCTGTATCTCCCCATGCATTGAGTGCTCCTGTAATTAGTAGTCTCCTCGGTCTCAGCACCACAGACTCTCGCTCTCTCCCCCCCCCCTCTCTCTCTCTCTCTCTCTCTCTCTATATATATATATATATATATATATATATATATATATATATATATATATATATATATATATATATATAAATATATCAGTCTAGAACTAGCTGTTGAAGCAGCAAGAACTCAGCTATCGGGTCCCGACCTCTTTATAATATGTGTGCATGTGTGCGTGTGCGCGTGTGTATGCGTGTGTGTGTGTATGCAAAAGGCAAACAATATATATATATATATATATATATATATATATATATGCCTGCACAACCAAAAGATAAGATCAAGATAAATAATGAATGCGTAAGCATGTAATAATATGCATTCATTCTTCAAAAATATTCATATAACGAAACCTCAATTCTCATTAACTAGTTTTTTCTAATATTCTTACACAGTCATTCTGGCGCCAGTTCAAAACATTTCGTGAACGATGAACTAATTAATCCCCTGCATTTTTTAAACGTACTTTAAGAATCCCACCTTTCTTAGTAAAATAAATTGATTATTTCATTTAACCTTGAAGCATATTCCATTTAAAATTGAAACCCACAGTATTTTTTTATTTTTAACATAGATGGAGACAAGTTGATGTAGCAATTCACTTCTTTAGGTTAGTATAATAATGATTATTTCTGCAACGTGTCATAGATTTTTCTGACACTGTTAGGTGCAAACAAATATAGGGTGTCCTCCAAAAATGTGTACATACTTCAATAGCATTCTAATAAAAGTATGTATATATTTTGGGGGGACACTCTGTATATAGGCTCTGATTTTAGGAACCCAGAAACTATATAATATAAATTGAATATTAATTAATTATCCATTATATACTATTTGGTGCCTTATTATAAATTAAACCGATTTCTTAAAGGCTCTCATATCTTCCGCTTGTAAAAGTCATGATTGTCTTCCTATATTCTTATCAATATACTTGTATAAAGATCTGTTTGTGAAACTATTGAGAACATTTGATCAAGACAATCACTAATAATAATCCTTAAGAATCAATATTGATTACTAAGGCAGACGTCTATGTAAAAAATTCTTTAATACAATGAAATTAGACTAACGTTTAACTCCTCGTAAAACAAAATCCAACATATTTGTAATCAATTGTAGTTAAACTGCAGAATTTTGGTTCGTATTTTTAACTTTTCTGATTTATAAATCTAGTACAAAAAAAAAACCATTTGGCAATAATTGCTACCAATTAAGGTATATAAATATATTCGAGATAAAAAGAAGTTAAACGTATAAGTTTGTGAATCGATAAATAAATATATATATACAGAAGTAAGCTTTATTTCTTCTTTATGTTTTTCTGTTCAACTTCTAGCTGTCTGATGAAGTCATAACTGTTGCATAACGGTTATCACCGAAATATATATAAATCAGCGATTATGAATAAACTTGTACTACATGGTTATAAATAGACTCCGGAGGAAACAGACCCACTTTTGTAATTAGTTGAGTGCATTCGTTCGGTTACATTTCAAAATCGAGATTAAACAAATAACATTTCCAAAACTTCGCATAAAGTTTCTCTTTATTTAGGTTTGAATAACGTAGAACATTAATATAGAACTAGAAATGAAACTTGTCAAGTGGTGACAAATTCTCACAAAGATTCCAACGGTCAACTATACATGGATATGAGATAGGCACCATCAGGTTCTCTCCTGTGCACCCTCATCCTCCTTTGGATATAGATAGGGCGGAGGTGAATTGATGAGAATTTGGTAGCCAAAGCATTTTATTTGAAGCATTTAGTAAACATGGGAGTTTGTCTTAGTTGCTAGAAAAGGAATGAAATACTCAATTTAAAAATCTGACATGATACAACCGACTGTTTTACTGATGGATACAGGTGCTGTAGTTAATATTATTAGTATATAAAATTCCGGGGGGGGGGGGTGAGACTAACATTAGCACCAGTCTACTCTAATTTCAATTTCATCTTTAAAAGGGTTGTATATGAATATTATATAGTGAATTTTATGTTGATAATTCTTTCAAAGCAGTATATCTTGACTTCCAGCTGCATACCTTTCTAGACGAGTTTCGTTCGATATCTTATCTAAATCAAAGAAATATTTAGAGATATGTATACCAAATTAGACTTGCTATAGTGAACCTTTCCAATATATGTATAATTTTAGTAGGCGAACAAATTAGGACAATATTTTAAAATTCAATACCAACTAAAATATAAAATATTATTTAAGATCCCTCTGACATACAGCTTAGTGGAATATATTAGATAAATCCACCGCCTTTTATGGCACGCATGTAAAGAATCCCTCAGACTTCCTCATTACTTTTCACATCATCTAGACAGCTCGTGAATCTAACCTTTACTCCTTATCTCTATTCCGAAGGAACCTAACAGCTGTTACACTATGATTATCTTCATGCCGGGTTTCTACTCTATAGAAAATGATCTTCCATTGCTTAAATATATTTAAAATAGCTGTTGCACAGGACAGAACAAGGTCATATAATTCATGAATGAGGAGCATTATTTTTGACACGAAATGCATTCATTATATATACTAAATGAAGGACGGTGGGTTGGCAGTATCGGTAGAGGGTCGGGCGCCATGCTTTGCAGCATAGAATTACGGCCCTTTATGATCTGAGTTCAAATCCCGCCGAGGTTAACTTTGCCTTTCATCCTTGCGGGGTCGATAAAATAAAGTACCAGTCACGCACTGGGGTCTATTTAATCGACTTTCCCCTTCCCCTAAAATTGCTGGCCTTGTGCCTATATAAGAAACCATTATATATGCTAAATGAATAATTCAGTTTTGGTTTTCCTTCCTTTTTATCCCATAGGAACTAATTATAACACTGAAAATAGGATGTGTATATTTTTTTTATCATTTCAATTTTAACAGGCTGCAATGTTTCATTTAATTTGTTGTTTTATTAAAGTATACCAAATAAATTTATTGCGGTGAGATTGTTCTGGTGAGATTATATAAACTATACGTTGCTACCTGGATATTTTTTAAAATATCTGAGTTATATATATATATACATATATGTGTGTGTGTGTGTGTGTGTGTGTGTGTGTGTGTGTGTGTGTGTGTGTGTGTGTGTGTGTGTGTGTGTGTGTGTGTGTGTGTGTGTGAGAGAGAGAGAGAGAGAGACAGAGAGAGAGAGAGACAGAGAGAGAGAGAGAGAGAGTCCCGGGTTCAATCGGGGGTAACCACAGTAAGTAAGGTACTCAATACATTAGTAGGGTATATACAACAAAATTAAATATAGAAATGGCTTCTACAGGACTAGAACTGTTTCATTCAAAGGAAATCATCAGGGCTTTCCTGATTATTTCCTTTGAATGAAACATATACATACATACACACGCACACACATACACACACACACACACATATATATATATATATATATATATATATATATATATATATATATATATATAATGTGGTCTACCCCGCTAATCCGTTAGCAAGTAGTTCAGTTAGATCCAGAGATTGGTTCCATGTTTCGCTGAGTCAATGCCTCATTGTTTCCGAAGATAACAGTATGATCGAACCCATATATTATGTCTGATCGTATACAGTATACAATCCTCTAACAGCTATAAATGAGTCAATTATATCAATATGACCAACCCTCCGAAACGATTGGAAAACAATGAATGTAATAGTCCATAACCTCCCTTATTTTCGTAATTCCTATTAAACAGGTTTCAACATTTGGCTTACAGAAAACACGGGAATGAAATCAACTTACAAAAGTAAACTAACGTATGAACAACTCCTTCTTTTCAAGCTTGGTGCCTTGCCAATTGGGTTACGCTGACAATTCTTAAAGTTACGATGATCGGAACAGTAAATATCGGGTCAATTATATGTACGTCGTACTATATATATATATATATATATATATATATATATATATACACATATACACACATATATATATATATATATATATATATATATATATATATATATATATATATATATATATATATATATATACACACATATATATATATATATATATATATATATATATATATATATATATATATATATATATATACACACACACACAAATAAAGATTCTGCGAGAATCGCATTTCGGCGGGCAGAAAGAGCGAAGCGAAATGCAAAAGTCAGAAATGATACTGCAAAGTAGTCAATAGTTAAAAACCTGAGCTAAACAATGTGTTAAGAAGCCATACAAAGCTGAAAAGGTGGTCAAGAAAGCATTAACCACCCAAGCCAAAAAACCAAATCAAGCTAAACAGGTCAAAACAAAACGTGTGTCTATGTGTGTGCACGCGCGTTTATGTGTGTGTTTGTGAGTGGAACCAATACTTAATATAGGAATGTTATAGCTTCATGGAAACATCTCACCGTTTCGTTAAGTGTCTGTAAGTAGGCACAATGTGTGAAAGCAACAACTATTTAGATTTAGAGACACGCACGAAAAATAATATATGTATATATATATATTATTTTTCGTGCGTGTCTCTATATATAAATATATATATATATTCCTAACGATCGACTTTCGTCAAATCGGACCGAGGAAACAATGTTTCCGTTGGTCTTTCCAATTGCTAATACTATCTATCGGTCGCAACTCCAGGTAGAAGGAGCAACGTGAAATAAAGTGTCTTGCTCAAGGACATAACGCATCGCCTGGTCCAGGAATCGAACTCACGACCTCACGATTGCGAATCCAGTTCTCTAACCACTCAGCCACACGCCTTCACTATATATATATATATATATATATATATATGTATATATATATATATATATAGAGAGAGAGAGAGAGAGAGAGAGGAGGGGGGGACAGTTATAGACATACTTAATTAGAGAAAAAAGAAAAAAAGAAAAAGACGCTCACATATTCAGACAACACCCCCCCCCTCCTTCCTTCCTTGTAAACTTCACAGTATTCTTTCAGTTGCACTTGCAGACTATGTACCATTTGTGGCAGCCAAACACTGCCTCTGATGTTATCACCAATGTCTACTTCCACACGCCTTCATCTAAAGTACTGGCTGGCCATATTTCTTCATATTCTACTTTATCGCTATTTCTTCGAAATTGGAGAATTGTGAGATGGTATGTGAGCTGCTCTTTCTTCCTTCTTCTGCTTCTTCTTCTTCTTCTTCTTCTTCTTCTTCTTCTTCTTCGTCGTCGTCGTCGTCGTCTTCTTCTGCTTCTTCTTCTTCTTCTTCTTCTTCTTCTTCTTCTTCTTCTTCTTCTTCTTCGTCGTCGTCGTCGTCGTCGTCTTCTTCTTCTTCTTCTTCTTCTTCTTCTTCTTCTTCTTCTTCTTCTTCTTCTTCTTCTTCTTCGTCGTCGTCGTCGTCGTCGTCGTCGTCTTCTTCTTCTTCTCAATATCATTATCATCATCATCATCATCATCACCATCATCATCATCTACCACAACTGATATCATCATCATCATCATCATCATCTACCACAACTGATATCATCATCTTTATCATCACCATCATCATCCTCACCATCATCATCATCCTCGGCATCATCATCAGCAGCAGCAGTAGCAACAACAGCAGCAGCAGTTACACTATTATTTCTGCTCTTCTTTTTCCCTCCTTTTCTACCTCCTCCTCCTCTGCCTGCTTTTTTTTTCTTAATCTTTACATTCATTTTCAACAAATCCCCCTCCATCAATGTTATTTCTTCCTCTTTTAAATATAAGTTTATTGGTAGTCTGAGCTTCGGGATAAAGCACTCATACTCCGTAAGTTTGGGATAGTGTGTGGCCGCGAAACGTATACATATACACCAGGTCCGAACGCAAAAGAACCAAACTTCCATTGAACCATTCCAGCTCACGTGGCTCACACCCGCGGGTAGCCAACTCTGTGCCCATAGTGGTGAGCAGGGAAGTGGCCCTGGGGCTAAGATTCCCAATTTAGACTATGATTTATGTCCCTGTGTATATATATACAAGACATTTTTCAACACTTCTGACAGCAACGATTCTGAGTTCAAATCTCACCCAGACTGAATTTGCTTTCCATTATTTTAAAGTACCAGTAATGCACTGAGCAATTGGTGGCCTTGTGTCAAAAGTAGAAACAATTATATTTAGGTCGACTAGGGTATGGGATTGGCAGCATCCGATCTTTGCTATATTCGCCCTTATTTTTTAAATATAATTCAGTTTAAATATATTTATGCAACATACAAAATTTCACAATGTCATGAAAAGTCATTGACATTATATAAAAATAATTGAGTAGTATCTAATGAATGCAAAACACACTATTAACCCCTTACAATTTACATTACTCTATATTTACTATTATATTTTCACAGCAGGGCGGCGGATTGGCAGTATCGGTAGAGAGTCGGACGCCATGCTTTGCAGCATAGAGTTACGGTCCTTTACGGTCTGAGCTCAAATCCAGCCGAGGTTAACTTTGCCTTTCATCCTTACGGGGTCGATAAAATAAAGTACCAGTAACGTACTGGTGTCGATTTAATCGACTTTCCCCTCCCCAGAATTGCTGGCCTTGTGCCTATACTAGAAATCATTGTTATTATTATTATTATTATTATTCCTTGCATCAGATCGTGCAGTTGTGGGATTATGTTGACCTCCTAATTCTAATGAAAAGCAAAAATGGCCTCAACGCTCTCCACACCCATCTCCGAATGAATTTCAGCTCAGAAAACAGAAAGGACAAAACTATACATGGTAAAGCGCTACGGACAACGCTTTACCGTTTCTACCACACAAATCGACATATTTTATCGAACCCAGAAATGTAAGGTGGCGTCAATACTAATATTCCTTTTCATTGATTAGTGTGGCTGATGAAAAAGATGAGAACTGATAACATCGCTTAAACAATAAGATATCGACTTACGTATCATGAAAATGGGGTTAGACTGAACTACATCCCATATTCATTCCTTTAGCTATAATTTGAAAACGAGGAAATGTTTAGGGTATGTGTTTGGAGAAATTGTATATTGCGACATCCATGTATCTCCTATGGTTATTAAGAATTGGTAGAGCATCGGACAAAACGCGTTATGGTATTTGACCGTATTTCTTTACGTTTTGAAATAAATATCCTGTCAGAGTCGACTTTGTCTTCCATCCATATCGGCTTCATAAAACTTTACTGGGATCCATTAAATCGACTTAATCCTCCCTAACAAAATATGTGACTTGGAGCTTATTTTATATATTATTGGCAGTATCGGTAGAGGGTTGGACGCCATGCTTTCCAGCATAGTTACGTCCCTTTACGATCTGAGTTCAAATCCCGCCGAGGTTGACTTTGCCTTTCATCCTTACGAGGTCGATAAAATAAAGTACCAGTAATGCACTGGGTAATTGCTGGCCTTGTGCCTAAAGTAGAAACAATTATTATATATATTGGATTGGCGGTATTGTTAGAGCGTTGGACAACTGCTTTGCAATATTCTAAGTTCAAATTTCGTCGAGATCAACTTTGCCGTTCAGTCAAGTACTGAGGTCGATATAATCGTGTTTCTCCTCCCTCTAAATTGCTGGCCTTGTGCCAAAATGAGCAACCATTAGTGGTAGTAGTAGTTTATTATGCATGTTTGAGATATTCTCTTGGTTTCGTTTGCCATTTGGCTCCATTTCATTTCAATCACATTTCTAATGTTCTTCATGTAGATAGTAGATTCGTTGCGATTTTTGGTTTCATATTTCCTTAAAAATTTTAGTTTTCATGACTGATTTTCTTTTTAAATAATAATTGTTTTGCAATCGGAATGCTGCAGTTTTGGATCAACCCTTTTGAGACCATATTTCTGACGAAAAACATTGTCGATAACTTTCAAATAATTATGAAAATAATCAAGAATTTGGAAGGGTGTAGAAACAATCTTTCTCACTATCTATTTGTTTTTGTTTTTTGTTGTTTTTTGTAGGGGTATTTTTAGCATAACAAAGTTCTTCATTGTGCAGGGCTTTAAACACTTTAAACTTATCTCTATGGTTTTGTGAGCATAACTTAACGAAGGTCTTTATTTTGCAGGGTATTTAGATAAATATAAACATTTTACAATAAATGGCTTAGTTACCGAAAACTAGAGGCAGTTTCAGACAATTTGGTACCAAAAGGTAGACCCCGAGCTTGATGGTTGGATAACATCCATGAACTCGGGATCCAGTCAGATCAATTGGAGGCGGTTGCTTCTCTCAGGACACACAGAAAGGACTCTGTCACAACGTATCATTTAGATACGGATGCTTCTGAGTGGACCTGCTGAAAGGTATGTTTGAGGACTCTGGCCCCACGACGCCCTCAAGAAGAAGAAGAAGAAGAAGAAGAAGAAGAAGAAGAAGAAGAAGAAGAAGAAGAAGAAGAAGAAGAAGATTATTTATTTGAGTTCTTTACCGGCTCTGTCAATCCACTTTCATAATATATAATATTGTTGTAAATCAGTTAAATTTGCTTTAATGATATTTTTATTGACGGCCCCTGGAAAGATGAAATGCTAAGAAAGTCTTGATGGGATTTGAACTCGACCACAAATTGTCGTAACTAAATATAGTAAGGCATCCACCCCCAAAGCTCCTAGCATATATATATATATATACCATCCATCACCAATGATATCATATTAAAAATACTAGTATATTAGTCGAAGTAGCCGTACTACTGTTGCTTGTGCTGTCTCTGCTGCTGTTAGTATGTTTGTGTGAACGCAGTATTTCGCCAGAAAAATAAAACCAAAATGTTTGATAAGGTTCAGAAGGGCGCAAAGAAAGCTAAATACAGGAAACGATGCAAAACAAAGTCAAGTGACCCAAGAAGGGCGGCATGATAAGAAGTGGGTGTGGCAGCAATTTAAGAAGGTACTCCAAGTGATAGTGATATTTATTTTTACTACATTAGCCTTACTTCAATAAATAAGTAAATAAACAAGGTGTGGGATATGCAGAAATCTTGTGCCGTTGATATTTGAATAACATGTTCAGCATACATCTCAAAAGATGCGTGTTTATACATGTTTGAGTGCTTGCATGCTATGTACGTACGCGCGTGTGTGTGTGTGCGTATGTGGGTGGGTGTATGTGCGTATGTGTGTGTGTGTGTATGTGCGTGTGTGTGTATGTATGTGTGTGTATATGCGTATGTGTGTGTATGTGTGTGTATATGCGTATGTGTGTGTATGTGCGTGTATGTGTGTGTGTGTGTGTGAATGTGCATGTGTATGTATGTGCGTGTGCCTATGTGTGTATGTATGTGCATGTGTATGCTTGTTTGTAAGCACATATGAGACGCAGACCTTCCTAACTTGTGTAATCTTACGTTAAGTCAAGCGTTAGATATGCTTTTTGTACTTGAAAAAAAATTCTTGTTTCTTCTTTTCTTTTTAATTATCCTTTAGTTTAAAACATTTTTTCCGGGACATACAAAAATAAGCTACTAGTAATGTTAGCTATTAAATATATTCACCAAAACGGTAATGTCTTTGAGAATATCTTGAAACTGTATCTGTAAGAATCTGCGTAGGTTTCTCAAAGTATGAAAGCATTTTATCTGCAGCTGCTTTATGAACAAATGAATTCGGTATTCTAAGAAGAAAAATGTTTATTCTTTTTATGTTTTTTGAGAAATGCATACGAATTGATGTTTTTTTGTTTTTTTTTGTAAATTATTTTATAAATATTTATGTGATAACAACATTCTGAATTTAATCGGTATTGTGATTCTTATTAACTAATTTTTCGTTCACTTTCATTACACTTCTCAAAACAACTTTTATAAATTTATTTCTCTTTTTTAGTTGTTTTTTTGTTGTTGTTTTTTTTTGTTTTTTTTTGTTGTTGTTTTTTTTTTTGGGGGGGGGGGGGGTTGTGGAATTGTTATTATTTCAGTAATCATAGAGGGTGGTAAGTTTGCAGTATCAGTAGAGCGTTAAGCAGGATTTGCGGTATTTAGTTACGAATTTCAGAGTTCTGAGTTCAAATCCTACCGAAGTTAGCTTTTCCTTTCAACTTTATGGAGTCGATAAAATGGTTTCTTATATAGGCACAAGGCCAACAATATATGGGGAGGGGGGAAGTCGATTAAACCGACCCCAGGGCGTGACTGGTATTTTA
This sequence comes from Eledone cirrhosa, assembly GCA_964016885.1. Lineage (NCBI taxonomy): Eukaryota > Metazoa > Mollusca > Cephalopoda > Octopoda > Eledonidae > Eledone > Eledone cirrhosa. The sequence goes on from OZ024742.1 coordinate 243,320,780, forward strand.
TTTTATCGACCCCCGTAAGGATGAAAGGCAAAGTTAACCTCGGCGGGATTTGAACTCAGACCATAAAGGGCCGTAACTCTATGCTGCAAAGCATGGTGTCCGATCCTCTACCGATACTGCCAATCCACAATATGGAGTCGATAAAATAAATTACCAGTAACGTACTTGGGTCGATTTAATCGACTTTCTCCTCCCTTCAAATTACTGGCTTTGTACCAAAAGTAGAAACAGTTATTTCAGCAGTCAAGAGGGCGAAGGATTGACAATATCGGTAGAGCGTTGGACAAAATGATTTGCAGTATCTAGTTATAATTTGTGGGGTTGTATCAGACAACTGTTATTACATGTAGAACAAATCCGGCTATCTACCGAGTCTGTGGTGAAAATTGAACTGCCACTTTACTTCAGAAAGGAAGTCTGTCTCTGCCAGCTAGCTATGATGAAGGAAGCTGTATGGTGGGCACGTCTAAAAGATTTGATGACATGAACCTTCCTCTCCGGCCAACCCCTCATCAACTTCTTCAGCAGTACAGTACTATTGTCATCGTTATCGTCGTCATCACTATTATACTATTTATGATATATGTACTCTACTCTATTGGAGCCTTTTTACAGCTCTAAATAGAGTAAGTTTGTTCTCTGATCAATGGGTGGCAGTAGTTCCAGCTGCACGCATCGAAAGACTGGTGTAGTGGTTCTGAGAACAATGCGGCTTTGCAGATTATCAATGCAAATTGACAATGGAAAGGTGCTCCCGCTCGAGTTAGAAGAGAACTATTGACCTTCAGGAGAAGCAGCGACCCCTGATTGTATTCAGCAACCGAAACAAATATGAAGTACACCAAATCCAATGCTCCTAGGAGCGGTCCTGGTTCTCCTTATTTGCGAGTGTAAACTCGGTCAGATTAGATTAGATTAGATTGTTCTCTGAGCTTTGGGCAGTCGTCTACTGCAACTGGCAGTAGAACGTCCTGTGAGGAGTGTAATGACGGCGCTTATAAGAAAAGACATGATTAAGGGGGACATAATCGATAATTTGCGTTATCTATACCAGCAGTTTACGTTCTGCATTTAAACCAAACCAAGATAAACTTTGCCTTTCATGCTTATGGATTTGATACCAAAGTACTGAGGTTGGCTTCATCGATTATGCCTTCTCCAGAACGATGTAACTTGTAGTAGTTAGAAATCAATATTGCTGGAGAAAAACAGTGTGAGTGTGTATGTGTGTGCGAGCGTGCGTCTGTATGTATGTAGACATCACGTGATTAGAAGATGGCGCTGGAATTTGAAAATTGAATTGAATTAGTAACTTTCGCCGTATTTTTTACAATAGAAAATAGTCTAAAAATATCAGGGCATATGAACCCCCAGAAATATATACACATATATATACTGGGTGTCCCAAAAAGGTGTATACACACTTTGATTACCTGTACAGGCAATATTTATTAGAAGGCACAGCCTTTCCTCAAAATAAAATGATCTACAGACATAATTCAATTGTATGCAAACACCTAAAAATGTTTTCATAATTTAAATAATGCATATAAAACAGAATTTCAATGCATTTTTTTTTTTTTTGCTGTTGGGATATACTGTTTATATATAATGTCTAATAAAGCAATCAAAACGCGCAGTGTAAATAAATCCCTCTATCTATAAATCTGACCAATATCTGAAGCTTTCTCTTAGAAGCTGATCAGATAATGTATCTTCTTTTTAAAAAAAACACTCAATTAATTCTATAGAAAGAATGGTAAACTTAATTCGTCGCCTGGTTTAACACGAATGTTCGGTCCTTGAATATCTTTTCTGAAATCCACTCCATTGCAATCATTTGAGCTAGGTCTACTCTCGCCTCCTTCCACCAATCTCAAATGCTTTTAAAAAGGGTCATGGCTGCTATCCTTTCTCCTCTGGCTTAGTAATAAAAAGAAAATATTTCTAATTTTGTTCTAAACCAATTTTTAATTATAAAACTCAGTATATACCATTCTAGGCGTTGAATTGGCAGAGTCGTTAGAACATGCGGTCAACTTTGCCTTTCGTCCATTTATGGTCGATAAAAAAGTACCAGTCTAGTAGTAGGGCTGATTCTTCTCTGTGTCTCTTTCACACTCTCTATCCTTCTCTGGAAGAAATTTATTATATTCAGAGGTGGAGAGGGATGGGCTCCGCCAGGTTTAAAGTTGCCCTAGAAACGCCGTATGTCAATCCGGTGCCCCTGCGACACCCTCGGGAGTTTTGGGACCATCCATCCATATACCAATCTAACAACCAAAATTTATATATATATATATATATATATATATATATATATATCAGGCAGACTTGGAGTCTGGCCTGGAATTCCAACTCACATTACGTGCCGGCTGCTTTAGAAACATTTGTAACCAGGATTGAGTAATAAATCTCATATGTAACACCTCCACTTTGTTCTTATTATATATATATATACATATATATACATATATATATACACATATATATATATATATATATATATATATATATATATATATATATATATATTTTTATATATATATATATATCATGATCACTGTTTTCGAATTAGTTAATCTGTAGCAGGTTTGATGCAGTTCTAACAATGCTGTTCTCTCAATCATAGAGCTTGTATATTATTCAATATCCAGAATAAATTATTTACTAGTGTTGATTTCTTAATT
>OZ024742.1:243328469-243340969 GCA_964016885.1 Eledone cirrhosa
ATATAGATATATATATATATATATATATATATATATATATATATATATATATATATATATATATATATATATATATATACTTAATATAGAAATGGCTTCTTGAACTGTTTCGTATAAAATCGTTATTAAATAATGATGTTTACCTCTACTAACGGTTTGGGTACCTTTTTAACTATGTTTACACATGGGATGTACATTATATATATATATATATATATATATATATATATATATATAGAGAGAGAGAGAGAGAGAGAGAGAGAGAGAGAGAGAGAGAGAGAGAGAGAGAGAGATATGCTCACACCATATTCTCATGATCGTATTTTATTCGATTTTCATCACGTTCACGTTTAGAGTGAGTTGAGGTTTATTTTTAGTTTTAGTTTTCTTGCTTGTTTTGTTTTATCTTTTGTCATTTTTGTTATATATATTTTTCTTTTTGCGGCGAGACAATCTGACGGCTGCAAAATTGCTATTCTAGTCCGAAGCTTGCCCTCATCGACCTCAACACGTACCTGTGCAATGCTATGTGTCATTTTTGTTGTTGTTTTTCTATGTGTGTATGCGTGTGTTTTTCCTTCTTTTGTTTGTTTTACTGTTATGACAATGGTGTCCTATAAATATCGGCTGAGCACACCTGATGACTGGCTCATTAACGCATCGGCAAGCAATGAACAGGATCAGCAGCCAGCTACAACGACAAACCTCTCGACAGGCGGACGGCCAAAGGACAAGAGAAATAGGCAGCGAGAAACCTTCATCTCCCCTCACACGACCCTGCAGCACCCTCCGTCACCACCAAATGCAGTTATCCCCACACTCCGTTTTTTCTAGTTAATCTTTATCACACTATATTACATAGTCAATAGTTGGGCTGGTCTTTGTGCATGTCTGAGTACCTTGAACAGACACATTTATTTCCTATTAGTTTTATTTCTTTGCCGTTAGTGTTATTTTATTTTGTTTTGTTGCGGGGGTGGGGGGGTTACCTTGAAAAAAAGTGTGGGAAGTGTTTAAGGCCTTTCTCGTGCATTTCATTGCCACAAAAGAGTGTCATAACAACATTTTGGACATATTACAATGTAATATTAATCTCATCTGAGTATGGCATACGCATGTTCAGTGAATATAACTTTGTTAATACGCGTGTGAAGTGTGGAGTTTCTCTCTTTCTCTCTCTTCCCCCTCACCCTTTCTCTCTCTCTCTCTCTCTCTCTCTCTCTCTCTCTCTCTCTCTCTCTCTCTCTCTCTCTCTCTCTCTCTGATACACACAGACATATTTATGTATGTTTGAGAGAGAAAAAGAGGGGAAGGAGAGAGAGAGAGACTGTTTAGACGTCTGTCGGATGAATTGTACCTTGTACTTATAATTCAAAGGCCCAGCTTTGTCAAACGCTTTGTTATGATGATTCTGTCTGGGAATTACGTGAATGGTGCACGTGTCTGTGGAATGTTCAGCAACTTATGCGCTAATTCAGTAAACAAGTAGCTCAGTTACTCATATAACTAAATACTCATCACCGAAACCGAGGGAAATCCAGCCACCATCTTGGTACTTTATTTATCGACCCTGACAATATTAAAAGCAAAGCTAACATCGGCGGCATTTAAACTCTGAACGTAAAAGGACGAAACTCTATGCTGCAAAGCATGTTGTCCGACACTCTACCTATGCTGCCAATCCACCACCCTTACTTGACAAATGAAAAATCCGAAGTGAAACTCAACTGGTACGTGAGGTTTTATTGGCAGAGTGATCCTACCAAAGGATAGCATTATATAATACATCTTATTCTGAATTAGTTATAGTTTTTTTCCTCCCATTCTCATACATTATATACACGATATAGAGCTTCTGTTTATCACACCACACCATATATTTAATGCAATATTAGCCTTATATAAACAGCAATGTTTAACAATATTCAGAAGCGTCTAGATAAATAAATAAAATAAAATAATAATAAAACAAAATCCTAATAAAATTTTCATTGGAAGCTTACTTGAAAACCATTTCGATAGCTAATCGATATATTTCCTAACTACTTCATCGTTATCTGGACTCATAATTCCCTCGCCGGATGATTAAAACTAGATTTCCGATCGAAAAACCGTCGAGTATTATATCAAGTATGCAATTGAAGTAAACAATCATGATGGTTCAGATAATCCATCACTTAGTCGGCTCTCCAGACTGTTTATCAACTATCATATCATGAACATAAAACTAAAGACGGTTAGCAAAAGCTCACCGTCAGGACATTAGTTGCCACATAGCAACGAATATTAACTTATAATAACTTTTATGAGTATGTACACATATAGTAGATGTATTTATGTATGTGTGTATGTATGTATTATGTATGTATGTATTATGTATGTATGTGTTATGCATTATGTGTGTGTATGTACGTATTATATATGCATGTATGTGTGTGTATGTATGTATGTATTATGTATGCATGTATTCATATGTGTGTGTATGTGTGTGTGTGTGTGTGTGTGTGTGTGTGTGTGTGTGTGTGTGTGTGTGTGTGTGTGTGTGTGTGTGTGTGTGTGTGTGTGTGTGTGTGTGTGTGTGTGTGTGAATGCGCTACTGGTAACATGTACAACCTGTACATGGTAGGGTTGTCGGGGGCATAACCGTCAACCCCACCAAGTTTGATGAGGGGGGGGGGGGGGGGGGGGGGGAATTTGAAACATCCTACGAGATGGAAAACAAGACCCGTCAAAGGTCGGATGAACTCAGGAGAGTCAACGGCCATCCAATAAAGTTTGTTTTTTTTGTGTGGCGCGAAAGATTCCTAGTCTTCATTAAAAGGAAAAGGTCACTCTGATATAAAACCTGCAACATCATTTGCAGACAATGGTGTAGACCAGTTCTTCTTTTGGGGCAAATGCCTTCGATGTTCAGAGAGTGGGATTGACCCCGTGCAAAGCCTTTCCTCACTTAAAAAAGCTTCAAGCACAGGTATCACTTGTGACATTGCTTGCGATGCTTGGTATTGCTGGCCATAGGCAAGTCCCTAGCAGGACTAAAAAGCAACGTCCGTGATGCTCATGATTAAGTATCATGCATGTATGTGTGTATGTATGTATGTATATATGTATGTCAGGTAACATGTATCCCAGTACAGCCTGGCTCATGGTCGGGTCGTTGGCGACTAAACTGGCAACCCCACCAAGGTTTCTTGGTGAGGAGGGTGACTTTGGACATCCTGCAGGACTAAAAACAAAACCTGTCAAAGGGCAAAGGAGCTCATAAGAGTCAATGGCCATCCAAAATCACCTGGAGAGATGACCCCTTAGCCTTTGTCAAGGCAGAATTCTAGGAGAAGGAAAACTCTGATATAACACCTGCAACTCTGATGGTATCCAATGATGTTGACTTGTTCTTCTTTTTGGTAAATATCATCTTGGTTGGTTAAGAGAGTGGGACTGGCTTTATGCAGTGCTTTTGCTCACTATAAAAGCTTCACGGTACAGGCATTGCTTTATATCTGGAGATCTCTCTGCACTTGTCGTCACATGGTAACATGGGCCCAGCGCTATGTGTCAATAAATGGATATAAAGTAGTGGCCGTACTCGAAAACAAGTTGGCAGCCACCATGTATATATGTATGTATGGATGGATGCATGGATGGGTGGGTAGATGGATGGATGGATGGATGGATGGATGGATGGATGGATGGATGGATGCATAGATGGATGGATGGGTGGGTAGATGGATGGATGGATGGATGGATGTATGTATGGATGGATGTATGGATGTATGGATGGATGTATGTATGGATGAATGTATATACGCGCACACACATAGGTTGGATTTAGAAACAATAGAAAAGCGATAGTTTTTACGTGTAATAGAAGTTATTTATTTTTTCAATGTCAAGGTTTTACTCCGTCGCTACTCTGAGTCTCTTATTACAGTTTTACAGGTTATGTGCGCGTGTCGGTGTCTATGTGTGTTTGTGTGTGTGTGTTTATGTGTTTGCGTGTGTGTGAGAGAGAGAGAGAGGGAGAGTATGATATGTGCGTGCTCGCATGTATAATGAAAGAAGGAGGAAGATGAGAGCCGTAGAGAAGTAGGATGGGATATTTAACAATATTGCGTCATTGCTACGATCGACAAAGGAGGTATTTTAGTGCAATGGCAGCATGACCGACAGATCATAAATGATATTTTTGTTTTAAACAAATATCGGTTCTTCGTTGCAAGCATCGCACTGAATTACTCACTTTAAATGATTTTAGAAACTCATAAACACAACAGCTTCCCAAATTGAACAGATCAATGATCAAAACCATCCTAGACGTGACCCAGTGACGTAGCTAGAATGTGTCCCGCCCAGGGAAGCCCTTCAGTTTGCTGTACCCGGGCCCCCACAAAAATACATATTGCTCTTAAAATATATATATATATATAAATATAACTCTTAAAGTTTTTTTTATATATATATATATATATAGTAAAAGAATGAAGAATAAGATGGTCGGCTGTACAAAAGGGTCTATTTACAGTATTAACAATTGTTTCTTTAATCAGGTGAGTCTAAAAGCCACTGATGATCGTTAGAAGTTACGTCATTCGACCTTAATTACAGTCTATGCCTGATCAAATCGTCAGAATACCGGCCACCCGACTAAGAAAAATTCTTGTTGGGTCAAACAACGCCGTACGTTAAAACTATCCTCAACACGGAGTACTCATAACCTCTAGCTGAATTACCTTAATCGATACCTTGTGATCCTATATATATATATATATATATATATATATATATATATATATATATATATATATATATATATATATATATATATATATATATATATATATATATATATATATATATATATATATATATATATATATGGGCCTTCTGATTTCATTTTACATTACGTACATGACTGTATATTTTAATTATTTAAAAAGTTATTTTTAAGTGAAGAGGATTTTTCAAAAAATCTGTTTAAATGAACGTGACCCAACCGGTCGCGGGTGGTCTAGTTGTTATCTTTTGGGGCTGGAAATTTTTTTATAACAATAACTCGCTGATAACATTAACCAGAGAATATAACAGTATTCGGAGCCTGTTTGAGACTAATTTTGTCAACAACAACCATTTGATAACATTAATCATGATTATAATAAGCGGCTTCAACTATAATAGAGAAAAAAGCACAAATTCGGTACAATAAATCTAACGCATTACGAACAATTTGTCTCAAATATAAATTTGTTTTAGAAAAAATCTTCGTTGTAGATTTTCATTTTTTTATAGCTAAAGATTTATTTACTAAAACATAAGTGCTATTGCTACCGGAAATAAATTAGAATGCTAGAGTACAATTTCGTTTCGTTAATATTTTAATAACATCATGGTACCAAATACTTGAGAATTATTCGCCAAATAAACTTTTCAAGACACTTCTTTGCCACTTAAGTTTTACTTTCAAATATCGCCATAATCCTTAGAGAGAGTGTGTGTGTGTGGGGGGGGGGGGGGGTTGTGTGTGTGAGTGTGTAAGTATGTTTGCATAGGTATCAGTATTTAAGTATGTGTATGTGTCTGAATGTGTGTATGTGTGAGGGTATTTGTCTATGTATGTGTGTGATTATGTGTATACACATTTTGTTTATTGTGTGTACATACATGTTTGTGTGCGTGCATATACTATGCGTATAAGGTTGCCTCTTGTAAAAACTTATGTTTACAAACTTACACAGGCCATATTTTACTGATTAGATCTGATAAGACCGAAACATGTCTTTAACTCTCGCCTTGCTCGCGAATAAAGTTCAGGTTTTCACCTAAGCATGAAACAGTTTTTGTGAAATATATTCTTGAAATTATCTCACCTTTCCGCCTTTTTTTTTTTTTTTTTGCGAGCCACTAATTCTTGCAGTTAGTTGTAAGATTTTTCTTACTCCAACCAAAACTTATATGTTCACTCATTAGAAATTGTTTGTGTATGTCCTCCTTATGTGAATTAGTTAAATTCACATATGGTGTATTAGAATTGTTTGTTTCAATTCACTTATTGTAATTATGCAAGCTGAACTGGCCAAAGTTATTCGTAATACAATGTGTGAAGCTCGAATTTTCGAACTTACGGAACGCTAAAGAAATAATTTTATGAGATGTAGGATGTTCAAGTGCAGAAAATAACTGCAATTACAATGAGTTGCTTAAAAATAGCTTATAAAAACCGGCTAAAGAGCCTTAGAGACAGTTGCTATAAACGCTGTTTTATAGCAACTGACTGTGCTTGCAGTTATTTTCTGCACTTCAGCATACTACATCTTATAAATAAATATATATGATATATATGAATACATATATATGTACTCTGTTCTAAACATAGAGCACTCATTTTTCCTTTGCTTTTCCTTCGGAATTACCTAACACACACATATATATATATATATATATATATATATATATATATATATATATATATATATATATATATATATATATATGTGTGTGTGTGTGTGTGTGTGTGTGTGTGTGTGTGTGTGTGTGTGTGTGTGTGTGTGTGTGTGTGTGTGTGTGCTGAGACCGAACGGACCAACAATCATATTATATACCTATCTCTATATCTTATTTATATATATATATATATATATATATATATATATATATACGGTATTTAAAAGCATCGTGTTGACCGGAAGTTAGATGATGAAAATACACCATTAATGAGTGCATTTGGTTATTTCGTGTACAACAGTTACTAGTTACAACTAGTTACAACTAGTTACATACCAACAGAATCAATGTCTAAAGTACATCACTAACCTTGCACGCGCTTCAACCAAATTAGTCATCGTATGTGTATCATAAAAACACTGTGTGTATGTATCTATGTATCTATGTGTCTATGTGTGTATGTGTGCGAGTATATATACATATATACACACATACATATATAAAAACCTATATATATATATATATATATATATACATATATACATGCAAAAATACATATATATACATGCGTATACACATACATACACATACATATATACATGTAAAAATACATATATGCATACATACAGCATACATACATACAAACATACATACACATACATATATACATATAAAAATACACACATGCATACAAACATACACATACATATATCTATACAAACAAAAATACATACACATACATCTATAAATATATACAAACATACATACATAAATATATACATACATACATACATACAAATATACACACCCATACATACATACATACATACATACATACATACATACATACATACATACATACATACATACATACATACATGCATACGTACTTCATATATACGTCATACATACACACATACATCCATAAATATATAAACACATACATACATACATACAAATATACGCACACATACATACAAATATACATACATATATAGATACATACATATATACATACATGATGGCTGCCCCCTCGTTATCGAGTATGGCCATTGCACGATATACCATTATTAATAATTATTAATTAATTCTATCGTGCAATGCCTGTGCGTGAAGATATTTTTTAAAGTGAGGAAAGACTGTGCACTGAGCCAATCCCACTCTCTGAGCGACAGTAGCTATAACCTGAAAAGAAGAAAAGATCAACATCATCGGTAACTACTGAGCCGCAGGTTTTATATCGGAGTTATCCCAGTTTCCTGAGTTGCCTTCTCCTAGAAGAATGCCCTGACAAAGGCTAGGGGTCCTTCACTTCCAGTGGTTTAACCGCGCGTACATGTGTATATACATATTTACACACTTTTGGATGGCCGTTGACTCTTATGAGTTCTTCCGCCCTTTGTCAGGTTTTGTTTTTTGTCCTGCAGGGTGTCCAAAATCACCCTCCTCGCCAAGTAAACTTGGTGGGGTTGCCGGTTTAGTCGCCGACGATCCGACCATACGACAGGTTGTACTGGGTTACATGTTACCAGTAGCACTCAAGAGTGACCCGACATACATACATACATAGATGGTGGCTGCCAACTCGTTTTCGAGTACGGCCACTACTTTATATCCATGTAAGAGAACCCCTACCGATGCGCTAAACAAGTGTGACTTTTTAGTCCAGCCAGCGACTTGAAAACTCTGGTACAAACACTACACTTGTGACAATTATTGACACATAGTGCTGAGCCCATGGTACCATGTGACGACAAGTGCAGAGAGATCTCCAGATATAAAGCAATGCCTGTGCCGTGAAGCTTTTATAGTGAGTAAAGGCACTGCACAAAGCCAGTCCCACTCTCTTAACCAAGATAATATTTACCAAAAAGAAGAACAAGTCAACATCATTGGATACCATCAGGGTTGCAGGTGTTATATCAGAGTTTTCCTTCTCCTAGAATTCTGCCTTGACAAAGGCTAAGGGGTCATCTCTCCAGGTGATTTTGGATGGCCATTGACTCTTATGAGCTCCTTTGCCCTTTGACAGGTTTTGTTTTTAGTCCTGCAGGATGTCCAAAGTCACCCTCCTCACCAAGAAACCTTGGTGGGGTTGCCAGTTTAGTCGCCAACGACCCGACCATGAGACATACATAGATACATACATACATACATACATACATACATACATACATACGCACACACATACATCCATAAATATATACACACATGTATCCATAAACATATACATACTTACAAATACACACACACACATACGTACATACATACACATACATACATACACACACACACGCACACATACATATGGGGGTGAATTCGAATGTTTTTCTTTTTAATTATTTGTAGCGTGGGGGTTGGGGGTATGTGTGTGTGTGTGTGTGGTGTGTGTGTGTGGTATGTGTGTAAATTTGTAAATATTTATGGCTTGCAGGTGTACATGTTTGTGGTGTGAGTGTGTGTGTATGTGTGCTGTGTGTGTGTGTATGTATGTGCTGTGTGTGTGTGGTATGTGTGTATGTGTGGTATGTGTGTGTGTGTATGTGGTATGTGTGTGTATGTGTGTGTTTGTGTGTGTTGTGTTTGTCTCAGGTCTGTGTATGTTGGGAATGTGTGTTGTGTGTGTGTGTGAGTGTGTGTGTGTCACGCGTGTGTGTATGCTGTGTGTGTCAGGTGTACATGTGTGTGGTGTGAGTGTGTCTGTGTGTGTGTGTGTGTGAGGTGTGTGTGTTATCTGTTATTTTCTTATATTACAGATGTTTGTATATAATCTAATCATTTGATAATGTTATGAAAATATATGAAAAGGTATTTCTATATCTCTCTATTCCCTCTCTATATCTCTCTCTATTCCCTCTCTATATTCCCTCTATATATATATATATCTATTCCCTCTCTCTATTCCCTCTCTATATATCTCTGAATTCCCTCTCTCTATTCCCTCTCTATATCTCTCTCTATTCCCTCTCATTTTCTTCTCTTTTGCTTTCATCTTTTCCTTTCTTCAGTCTCCCTTGCTCTCTTTTTCCTCCCGCACGTGGGTTCTGTCCTATGTCAATTATTAGTATTGTTTTAGAACAGATTTTCATTAAGGTTTATCGGCATTTCCTATTTTTTCACCGGTGAAATCCATAAATTGATTTAAAGGCAATAACTAAGACCCTTTACTCACTTCCCGTCAATAATTAGACTCCTACAATTGATGCACTTCGGTACTTAATGACGTTGTAAGCACATCTTTCCACTACAGGTAGTAAGTAAATATAGTGGGGGAAGTTCAGACACTTACTACACCTGGTATTCTACGCGGTAACGCTTTTACCGTTTTGTCCGCGGGGTGCGGCTGAGGTATAGCTTTGTTGGAGTGTAGTTCTTGACCTTCCCCCTCTCCCTTTCGTTTATTGCTTGATCATTTCCCTTTTCTTTTTTCCCCCCTTCCTTTTCTGTTTCCTTTAACCTTTTAGCATTTAAACCGGCTATAACCGGCCGGAACTCTCTCACCTCTTTCTGTTCAAACCGGTTGTAACTGGCTGCTCATACCTACATTAAGGTATTGTTCTCAAAATAAATAGCATCAAAATTTTGTAGATTCGATATTGTGTGAGATTATTATGTAAGGTAAAGCCTTTACTGTGAAAATATAATGATTTCTAGTATAGGCACAAAGCCAGTAATTTGGGGGCAGGGGAAGGTCGATTAAATCGACCCCGTAAGGATAAAAGGCAAAGTTAACCTCGGCGGGATTTCACTCAGACCGTAAAGGACCGTAACTCTATGCTGCAAAGCATGGTATCCGACTCATTACCGATACTGCCAATCCGCCGCCCTGCTGTGAAAATATAAAAGTAAATATTGAGTAATGTAAATTGTAAGGGGTTAATAGTGTGTTTTGTATTCATTAGATACTACTCAATTATTTTTATATAATGTCAATGACTTTTCATGACATTGTGAAATTTTGTATGTTGCATAAATATATTTAAACTGAATTATATTTTTAAACAAGGGCGAATATAGCAAAGGAACGCCATTAAACATACGATCTCCATTCAGATCATGCGTTTGCGGTCTTGTCCGCGGGGCACAGCCCCAATACCACCGCACCCTAGGCCTAGAGCCCATGACCCTCCCCACTTTCCCCTCCCATCCTTCTGTGACCCCAGAGCCCTTACTCTTCCTTTAATTTTCCGTTTTTAAATATCTGTAGAATTGTTGTTATTTGAAATAGATTTGTTTAGGATTTTTTTAATTTTTATTAATAAAATATTAAGGACAGTGGGTCGGTAGAGGGTCGGACGCCATTCTTTGCAGCATAGAGTTACGGCCCTTTATGATCTGAGTTCAAATCCCGCCGAGGTTAACTTTTCCTTTCATCTTTACGGAGTCGATAAAATAAAGTACCAGTTCCGTACTGGGGTCGATTTAATCAACTTCCCCCTCCCCAAAAATATGCTGGCCTTGTGCCTTGTGCCTAAAGTAGAAACAATTATTAATAAATTAGTATATGGCGGTGAATTGGCAGTATCGGTAGAGGGTCGGACGCCATGCTTTGCAGCATAGAGTTACGGCTCTTTACGGTCTGGGTTCAAATCCCACCGAGGTTAACTTTGCCTTTCATCCTTACGGGATCGATAAAATAAAGTACCAGTAATGCACTGGATCATTATAATCGATTTTCCCTTTCCCTTCAACTTGCTGGCCCTGTATCAAAGGTAGAGACAATTATTATTGAAGTAAAGGCGTTGGCTTGGCTTGGCAGTATCGGTAGAACATCGGACAATATACTTTGCGGCATATAGTTACGCCCCTTTACGCTCTGAACCAGCTGGTAATTTGCTGGCCTTGTGCCAAAAGTAGAAACAATTATTAATAAATTATTTATTCTGTATGTAAAAAAAAAAAAGAATTACTCATCAATGATGCTACTCTGTGCTCTACCCTCAATACTAGTTAAGTTGTCTTTCAATGTAACTGCTTCAAATTTTTGCGAAAATGAAATTTATTCCTGCTCGTCTGTGTGCCTGCACACGAACGTGTCGATATGTGTATGTCGGTTTATGTAAACACGTGGCAGCAGGGGTTTGTTAACTTACTTCTTCCAATTGAGATGCAAATAATTACTACTGTTAAAGACCATATGTTTATTAATAATGTTAATATAATAACTATATCACCACATATATATCTATTCATCTAAGTATATGTTATATATTTAATCTAATGTAGTGCAAATGTGTGGAAAATTTGCACCACAGCATCCGGAATTCTTCATCAGAACTGTGTTGTAATGAATTGCGTGCAAATACAGTTCTTCTTAAGAATAGTGCAAAGATGGTAGGAAAAATAGCAATGAAATGGATAGAAATATAAAACAGAGAATTGGGGTGTTAAAGGGAGTTGAACTAATCGCAAAAATATTAATTTAAATTTCAGAATGTTCTCCCCTGCCTTCCTTGACCAAAATTAATCGTATTTTTTCTGTCCTACATGAGTAATTTTGATTGATATTTATTGGTCTACTGCATTGCCTATGTTAGCAACGACTTAAATAATATGTATAAAACCTTGTTATTACTCTGAGGATCACAAGCATCGAGTAGGAATGTCGTTGGTCAGATATAGGAGATATATATATTATTACATAACATACAAAATAACATCCACAGTGAAAAACTGTGTTTCAGTTGACTTGGCAAAGATAGAGAGTTAGTTTTCTTTGATCTTTTTTACGGGATATTAATAAACGAATAGCATAAGAAACTATGATCTGTGCAAAGTATTAAAAGTTTTAAAGCTTTAATTTTAAAAAGAAAATCGAAAGAATATATTTATTTTGAAAAAATATGTTCCTTTTTCCTCCTGTATTTTGAAATATGTATTATGGTAAAGTATATGGCTTGCTTGGCCTGGAGAGGGATGAGCTCTGCCAGACTTTAAAATGCCCAAGAAACGCCGTGTGTCAATATGGCGTCCCTACTCTATGAGGAGTTACGGGACCATACATACATATGGCTTGCTTGTCTAGGATATATGGAGAGAGAAATGGAAACAAAACGATGGCG
>OZ024742.1:243343469-243360969 GCA_964016885.1 Eledone cirrhosa
GTAAGTTACATTCCACTTGAAAACAGAGTTGATCAGTTATACATACAACTACAGCTAGAAGAGAATGGCTGATTGGATGTGACGAGTGCAAAGAAGCATAAGAGAATGGTGTTGGTTGGTATGTAAAAAATGGTTTGAAACTACGTATTGAAAGAGTAAAAGCATCACAGATCACAGGTGTTAAACAAAATAAAAAGATTAAATGAAAAGTGGCGTAAAGAAAGCCATGACTAAATTTTAGTTGGATGAGCAAAGCTATGCATTGGTCAAGTCGAAAGCAATGTGGGGGAGGAAGTACTCAGGAAAGAATCGGCGGTAATGTTAGTAATTATTTCCTTGAAGCTTGAAACTTAAGATTGGATCCATGCAGCTCGGGTCTTAGAAGAAACTATATCAATTTCTAATTGTAGATTTACTGCTACTGTTGTTTTTGTCATGGCTCACACCTCCGTAGATTCAGGTGAACACTTTTGAGGGTGCACCTCATTGAAATTGTTTTAATAATAGAGTTTTATTCCTATGATGTCACCATTTTCTGGTGACTGGAGGAAGAATTTGAAGTCAGAATGCTACTTATTTATTGACACCGAATAGATGAAAGGTATGAATTCAGGGTGCAGAGAGCCGGGACAAATAGCAGAAGACTTTGCAAGTTGTGAATTATGTCATGAGAAATGTAAGAATATTTCTGACACCATAATACTAATTCATGAATGACTTAAAACTGCCTGCAAGAAATGATCAGCTGAAAGGCTTACTAAAAACAGACCTGTCCGCTCTCTTCATCGGGGTAGGTGAAAGATGTCTTCTTTTGTAAAAATGAGTATAGCTTCCACTATGTAAAATCTCCCCATTTTGCCTCATTTCTCCCCGTTTTGGGGCACATTTTTTCATGATACTGCCCGTTTGGGTTTCTGGAGATTGGCAGATCTGCTAAAACCATTATGTGAACCTTGCGCAGAAGTAACATGAACTTGGAATAGGAGAAATGTAGCAAAATTACCAAACAATGCGCTAGCTTTACAAAACTAAAAATCACTTTAAAAAGTATTGGATATGGAAGTCTGATTTTTAAAACAAGAACAACCAGATTCATATTTTTAACAAATATCGCAAATCTATGGCCTGCTGGTCAAATATATCTTGCAGATTCATTTTATCCGGTGCATAAAATTAATGAATTATGTGACGTTGCATACAAAAATTCTGCGTTTTCTGCATCAATCTTTTGTTAGCAAAAAATAAGATTCCAAACCATGATAAACGAAAAAGTCTCATTTTTTGCAGTAATCTAAAACAATTTTTGTTTTATATTAATACAAAATTAGAGGTACCTTCAATTGGTAAAAAAGTTTACCCGGGTTCGTCCACTGGATTGGCCAAAATAACTTTCATTTTACTGAAAAACATTTATTTAGTTCTACATGAATTTGTTTTCTTATTTGGGCACATTGCCAACATATTTTAGGGTAAGGGGAAAGTCAACTATATCGACTGCAGTATTTAACTGCCACTTTATTTTATCGAGCCGAAAAGTATTAAAAGCAAAGTTAACCTCCACGGGATTTCAACTCAGAATGAAAAGAGCAAGAACAAATAGCATAACGCATTTGTTCGACGTTCTAATAACTCTGCCAATACACCGCTGGGGGTCGATAAAATAACGCACCAGTAATGCACTGGGGTCTATTTAATCGACTTTCTCCTCCTCCTTCAAATTGCTGGCCTTGTGCCTATAGTAGAAATCATTATTTAATCGCCACGGTGTAATCATAAGGTGTAAAAACATTCTCAATCCAACCAGCCTCTAAAATGTTTGCTGAGTCCTGGCTTTAGAAGATGAAATACAAATTTAGAATAGCAAAACGGGAAAATCTAGACAGATCATTTGTTTGAGCATTAGTATTTTATTGATGCAACTCTGGAAATTGAATTTGATACGACGATAATTTTCGAACCCATGTCACGCAATATTTTATCTTTTTCCAATCGTATTAGATCAATAAAAAAGAACTTTTATTAATCTTTTTACTTTTGATATTGTTTTGGTTTTTCCCCTTCCAGTCACATATCCATATTTTCAAATATAACATTTAACTGTTTCTCTATTTACACAGGCCTGCCCGCCGAGAAGAAGGAGTGGTACAGAGCGGCCCGTACAGAGATTGAATACAAAAAACTGAATGATGATACCTGGGAAATCAACGTTGGTATTGTAGGAGTACCCAAGGGAAGAACATTCAAGTTCAAATTTGGTCAAACTTATGAATCAGCTTCCATTGATGGATCTCCGATGCAGGTAAAGTTTTTTCGTTTAATTATAAATATCGATTATCCCACTGAGGTTAACTTTGCCTTTCATCCTTCCGGGGTCGATAAAATAAAGCACCAGTAACGTACTGGGGTCGATTTAATCGACTTTTCCCTCCCCCAAATTACTGGCCTTGTGCCTATACTAGAAATCATTATTATTATTATTATTGTTCTTTGAGTCTCAGTCATTGATGTTAGTTAACTGGAAAGTTTGTTGAAATGAATATCAAGCCGCTACCTGCAGCCTCAGATATTCAGGACGTATCGGAGGGTTCTTGCTGTTCCCAGCAAGCATGCTTTTTGAAGTGTTCCAAAAAGCGGGGCTGGACTAACTTTCTTTAAGCATCCTTGGAAACTCTTTGAGATAGTACCTAGTGCGCCTATGACAATCGGGATGACCATGACTTCATGGCAGTTCCAAATCCTTTTTACCTCCCACTTTAAATCCTGGTATCGGTTAATTTTCTCCCTCTCCTTTTCTTGCACTCTCGTGTCGAATGGGCAGGCTACATCTACAATCAGGCACGATCTTTTTTCCTTGTCCAAAACCACCAGGTCAAGCCTATTGTGTTCTAATTTCTTTATTACTATTATTATTAAGGCTAGCTAACTTGAGGAGAAGGGTGCTCTCCCTGGGTGCCCTAGAAGCGCAGGGTGGTTCAGGATTGGTGGGGTACCTGAGTCACCCCAGGGTCGTCCACCCCCTATCGGGGAATTTATTTTGTTATATTTATGCATAGTTTATTTTATATTTTTATATCTTCATTGTTAACTTAGTCTTGCCATTGTGCACTTTTACTCGACTTTATTGTAAACCCCACTGTCCCTGTCTTTGTATTGTCCCCTACATGTCGGCCTTTGTGGTTAATAAATGAAATCATTATTATTATTATTATTATGTGTAACTCCAACGGCTGCGTGTGTTTTTATTGGCAACATGACCCTCCCAAAGTACAACAATATATGTTTCAACACGCGTTTTCTGATAAGAAATTTCGCAAAACAAATTCAAAAACGAATTTTATTTACATTATTCTCAAACTTCGGAGCTGGAAATCATTCGGTTATTCTAAATAGAATATTAGTCTAATAATTTATTTTATAGCATAAATGTGTTTTTGTCTTTGCAAGAAATTGTTCTTCTCGCTGCTCCACATAATGACGTAATAAAAAAGGAAAAGAAACAAAAGAAAAAAAAGAAATAAGGAAATATAGAGAAAAAAGAGAAAAGGAAAGGAAAAAAGAACGGGAAGGGGGGGATGGCAATAACTCTAGTGTCACAGAAGAAAGGGGAGGGGTGAATGGGGAGGGGGTTGGGCTTTGGTCCTAGGGCAAGGGAGCAGAAGTGCTGCCCCCGCGGACAAGACCGCAAAAGCATTCCCGCGGACAATGACCAGTGACACCCTCTGCAACAGCTACCCTACTTCGTGGGGCTCCCCCACAGACGGGCCGCTGACGTTTATTATTAAATAAAGAAATAGTTATTAGATATGATACACAAAGTTATTGCCTATAAGTTACACAAAATGCTATTAGCTATAAGTTGAGTTAATCGCTTAGCCAGAGTTTTAAAAATAACAAGAGTAGCTTTATGCATTATAAGCCCCATTCATAGACAACAGAAAGAAACTGGCGAGACACGAACAACGTATCTATCATTGAATGCCTGCTTCTTTTTCCTGTCTCAGATTGGTAAAGTCTTAACAATTAATTCCTAAGAATGACTTTTTTGTTTGGATGCATTTCGAAATCGCTTTTTTTTTCCTTTCTTTATAAATTTATATGTATAAAAACGTGGAATATGTCGCTTTATAGATGTGTATGAGTGCAATTATACTTTTAAACATTCAGGATTTGGACATTTTCCAAATTCTATCATAAAACATTTAATCTGAAGTGTTTGGTTTGCAGTCAGAAACCCAATGAATTAAATTCATTCAGATGTTTTCATCGTAATTTCATGATTCTAATGTTTGTGCAGCTGCTTGTAAACATAAAATAGAATAGTTGCATAGGCTGTCCTGCACATTGGCTTTTTTCTTAAGGATTTGTGCGTACAGTTGTGTTTGTATATGTGTACCAGCTATATGCCCCGTACGCACGTATACGTGTTCACAGAAGACAGAGGCAAAATACGACTTTACAGTTTGAAATTTCTTTTTTGTTTTTTTGCCATCAAAGCAGGAACAGATGTAAATTTATTTGCACAGGACCACTGCCTGGTCACATATCATTATAAAAATAAATAACAACAACCCCCAAAACAAACAAACAAACCACCCTTGTAGACACTAGGCCAGCAATTTGAAGCGAAGAGGAAAGTTGAATAAATTTATCCCAGTGCTTTACTGGTGCTTTATTTTATCGACCCCGTAAGGATAAAAGGCAAAGCTAACCTCTAAGCATAGCATCCACTGATGATAGCAACATATATGTCCCTTAAAATCAAATCTAACAGATTTAAGCAGAAAATAAGAATTAGAGTTGAACAAACAATCCTAATGTTTGTAAACTCAGGTATTCGCACTTAAACACACTCAAGTGACGACAGTCAAAGTTTTAACACCAGAGGGAGCCAGAAAAAATTGCTGGCAAGAATTGTTACTTTTTGAACAGTGTTTAACGTTTTGAGCTCTGGCGTGACTTGTATATTTTTTGTTCATATATTTATGAACCTAATGTTCTTCTTATTATTATGGATTGGCAGTATCGGTAGAGCGTCAGACGCCATGCTTTGCAGATAGAGTTATGGCTCTTTATGTTCTGAGTTCAAATCCCGCCGAGGTTAACTTTGCCTTTCATCCTTACGGGGTCGATAAAATAAAGTACCAGTAAGGTAGTGGGGTCGATTTAATCAACTCCCCCCCCCCCCAATTTACTGGCCTTGTGCCTATAGTAGAAATCATTATTATTATGGATTGGCAGTATCAGTAGAGTGTCAGACACCATGCTTTGAAGCATAGACTTATGGCCCTTTATGATCTGAGTTCAAATCCGTCGAGATTAACTTTGCCCTTCGTCCTTATGGGGTCGATAAAGTAAAGCACCAGTAATGCACTGGGTAATTGCTGGCCTTGTGCCGAAAAGTAAAAACAATTATTATTGGCACTAGGGCGGTGGATTGGCAGAATCGGTGGAGCGCCGGAAAACATGCTTTTCGGCATAGAGTTACGGCCCTTTATGGTCTGAGTTCAAATCGCACCGAGGTTAGCTTTGTCGTTAATCCTTACGGGGTCTATAAAATAAAGCACCAGTAAAGCACTGGGATCGATTTAATCGACTTACCTCTTCCCTTCAAATTGCTGACCTTGTGTCTACAATCATTATTATTGGTAATATTTTCACTTTCATGCAACATATCCTGTATATTGATCATTTCTAGAATCTTACACATTGACAGCTACCCCACCTCCTTCCGTGCGATGTTTTAGTCAGAAGGAATCGAAATGTCTATGACAGTACAGACATGTTCCTTCCAGCCTTTCATTTGGCAGTAGTGCGGTGAATTGGCAGTATCGGTAGAGGGTCGGACGCCATGCTTTCCAGCATAGTTACGTCCTTTCATTCTTACGGGGTCGATAAAATAAAGTACCAGTAATGTACTGGTTATTTGCTGGCCTTGTGCCAAAAAGTAGAAACAATTATATATATTATATATGGACGGTTTACTTTGATCCACCCTTTAGTCTAAACAAACATACCTCAGATGATTTTGACCAGTTCATTGTCATGTACCGTGATGAAAGGCAAAGTTAATCACGCCGA
This sequence comes from Eledone cirrhosa, assembly GCA_964016885.1. Classification (NCBI taxonomy): domain Eukaryota; kingdom Metazoa; phylum Mollusca; class Cephalopoda; order Octopoda; family Eledonidae; genus Eledone; species Eledone cirrhosa. The sequence continues at coordinate 243,349,548 of OZ024742.1, forward strand.
GGTTAACTTTGCCTTTCATCCTTACGGGGTCGATAAAATAAATCACCAGTAATATACTGGTATAATTGCTGGTCTTGTGCCAAAAATAAAAACAATTATATATATTATATATGGATGGTTTACTTTGATCTACTCTTTAGTCTAAACAAACATACCTCAGAGGATTTTGACCAGTTCATTGTCATGTATCGTGTTTGCTACATGTTTACATCATTTTATACCTGCTTTCACGTCGAAGTGTTGACATATTGTCCAGTAGACATAGCTGCAACTTCGACACTATCTGTGAATGTCGTCACAGCAAAGACTAGACAATTGGAAATGAAATGGTCAACCGTTTCATTGTACTGCTTGCATTGTCTACACTTAGTGTTAGCATCTTTTATTTATTTTTTTATTTTTTTGTTGGGTAGTTTGTTTGTTTGGGAGGGAGGGGGGGTTGATTTTTACAATAATATGTGACCTGTACGACTAAATTTACATCTGTTCCTGCTTTTAGGGCAAAGCTTTTAAGCCAGACACGGGCAACCTTTTTTTAGCAGTGGGCCGCAATAGGATGTGGCTTATCATATGGCGGGCCGCACTACTAAAAAATGCAAGGCAATTTGGGAATTGGGCGGGCCATTCAGAAAGCCTGCACGCGGCTCGCGGGCCGCAGTTTGCATATGACTGTTTTAAGCCATTATTAGCTTTCAATCTAGTTTGTCTTTTCTCGGACAAGTCTTGCAAGATATTGACTTTGAGGTGCTTTTCCTTTCAATTTTTCTTCAGTGTATTTTACTATTCCATTTTGGCCTTATCTTTTGTTTGTATTGTTTTTATGTTGTTTTATTTACCGTTTCTATTATTTTGTCCTCATTTAAATATTCTTCTTCTACGTAGTTAGTTTGCAAGTAATTTTCTTAAAGTATTTTTCTGGCCTCAGTGTTGTTCGTTCCATAATTTGTTCTTACTGTGTCAAACCACCTTCTACTTGTCTGTGGAATGGGTATATTTTGTATATCTCAGCTTTGAAACGGTATTTGTATGTGTGTATGTATGTTTATGGAAGTAAATATATATTAATATATATATATATATATATGTAGAAGTGCAAGATAATTATCTTGCACTTCTACACACACACACACACATATATATATATATATATAAACGTTAGAATATGTGTAATAAGGCCAAGACAATGCAGATATGGACATAGAAAAAAGAATGCAATAGTGAAAGATATTGATGAGAATTCGTCTTTCACCTTGAATTTATTTAAATGTCCTTAATTTTCGAGATAATATCTCTTCTTCGGAGGGAAGTAAAAGTCTCAGACCAGCGTCTAAATTTCCAATTGGAAATTTCATTGGAAATTTAGACGCTGGTCTGAGACTTTTACTTCCCTCCGAAGAAGAGATATTATCTCGAAAATTAAGGACATTTAAATAAATTCAAGGTGAAAGACGAATTCTCATCAATATCTTTCACTATTGCATTCTTTTTTCTATGTCCATATCTGCATTGTCTTGGCCTTATTACACATATTCTAACGTTTATACCTCATTACACAATGCTTCAAGTGAACTATAACCTCCTCCATATATATATATATTTATGTACTAAGTTCAAATCCCACCAAGGTTAGCTTTGCCTTTCATCCTTACGGGGTCGATAAAATAAAGTACCAGTAACGCACTGGGATCAATTTAAAAGGCTTTCCTTCTTGTCCCAAAAGTAGAAACAATTATTGATAAAAACCAAATAAGGGAAATAACTATTAATAAGGTTTCCATTTGTAAGAGATTCTATGAAGGATGATTGTGCTATAACTCAATGTCTTCTAGTTTCATGTTTTGTTTTTGTATTGTGATTTGTTGTGACTAATCCAGGCTCTGCTGTACTTCGGGCCGAGGAGAGTAAACTCTCCAAATATCGGTTACTCTCCGTCAAGTTTGCAGTCGAGCTCATACCAGTGGAAACTTCTGGTGTCCTTAGCCCTAGGGCCTACTTACCACCATCGGCATGGAGTTGGCTACCCGCAGAAGTGAGGATCGCGAGCTGGAATGGCTCTTCCAGCGCGTTCTTCTCACCATCATCCGGGAAAACGCCTTCTCTTTTCTGTCCGCCAGAGCTGCAGAGCAGCCAGTGCCTGGAACCCATATTTGCTCATAATAGTGAGAGATGGGGAGAGTGGGAGAGACGGAGGCAGTGACAGTAGGAATTTGGTTCTTTTGTGTTCGGACCTGAGATGTATACGTGTGTATATATTTCACAGACATACACTCACAGGAAATATTAGTTAGTAAGTTGTTGTATTAGATTCTTGCGTTAAATGGGAGGTCAGACGATGAGAAAATATTTTAAAACAATAATCCGGAAAAACAATAATCCGTGTCTCCTTAAGAAGCCACAACTTGGCATTCATTACTACCAGACAATTTTGTATTTATACACAATCATATTATTTCAGTTTTATAAATTTAGTACAGAGATAATTGGGCTTTTATTTTAGTCTCTATCAATTCTACATTTCGCTCGTTATATCTTCCGAACCTCAAATATCATAAGTTCAATTGAAAGGAATAATTGTTTCTACTTTAGGCACAAGGCCAGCAATTACCCAGTGCATTAAAAGGAATAATACCGCAATATCATCATTAAAAAAGGGAACATTATCAATTTAATTCTCAACTTTAAATTCTATAAACATGCAGCAATGAGGGGGGACAATTCCGAATACATCCTCAAGAGTAGGAAAGTACAATACATATGTGAACGCTAATAGTTATACTACTGTTAACAATATACAATAGGGCTACAAACGTAGATAAGGACCTGCGAGCAGACAAAAAATGATAGGTATTTAAGGAGTACTTTTAAATTGAACTCGGAAGGGAGCCTTTAATTTCAACTTGTTTTTCAACGCTCTAATTAGAAACACCACAGACAAACAATATAGTTTTTTTTCTTTTTATGACTAGACAGAATACAATCCCTTTTTAGCTGGTACAACTTATGTAATGACTCTGACCACTTGACAAGGCTTATCAGTTTTACTACAAGAACTTACTGCTGACTCAGTCTTTCAGTCTTCTAGCCTATCTCATAATATATTATAGACATTCAAGAATTCTGCCTGCATATCTTGTCTCTCCTCCAAGCATCCATTCAGACGTCGACAGTTTATGAAAGAACAAGATTTTGCCAAGAACGAATGTCTTATTTGAAGTTCCCGTTTATGTCGACAGAAAACCTCTATAACAAACAATGTACAGCAAATATTTTATCGAAAGTTGGTGCCGCTCCCCATGAGTAACACCTGGTGATGCATGAATAGACACTGATATAATTCGCTCATAAGGCCACCGCCATGCAAATCTTATCAAGAAATACAATGAGGCGCCTCCAAGAATGTTGCAAACTAAAGCTATTTCGATAATGTAAATAAATACTGGATTCTTGGTCGTCACATCTTCATTATGAATTCTTGCGTGTGTAAAATAACGATAATAACCTCTAACCAGTAACATTATGGATAACACATTTGGTTCATGTTTAATGTACTTTTAGCAATGCATGCTCACACAAGCATATTTGTGAGTATGCATTTTTACAAATTTATATATATATATTATGCATATATATATATATATATATGTGTGTGTGTGTGTGTATATATATATATATATATATATATATATATATATGAAAAGAGTCAGGACCCCGACGGCTGAGCCCTGGCCGTTTCGACAGCTATATATAAGTGTTTGTGTATGTGTGCACCTCTCTATCTTTCGCTGACACGCTTTCTCTCTCTCTCTCCTCTCTCTCTGTCTTTCTTTCTTTCTTTCTTTCTGTCTCTATTTCTCTTTCCCTCTCTCTCTCTCTCTCTCTCACTCTCTCTCTCTATATATATATATATATATATATATGTATATATATATGTGTGCCATAGCGAAACTCACGTATGTTTATTTTGTATAAACATATCGTATATGATTACATATACACTCCTACGATGAAAGCCGCTGTTAGTGCAATCTAATTATCTCCCTTTCACTAGTCAAGTTTGCACTATATGCAAATGAGCATCTCCAGTTGATATTTCATGCGCAAAAACCAAAGCGGTTTTAGCCTATTTTGTCTCAGTACCGAGTATATGTCATTGATAATGGATAAAAATCCACAAATTGGTATCTAGCAATGTAGCATTCTTACCACTACTGAGATAGCTGTAACATGATCACGGCTTTTTAAATTCATACTGAGACTCTCGTGTGTTTATTATATATAAGTATATTACATATGCTTTCATATACACCCTTATGGATATATCTATACATGTGTGTGTGTGTGTGTGTGTGTGTGTGTGTGTGTGTGTGTGTGTGTGTGTGTGTGTGTGTGTGTGTATGTGTGTGTGTGTGTGTGTGTGTGTGTGTGTGTGTGTGTGTGTGTGTGTGTGATACTACATTGTATATCCGTTCTATCATCAATCTCAAACGATGCATGCAAGAGTTAGCTCCTAATTTTCACTAAACTTTTTAATCCTCTCTCTCCCTCTCTCTCTCTCTCTCTCTCTCTCCATCCTTCTCTCCCTCCTCTTCCTCCTATTTCTCCTGTCTTCCCTCGCGTAATATATCCGATTTTGGGAGCATAATCTAAACAATGTGTCGCATTTCCAAGAAAGTCAACCTTTTTCTATTCTTACCTTTCCAATAAGTTTCAGGGGTGATGGAAACAATCATCCCTTTCAACATTTTAAATCTCTTTTGTAAAATGAGATCTACTTGAAACTTAATCTCATATGTCTATCACCAATGGTCTCTCATCCTTGAGAACTTTGACGAAATCATTGTTAATGCACTTAGCATTATAAAGATTTCGATTATGTCTGACTGAATAATCTCTTAACTTTGTTTCCCGTCTCTAATCTACATCCCTTCTTATATTGACAGTTTCCTGTCATACCACTCCATTACATAATGGACTAATGGGGCGTTCTCTGGACCACTCTAGAATATCCTATGATTTAATAATGTCTCCTGTACTCTTCTATCCATATATGTTAATGACTTATTACCAACATAAGCTCCTGGGTTCCTCTTTCTTAGCCTTCCACGCATATGTTGTATCACGCGAAACCTAAATGACACATGCCACACGTTATCTATAACCTTGATAAAATTCTTCAATGAGATCACGATAACATCCTCTTTTCCATCAGTACAAAAGCCTAATTACAACTCCTATCAAGAAACTTGTACCTCCCTATATCTAGTTATAAACAACACTCAATTAAAATCTCCGCATATAAATAACATCACCGAAACTACATCATAAAAACAAAGCCTCCTATCAGTTACTACACTTCTACAATATTCAGTTAAGGCCTATATTGAACAGGACTTGTTTCTATCGGATGATATTACTAGTATACACACAGACCTAGACAGCATCCAACAAAGGCTAAGCAAGTGATAGGCAATGATTCACTTACAAACATATGTCCATAGTTTACTCTCTTCGCTTCTTTTATATCACTAATATAATATTCTTTCTCTTCTGCACTAATTATATACATGCTTTCACCCTTGGTGACACTCAACTTACTCTACCATTCATTTTCCCACGACACAACAGTTCCAGTAAGAATTTGGAATACTAGACTGGACACTTTAAAATATCCGGAATTTAGATATTAAGACGTAAAAGAATCCCAAACCCATTATTAACTTCCACACCAACAGTGAGACTTGTTTGATCTATATTAAACAAGGTGATGAAGGCAGAGGCATAAGCTCATTCCAAACGGCCTTTCATTCCTAAATGTTTAAAACAGTTAACACTTACTGAGCAGTAAAGATATAAATAATTGCATCACATGTTTACTCAACAGTAAAAATAATCATATCTTGAGGATAGTGGAAGAACCGCTGAACAGTTACTCGGGATGTACAGCTGTCCCATATAATCTAAAGATAGCTGTACTTACCTACGTAAACACAAACTTCGAGGTAGAAATATTTATCATATCAACTGAAATTTATTCATGAGTACATATCTCGCAGGATGTATGACACTAACAACATAGATAAATAAGGAAGAGTAATTTTTCCTGGACCTGTAATAGACACGCCACATTCTATCTAAAGGGACATGCTTTTGCTATTCTGGAACAATTGATACGCACTAAATACGTAATAAACAAAAGGGGTAAAAACCTTTCCAAATCACTGCGTAATGAAAGAATGTGTCAATCGTGTCATACCAATATGGAAGATATCACCCCCATCGTCATCAACTACCACAAAATTGTCCGCAAGCTACTACCTTTGCACGAGAGATGTTATCCTTACAAAACCCTTTACAATACTCTGTGCAGAAAGTATTGTAGTGATGGTCGTACCAAAGGTAAACCAGTACCAGAATGTATCTACGCCTTTAAAAATAAAGGCAGCTGCTGGAACATTTCAATCCTATGCAGACAAGACAGACCTAATATTGTTCTATGGGACAGGGGACAAATGCCATGCACTGTTGTAGAAATCAGCTGTTCAGTGGATATGAATTACTTTATAGAAAAAAAGTTTATAGAAAAATATAACATCTATAGTGAACTATGCAGAATTTATAGATATTTTTCATTTGTACCTATTATCAAAGGTGCACTATTAGATTATGTGACAAAATATTTGCCTAAAAATCTGAAAATGCTGGCTTTTTTTTCAAAACGAAACAAAGCAAACTGATTTACATCCTCCATACATACAAAGAAAAAATATGTACAGTTATAGAGATCAATTTTCTAGTAGATGTCTAGACATGCCTGTTATTAATATGAAGGTTATCTGTTCACTTCAAGGGGGTACGTTAGTTTCTATCTGTGCTGGTGTTGAGCAGAGTGATACGGATCAATTATCAGTGCTTTGAAGCATATCATGGTTTTATACAACTATCTTAATTGCACTTCTCTTGGTAATCATGGCGATTGTATTTACTGTATAGCCATGTTTTTGTTTTTGTCTGTTTTTGTTTCTGTTTTCCAAACTTGAGTGATAACTCATTCCATTCAACGGGTGGTAACTAATGGCTTGTACAGATGTCTAACATTCGCTGTCTAATATTCAGCATTTAATTGATCTCTTTGGTTATGTAATCAAACCGGTTATTTCCTATGTAAGAAAAAAAATGACGGAACTATTGTAGCAGTGAACTACTTGAGTTACAGCAAATTACCTTAGAAATGATGATGTGTACCCTAATCAAGGATACCTTAGATCAAACGCATTCCAGTCATGACCATCCAGTTTTGGTGGAGTTGCTAATATTATATTATTTAATGCGTTTTTAAGATGGTGGGTTGTGGTATGAGGTAGATTTTCTGCTGTTTCAGCTGGTCGAGTGACCATGTAGAGACTCCTGCTTTGTTTCGCAAAGACACATGTAATTTCCATTGGTTACATTCCGTGTGTTTAAGAAAACATTTCATTTTATTAAGATCGCTATCTCAAACCATGATAGTCGAAGAAATCGTATTATAAGTGATACTATTCTTGTGCTGAATGCATTTAACAGAGAGAAGAAATATGTGAGAGAGATAAACTAAAACCTAACCCTTAGAGTGCGTCTCTTGAAAATCTATCTGGTGTGAAAAGGTTTATTACAGAGCGAAAGAAACTGATCTCCAGCTGTAAAATATAATGTCGAAGTGTTGTTTGTAAATTACAAAGACCCATCAACGCTGCATTCTTTCTATTAAGCTATGCTTTTCTTTCTATTGTACTTTTTTTTCTGTTTTGTTGTTATATCATTTGTTTTGATATTGGTGTGGTTGTTGTTGTTGTTTGGTCTCCATATTTTGTTCTTTTGTTTGTTTGTTTTTTGTTGTTGTTGGTCTGCTTGTGGCTTGTATTGTCATTTTTGTTGTTATTGCTATTTTTAGTTAGTTGGTTGGTTGGTTGGTTGGTTGGCTGGTTGATTGGTTGGTTAGTTAACTATTGTTGTGGATTGGCAGTATTGGTGGAGCGTCGGACACCATGCTTTGCAGCATAGTTATGGCCCTTAACGTTCTGGGTTCAAATCCCAGTGAGGTTAGCTTTGCCTTTCAGCCTTATGTGGTCGATAAAATAAAGTACCAGTCATCACTGGGGTTGATTTAATCGAATTTCCCCTCCCGCAAAATTGATGGCCTTGTGCCTAAAGTAGAAACAATTATTTTGTTTCTCATTGCAACGGGCGAGTTCATATCGGGTCCAGAAGGTTGGTTAAGTTGTTTTAAAGAGGAATTTGTTGAATTTTTTATTACGAACTGTATATAAGGTGCCATTCATTGGTGGATTGGCAGAATCGGTAGAACGTCAAACACCATGCTTTACAGCATAGAGTTATGGCCCTTTACGTTCTGAGATCAAATCCCGCCGAAGTTGGCTTTGTCTTTCATCCTTACGGGGTCGATAAAATAAAGTACCAGTAATGCACTGGGTCGATTTAAACGACTTTCCCCTCCCCCAAAATTGATGGCCTTGTGCCTATATAAGAAATCGGACGCCATGCTTTCCAGCATAGTTACGTCCCTTTACGATCTGAGTTCAAATCCCCCCGAGGTTGACTTTGCCTTTCATCCTTACGGGGTCGATAAAATAAAATATCAGTAATGCACTGGGTATTTGCTGGCCTTGTGCCTAAATAGAAACAATTATTATTATTATTAGGGCGGTGAATTGGCAGTATCGGTAGAGGGTCGGACGCCATGCTTTCTAGCATAGTTACGTCCCTTTACGGTCTGAGTTCAAATCCCGCCAAGGTTAACTTTGCCTTTCATGCTTACAGGGTCGATAAAATAAAGTACCAGTAATATACTGGGTTATTATTGGCCTTGTGCCTAAAGTAGAAACAATTATTATTATTAGGGCGGTGGTTTCGCAGTATCGGTAGAGCGTCAGACACCATGTTTTGCAGCATAGAGTTATGGCCCTTTACATTCTGAGTTCAAATCCCACCGAAGTTAACTTTGCCTTTCATTATTACGGTAGAGGGTGGTGGATTGGCAGTATCGGTAGAGGGTTTGACGCCATGCTTTCCAGCATAGTTACGTCCCTTTACGATCTGAGTTCAAATCCCGCCGAGGTTTACTTTGCCTTTCATCCTTACGGGGTCGATAAAATAAAGTACCAGTAATGCACTGGATAATTGCTGGCCTTGTGCCTAAAGTAGAAACAATTATTACGGTGGATTGGCAGTATCGGTAGAGGGTCGGACACCATGTTTTCCAGCATTGTTACGTCCCTTTGCGGTCTGAGTTCAAATCCCGCCGAGGTTAACTTTGCCTTTCATCCTTACGGGGTCGATAAAATAAAGTACCAGTAATGTACTGGGTAATTGCTGGCCTTGTGCCAAAAGTAAAAACAATTATTACGGGGGTCGATAAAATAAAGTACCAGTAACGCACTGATATCGATTTAATTGCTGGCCTTGTGCCTAAAGTATTGGCAGTATCGGTAGAGGGTCGGACACCATGCTCTGACGTATAGAGTTACGGCCCTTGCCATTCTGAGTTCAAATCCCGCTGACGTTAACTTTGCCTTTCATCCTTACAGGGTCGATAAAATTAAGTACCAGTAACGCACTGATATCGATTTAATTGCTGGCCTTGTGTTAAATAAAGTACCAGTAATGTACTGGGTATTTGCTGCCCTTGTGCCAAAAGTAGAAACAATTATTACTGGGTACTGATGCTATTTCTTTTTACATCTACAGAGACATCTTGCTGTTTACACTAATCAATCTTTCATCACCACACAGTAAAACTGTCTTCTCTTCTCATTATAGACTCGTTAAATATATCATAAGTTTGTAAGCAGCATCATTTCTAGTGTGAAATAAAATTTACGATCTCTTCAACCCTTCCGTTGTATCCCGGGTAACATTTCCTTTCCAATTATTGCAGTTGTTATAATAATACATCTCTCTAGTTTCTTCTTTAACTCCCTCGCCCCACTTCTCTCTCTCTCTCTCTCTCTCTCTCTAGTTCTCTCTCTCTCTCTCTCCCTCTCTCTCTCTCCAACAGATAATTACACGCTCCTGACAACGTTAAAAGATACTACTTTGGCGGTATTGGCAACACCAACAACAATAATGACAGTAACAGTGCAAATAATAATGGTTTCTGATTTAGGCACAAGGCCAAACATTTTTGGTGGGGGAGAAAGAGGAAAAGTTGATTAAATCAACCCTAGTGCATTACTGGTACTTTATTTTATCGACACCGTAAGGATAAAAGGCAAGGCTAACCTTGGCGAGATTTGAACTCAGAACGTGAAGGACCATAACTCTATGTTGCAAAGCATGGCGTCCGACCCTCTACCGATACTGCCAATCCACTGCCCTACCACCTAATAATAATTATTATTATTATTTCTACTAATTATTATTATTTCTACTAATGTCGCAGTGGATTGGCAGTATCGGTAGAGGGTCGGACGCCATGCTTTCCAGCATAGTTACGTCCCTTTACGATCTGAGTTCAAATCCCGCCGAGGTTGACTTTGCCTTTCATCCTTACGGGGTCGATAAAATAAAGTACCAGTAATGCACTGGGTAATTGCTGGCCTTGTGCCTAAAGTAGAAACAATTATTATTTCTACTATAGCCACAAGGCCAGCAATTTTGGGGGAAGGAGAAAGTCGATTAAATCGACCCTAGTGCATTACTGGTATTTTATTTTATCGACCCCGTAGGATGAAAGGCAAAGGTAACCTCGGCTGGATTTGAACTCAGATCATAGAGGGCTGTAACTCTATGCTGAAAAGCATGGTGTCCGACCCTCTACCGATATTGCCAATCCACCGCCCTGCTACCACCTAATAATACTAATAATAGTAATGATATGCCGGAGTGGAAGACCAACTTGTACTCGAGCAATGTTTTTCTTGGATTTAGAAACGCTATTGCTCCAAATTAAACATTAACATATTGGAGTGTAGGGAGCTTGGCAAATGTGCAATATACTTTTGTTTACTAGCCTGGGCATTGTCATGAAGTAGCTACAGATTTTACAAGGCCCATGGGTCCAGTCTTTTGTGCCGAACTGCATCACGAAGAAACAAAAAAGTGAGAGGAAGAAATGGATTATATATGTTTGTAACACGTTTTGTGGCAAGTAAAATGAAAGAATGATAGAAACGTGGGCATAACTTTAACGCCTTCTCTTTATAACTATGTCCGCGATTCCTCGAATGAGGAAGATGCAGAAGACGACATGAAATTTATATCGTTATTTTCATTTGGCAAAGATTGTGTGTAAATGTTTTTGTTGTTGCCAAAAAGTAAACGCAAGAATTGTTTATACTGCTGCCAATGTCAATAGAAAAGTCGTTTTTCTTTTGTTTTTGTTTTTACTTGTTTGTTTGTTTGTTTGTTTTTGTGGGGTGGGTGGGTC
>OZ024742.1:243370969-243373469 GCA_964016885.1 Eledone cirrhosa
TTCATCATATAAAATATAATTGTTTCTATTTTTGGCACAAGGCCAGCAATTATCCCAGTGTATAACTGGTACTTTATTTTATCGACCCTGTAAGGATGAAAGGCAATATAATATAGAGCAGTTTTATAAATAAATATTGACATACCCTTAAAGAATGCGACCATTTCTGTTGGAAGCTCCCGGATAGTCATATATCTATATGTGTGTGTGTGTGTGTGTGTATGTATATATGTATGTTAATGTGTATGTATGTATATGAATAATACGTACTTCGGATGGAAAAAGTTCTTATTTCATCCGAAGTACGTATTCTTCATAGATATATGTGCTTTTTGTGCGTGTACAAAATTTCTCTCATAAAATACATGGCCCTGTCACTCTATATATATATATATACAGAGATGAGATGAGGGGATGCCGGATATATATATATATATATATATATATATATATATATATATATATATATATATATATTAGTAAACGGAATAGAAAATGCTGACAAATTGTTCACAGTTGAAAAATGGTTTAATTAGGAATAAAAGAGTATTAGTGATTGTATGGGTTAGTATTCAGTTGTGGTTATGTATATATATATATATATATACACAATGATATTAAATAAATGGAAACTATATTTATAAAACCATATTTATTCTATTATATATATTTCAAGGGTACCAAAACTTTGGTACCCCCTCATCAGATAAAATACAAAGTTTGTTTTATAAATTTTGACAATTAACAAGAAAAGATACTTTTTCTTGAAAAACGTGAACCGTTAAGGTATCTTTTCTTGGTTATGTCAAATTTTATAAAACAAACTTTGTATTTTATCTGATGAGAGCGTACCAAAGTGTTGGTACCCTTGAAATATATATAATAGAATAAATATGGTTTTATAAATATAGTTTCCTTTTATTTAATACTAGCAGTAAAGCCTGGCGTTGCTCGGGGTCGCTCAGTAGCTGTGTTAAAGTTACAATGTTAAGTTTCTTTTTTGGCTTAAAAACTGTAATGTCTACTGTGCAGACTTGCATGTGGTGTTTTTGATTAATATTCCCTCAACCAACAATATGCCTTATGAAGTTAAGAAAACATAACGATAACCCGAATGTTATAACAAAAGAGGATGCTGGGGATAAAAACTGCACTGGTTATTTATTAACAAAGATCGAAAATGTAAACACTGCAACGCAGAGAAAAACATTAGCGTAACCAAATTATCAGTTATGTCTGTCTGCACGCCTATATCACCTCTCTGCACGACTGTCTGTCTGCACGCCTATATCACCTCTCTGCACGACTGTCTGTCTGCACGCCTATATCACCTCTCTGCACGACTGTCTGTCTGCACGCCTATATCACCTCTCTGCACGACTGTCTGTCTGCACGCGTATATCACCTCTCTGCACGACTGTCTGTCTGCACGCCTAACGACGAAATATTTGCTTGTTTTACGTAGTCTTTAAATAGACTTGTTTTCAAGTAAAAATATTGTTTTAAAGTGCTTTTAAATGGAAATGAAGCAAAACGGAAGCTTAGTGTTCGAACTGATGAATTTTGCAGGTCAATATTTTGCTGGCTCGACAACTGTTCGTAAGACGCTCAATGTAAACAGAACAAAGGGAAATAACTGATAACTTACGCTCAAAAATCGATACATTATATTCGATTTCGTCACATAGGGTGGGTCAATTTGAAATATTTTTTCCCGATGTCTTCGCTAGGGCTCAATGTACAAGTATAGCAATTTCGGTGCAATTCCGTGAGAGATTCTAAGAGGATATGTGTGCCAAAAATCGATAGACAGACAGACAACCACAGTTTTATATATATAGATCATTGAATATTATACTCCAGAAAACTTGTCGAGTGCTCTGAATCAGTTATAAGCATTTATATTTGTTGAATTACCAACAAATTGAATATCCCTTTGCTTATATATATATATATATATAAAGAAAAAGGGATGAAATCGAAAATGCAACTGAAGTCTTATTTTTTTTAAAAATATATATATTTATTTGGTTCCTTTACCGGTTTCGCAGTTCTTCTGCTTTTCAAAAGGTGAGTTGAGATGGAGGGTCTGTGGTTTTTCTCACATCTGGTTGGTCTCTAAATGTTACTTGTTTTATATGGAAAAAGTGGCTCGAAAACCAGGTTTTTCGAGAAGTAATTTGATTGGTTTGTCAATAATTATAATAAATTTCGCGCCAGTTCGCGTTACAATAGTTCTTCAAATAAGAGAGGGGGGGGTTGTCACAGGTTGTTTTTTCATATATGAGTGTTTGAATTTCTTTTTACTTCGTGAGCCTCATTTTTTTAAGTAAAAAGAAATTCAAACACTCATATATGAAAAAACAACCTGTGACAACCCCCCCTCTCTTATTTGAAGAACTATTGTAACGCGAACTGGCGCGAAATTTATTATAATTATTGACAAACCAATCAAATTACTTCTCGAAAAACCTGGTTTTCGAGCCACTTTTTCCATATA
>OZ024742.1:243375969-243398469 GCA_964016885.1 Eledone cirrhosa
GGTGGTGGTGGTGATGGTGGTGGTGGTGATTGTGATGGTGGTGGTGATGGTGATGGTGGTGATGATGATGATGGTGGTGGTGGAGATGGTAGTGATTATAGTAATGTTGGTGTTGGTGGTGGTGATATTATTGTTGAAGCTGTTCTTCGTGTACAATTGTTGCCCTTGTTGCTGGTGTAATATAAAACACTAACGAAACCCAACCCAAGAAGACACAACGTAAGACAATCTTAACTATAATAAAGAAAGGAGTGTGGGACTGCGTCCAGAATATATATTTTTACCCCGTTTGTAAAATAAGTTGGATTACTTTGAATAAATAATTGTTTCTACTTTAGGCACAAGGCCAGCAATTACCCAGGGCATTACTGGTACTTTATTTTATCAACCCCGTAATAAATAATGAATGACTATTACATAATTTATGTGCTAAATTTCGTGGCTGTTGATTAAATATATATTATAGCTTATTTAAAGACCTTTAAAATTAACTTCTTTAAAATTATCAAATGTCAACACTTCCAGTTAGCGGCCGTTATATTATGACACTTATAATCGCATATATTTCCGTCGCTAATTTTCTCCTAATGCAGTTTATATATAATGTCGTCTTTTTTTCAATATATCATGGATTACTGATTACAGAAGACAGTGTAACATAGGCTTTGTTCAATTTCTGTGTATATTGTCAATTACGATTTTATTTGATGTATCATATTTACATGCATATATATTTGTGTATAATATCAATATACACACTACACATGCTAGCATAAAACCACCCGTAGGGTGGTTTTTGTGCTAGTCAACATAAAGCAGTAAGTCTAGATTACAATAACACAGCAATTCCTTGTCTTTTTATTTACAATTTCTATTTCTCTTTACATTTTTGCTTGTTGTTCTTTCATTATTTCTTTTCTTTCCTTCCTTCTTTCTTTTCTTTCTTCTTTTTTTTGGTATATTCATTTCTTTCTTTCTGTCTTTCTTTCTTTCCTTCTTTCTATCTTTCCTTCTTTCTTTCTTTCTTTCTTTCCTTCCTTCTTTCGTTCTTTCCTTCCTTCTTTCTTTCTTTCTTCTTTTTGGTATACTCATTTCTTTCTTTCTATCTTTATTTATTTATTTCCTTCCTTCTTTCTTTTTTCTTTCTTTCCTTCTTTCTTCTTTCTTGGTATACTCATTTCTTTCTGTCTATCTTTATTTCTTTATTTATTTCCTTCCTTCTTTCTTCCTTCTTTTTTGGTATATTCAGTTCTTTCTTTCTTCTTTCTTAGTATATTCAGTTCTTTCTTTCTTTCATTCTTGGCATTACTTATCATTCCAGCTTACTTAGTCTAACAAAGTTGTTTAGTATGAATGTTTGTGTGTGTATGTATGTGTTATGTGTGTGTATGTATGTATATGTGTATGTAGATAGGTATATTATATATGCATGTATATAGGTACATTATACACACACACATATATGTGTGTGTGTGTGTGTGTGTGTGTGTGTGTGTGTGTGTGTGTGTGTGTGTGTGTGTGTGTGTGTGTGTGTGTGTGTGTGTGTATATAATATACCTATATACAGGCATATATATAAGGAACGATCGACTTTCGTCAAATCGGACCGAGGAAACAATGTTTCCATTGGTCTTTCCAATTGCTAATACTATCTATCGGTCGCAACTCCAGGTAGAAGGAGCAACGTGAAATAAAGTGTCTTGCTCAAGGACATAACGCATCGCCCAGTCCAGGAATTGAACTTACAACCTCACGATTGCGAATCCAATTCTCTAACTACTCATCACACGCCTTCACATGCATATATAATATACCTATCTACATACACATATACATACATATACACACATAACACATACATACATACACAAACATTCATACTAAACAACTTTGTTAGTGAAGGCACATGGCTTAGTGGTTAGAGCATTGGCCTTGCAATCGAAAGGTTGTGAGTTCAATTCTCAGACCGGGTGATGTGTTGTTTCCTTGAGCAAGACACTTTATTTCACGTTGCTCCAGTTTACTCAGCTGTAGACATGCGTACCGGCCTGCCCGCCCAGCCAGTGGGATGGCGTTATCTTATGGCTAAAACAGCACGGCATGCTGTGACCAGCGGCACCGATTGGCGCCCGACAGACTGGTCGGTCAAAATGATCAAGGTGATATATATATATATAGATATATATACAAGTAAGAATATTTTTGAAACAGCGAGTTGGTTTGAAATTATTATAAATGTAAGCTATCGCCGTATTTTGACTAAAGAAATTATTTAGTCTGATAGTGGGGTTAAGAACCCTTGGAGAAATGGAAAAAGATGAGTATTGACGTGAATGGCAGTCGAACCCACATCTTTGGTTATCCGGACCACTGTGATCCCATTTACACCAACACATCTCCCATATATATACCTTTATATATATGCATATATATATATTTGTATGTATATGTATATGTGTGTATTATGCATATATATATGAATGTATGTATGTATATATATATATGTATATATATATATATATATGTGTGTGTGTGTATGTATGTATGCATGTATATATGTGTATATATATATATATATATATATATACATACATGCATACATACATGCATGCATACATACATACATATATATATATATATATATATTGTTGTAGAGTTTACGTTTACACAAATAAATATCTGTTTAGATTTAAGTGTGAAGATGTGTGTGTGTGTGTGTGTGTGTGTGTGTGTGTATACAAAGGTGAGTGGCCGATGAACTGAATTTGCTGGCTGGTTTCAATTACCTGGAAATATTTCGCTAATGGCACTAATGTCCTCGGGGGAAGCGTTCACATTTCAACGTACATACATACATACATACATACATACATACATACATACATACATACATACATACATACATACATACATACGAGGCATGATGTAGTGGCCAAAACACTGTTCAATGCAGTTCGTAAAAAAGATAGTCCCGATAATAAACACATTAAAAGCTACAGCAATGTGGAAGACATCCATGTACATAATATGAAAGAGTACTGGTGAAATATTCCAGTAAAAACCCCAATAAAATGCAGGCATAACAGACCAGATATTATGATATGGGACAGGGAAAAGAAAGCATGCACAGTAATGGAAATTAGCTGCCCAGCAGATGCCAATATAATATCAAAGATAGCGAAAAGGAGAATATTTATGCAGAACTGATGAGAAATCTGCAGATACTCCGCCCTGATTACACCTTCAGATTTATGCCTGTGATTATTGGGGCACTGGGGTATGTGAGTAACTGCCTCAATACAAATCTTGAGAAGCTAGGCTTCACAGGAACAGAAAGAACACAACTAGTTAGGAAATTACAAGTACAATCCATTAATGGAACAGTAAAAATATGTAAAACATTCCAAAAATTGTGCATCTAATAACTGCATATACACATGTACAGATACAAAGCATCTAATAACTGCATATACACATGCACACATACAACTCAAAACATACACATCTACACATACAATAATATCCATATCTACACATGCATGCATACATACATAATCTACCTAGTTGATTTTGTGGAAATTCCAATGAGAGAGTATTGTGTCTATGTTAGAAACTGACTCTCTCTCTATTGGGAAAAGAAGAAGAACATACATACATTCATACATGATGGCTGCAAACTCTGCTAAGAGAATTGCGATCGCTTGTCAGATTACAGAGTTTGGTGCACTTTTAGGCTACGACCAGTCACACGAACCTGTAACATAACCTGAACAAGCAATGCTTGTGCTTTGAAGGTTTTTTAAGTGGGGAAAGACCTTCTACTCGACCAATCCCACTCTCTGACCATCGAAAACACTACCCGAAAAGGAGAACTGGTCAACATCATCGGATGCTTCCGAAGCCGCGGGTTTTTTTTTTTTTCAAAGTTTCCCCTCTCCTAGAAAGGTGTTGTGACAACAACTGGGGGCCTTTCACTCCCATGTGGAAAAAAATGTATATATAGACATACATACATACATGCATACATACATACATCCATACATCCATACACACATACATACATACATACATACATACATACATACATACATACATACATACATACATACATACATACATACATACATACATACATACATACATGCATGCATACATACAGCTGCCCACTTGATGTTAATGTAAGAAAAATACAAGAGAAGGAGGATATCTACGGACCATTGGTGAGGTGTTTGCCGATCCAGTATCCAAGATATACCTTCAGCTTCATACCCATCATTACTGGGGCTACAGGTTATATACCAATCCGCTTGGGCCAAAGTATGACTGAACTTGGATTTGTGGACAAAGAGCGGAGCTCCCTAATTCATAGACAACAAATGGCTGCCATAACTGGCACCTACACAATTTGCAAAACATTCTTGCGATTCAAGGGATGACAATTTCTTTTCTTTTACGACCTTGCCACCAGGAAGGTGGCCGGTCAAAAATATACTCGAAAGTAAGAGAACCTCTTTGAGAACCTCTGCTGTAGTCGAACGATGATGATGCCTATTCACAAATTGGTACGGCTCTTTAAGGTTTCATCTCCATTTAAATCCCATCCAGATAGACTTTACCTTTCCTTCTCCTGGGGAAGAGGTAAATAAAATGAATAACTAAAAGGTACTACGATCGATATAATTGACATTTCCTTCCCTCAATATTCATAGCGCCTTGTACCTATGTAAAAGATCGATATTTATGTTGTCTGTGACTGGTAAAAGTGAGTGAGATTGTAGAACGAGGGTCTAAATATCGTACGATGTTATTAATGGCCGTTGATTGGCAGAATTGGTGGAGCATGGGACAACATGCTTAGCGACACAGAGTTACGGCCTTTTACAATCTGAGTCCAATCCTGCCAAGGTTAGCTTTGCCTTTCATCCTTTCGAGGTCGATAAAATAAAGCACTAGTAATGCACTTTCATCCTTTCGGGGTCGATAAAATAAAGTACCAGTAAAGCACTGGGGTCAATTTAATCAACTTGCGCTTTCTCCAAAAATTGTTTACTTTCATCCTTTCGAGGTCGATAAAATAAAGCACCAGTAATGCACTGAGATAATTGCTGGCCTTGTACCAAAAGTAGAAACAATTATTAAAGGCAGAGAATTGGCGTTAGAGCGTCGAATATAATATCTTGTGGTGTTTGTTCCGATTCCTTACGTACTGAGCTCAAATCTCGGCGAAGTCAACTTAACTCTTCGTCTTTTCTAGGTCGATAAAATAAAGTACTACTCCATGGCAATGGATTAGTGAAATTGTTAGAATATCTTGCTGTATCTCTTCTAGCGTTCAGATACATCCTTCTCAGTATAAATTCTATCTAGGGGTTCAAATTCCACAGACGATAGCTGGGTCTAATTATGGTTTCTGGGGGGGGGGGGGGAGTCGATTAAATCGACCTCAGTGCGTATCTGGTACTTTATTTTATCGACCCCGCAAGGATGAAAGGCAAAGTTAACCTCGGCGGGATTTGAACTCAGAACGCCAAAGGGCCGTAAATATATGCCGCGAAGCGTGGTGTCCGACGACACTCTACCGATACTACCAATCCACCGCCCTTATAACTGGATCTATTTATACGATCACGTAACCACCACCCACCCACCCCAACTGATTGTTGAGTGAGTCTACAATGGGAGGAGGAGGCGGAGGAGGGGGTGAGAAGGGGGTGGAAGATGGGAGGGGGTGAAGAGGGGAGGAAGAGGAGGGGGAATGGTAGGAGGAAGAGGAAGAGGTGGAGGGGTAGGACTGTGATCGTCTGCTACTGCAGTCAAATGATTCTGATGATTATTCTCTGTTAGACATATTCTTTCTCCAGTATAAGCGCCCCACCATAGTCGATACAACCAGTAAGTAGCATATTGGCTGTATGTTAGTCAATCGACTTCATAGCCGCCATTAAAAAAAGTGTTCACTGAAATCCATATCATCATTGTTCTCTCTTCTCAGCTAAGAAAGAACACACATATACATACATACACATACATACACATACACACACTCACATATATACATATATATACACACACACTCACACACAAACGCATACACACACACACACGTTCTCACACACTCATATACGCACACATACATACACACACACACACACATATATATACATAGTGTGTGTGTGTGTATGTTTGTGTGTGTATATAAATGCGTGTGTGTGAGTGTGTGTGAGTGTGTGTGCGTGTGTATATGTGTGTGTGTGTGTGAGTGAGTGTGTGTATGTGTATGTTTGTGTGTGTATATATGCGTGTGTGTGTGTGAGTGTGTGTGCGTGTATGTTTGTGTGTGTATATATATATATATATATATGCGTGTGTGTATGTGTATGAGTGTGTGTGCGTGGGTATATATATATATGTGTGTGTTTGTGTGTGTTTGTGCGCTTATATATAAGAGAAGGATGTATCTGAGCTCTAGAACAGATACAGCAAGATATACTAACATATATATAAACACACACTCACACATAAACGCATACACACACACACGTTCTCACACACTCATATACGCACACAAACATACACACACACATATACATATACATATACATATACATACACACACACACTCACACACACATGTACATACACACACACACTCATATATATATATATATATATATATATATATATACACATACACTCGTACACAAACACACACACACTCATACACAAACCCACACACACTCATACACAAACCCACACACACTCATACACAAACACACACACTCATACACAAACACACACACACACACTCATACACAAACAGACACATACTCATACACAAACACACACACTCATACACTTATACACAAACACACACACACACACTCATACACAAACAGACACATACTCATACGCAAACACACACACACATACACTCATACACAAACACACACACACACACTCATATACACACACACTCACACATACACACACATGGACCCCCCCCCCCCAACTTAGTGTCTTCAATACTTATTCTCTTATTTTTCTTTTGTCTGGCTTTGGGTTTGTTGTTGTTGTTGGTGGTGTTGGTGTAGTTGTTGTTGCTGTTATTGTTGCTGTTGTTATTGTTGTTGTCGCTGTTATTGTTGTTATAGTTGCTGTTGGTGGTGGTGGTGTAGTAGTTGTTGTTGTTGTTGTTGTTGTCGCTGTTGTTGTTGTTTTGAGAGGGGGAGTGTTCTCTTCAGATCTCTTGACATTGGTTGTTTTTTTTGGAGGGGTGTATGTGTGTGTGAGTAAGTGTGTGTGTGTGAGCGTGTGTATCAGTGTGTGAGTACGTTTATGAGTGTGTACGTGTCTGAGTGTGCATGTGTGTGTGTGTGCACGTATATATATGAGTGTGTGAGTACGTGTGTGTGTATGTTATAAGTTTATGAGTATGTGTCTCTGTATGTGTGTGTATGTGAATGTGTGAGTGTGTGTATGTGTGGGTGTATGTGTGTGTATGTGTCTGTATATGTGTGTGTGTGTGAGTATGTGTATGTGTGTCTGTGTGTGTGTGTGTGTGAGTGTGTGTGTGAGTGTGTGTGTGTGTTTTATTCCTTGTGTGTGTTCGACATAAGATTATTACAGATCTGAGTTCTTTGAGCAAATATTTCCTTTAGCTTTATTGAAACGAGTTATTAGTCTTTTTTGTTTGTTGTTTTTGCTGATATTTTTCTTTTGTGAAATTTGAGGGTCTTTTTCGTTTGTTTTTGTTTTGAGGGGCGCATGGGGGCTTAAGAATCAGGGAAGAATATTAATATTTTAATTGAGGTATAACATACATATATATATATATACATATTTCATTCGAAGGAAATCATCTGCTATGTATTGAGTACCCTACTTACTGTGGTTACCCCCTATTGAACACATGTATATACATACACATATATAAACATACATGCATGTATATATTTATGCATGTATGTTTATATATATATATATATATATATATATATATATATATATATATATATATATATGTTATACCGCAATAAAAATATTAATATTCTACATTGAACGAACTCTTGAAATATTTGCATTCAGCAGCCCCCCACACGCCCCTCAAAACAGTAAAAATAAAGTCCTGAACCGTGTCAAGATGCCGAGTGTAAAACGCCTGCTCAAACAGCGTCGTCTGTGCTGGCTCGGTCACGTACATCGTATGCCAGACGGGAGGATCCCAAAAGACCTACTGTATGGGCAACATGGAGCAAGAGGCCGATCTCGTCTTCGTTTCAAAGACATCTGCAAGAGGGATATGAAGTCAATAGACTTGGACACCCAAATTTGCGAGAAGGTCGCTAATGATTGCTCCATCCTCTTGCGCAGTACTCACAGAAGTGAGTACTGCGTAAGGGGACGGAGCGAGGGGAGAGGAAACTAAAACTGGCCATCAAAGAAAAACGTGCTCGCAAAAAGAACAACACAGTAGCACCAGAGGAGAGCATCTACAAATGCAGTCTCTGTATACAGGACTGCCACTCCCGTGTGGGCCTGTACTGCCACGATAGACACTGCACTGCCGTCAGCAGCTGACACAAAATTCTCCAGGGGCATATCTATGGTCTTTCGAGACCGACGGATGCCAATGACATACATACAATACAAATCTTGAGAAGATGGGCTTCACAGGAATAGAAAGAACACAACTAGTTAGGAAATTACAAGTACAATCCATTAATGGAACAGTAAAAATATGTAAAACATTCTAAAGATTTTGCATCTAATAACTGCATATACACATGTACAGATACGAAGCGTATACACATGCAAACATACAACTCAAAACATACACATCCACACATACAATAACATCCATACCTACACATGCAGACATGCATACATATCTACTTTGTTGATGTTGTGTAAATTCCAATGAGAGAGTATTGTGTCTATGTTAAAAACCGACTCTCCCTATTGGCAAACATTTGTGAAATTATAAAACCAGAAAAACATACATACATACATACATACATACATACATACATACATACATACATACATAACTATATTAATGGTGTCTTATTTAAGCAGAATGAAAGCAATTTTAGGGGACTAGAATTTTTTCAACACGCTTACGCGTGTATGGATGTATTGGTGGCTTGGCAGTATCAGTAGAGAGTCGGGCACTATGCTTTCCAGCATAGAGTTACGTTCCTTTATGGACCGAGTTCAAATTCCGCCAAGGTTAACTTTGCCTTTCATCCTTACGGGGTCGATAAAACAAAGTACCAGTAATGTACTGGGCAATTGCTGGCCTTGTGCCAAAGAAGAAACAATTATTATGTTCGCGCAAACACAGACACTCTTTCAAAAATGCACACTCACAGACATACATGTTAGACGCTGTTTTCTGTAGTTTGTCATCACCCCTTCCTTCCTCAATCATCTCTAGTATGTGACGGACGGAAGTCGCTCAAATAGAGATGTTAAAGTCAATTAAATCAATCCCCAGAATTTGATCGGTACTTTATTTTATCGACCGAGAGAGAAAATGAAAGGCAAAATTTATTTCAATGGGATTTTCCCTCGGAAGGTAAAGAAACGGGAAAAAGGTTTGTATTAATATTAATAATTGACTATAAAAGATGTTAGTGATAATCGATGGAGCGCCCACAAAAATGCAAGTGGTGTTTAGCTGTGTTTCTTAACGCTATAAGATTTGCGTTCAATAACGCTAAGACGGCAAATTGGCAAACTGTATTAAAAATGTGTTTGGGCTCATTGCGTTCTGAGTTCAAATCTCGCCTTTTATCTTTTTAAGGTCGATAAATAAAGTACCAGTACAGTACTAGGGTTGATTATTCTTCTCTCTATCTCTCTCTCTCCCTCTCTCTTTTTTTCTCTCTCTCTCTCCCTCTCTCTCTCTCTCTCTCTGGAAGAAATTGGTAATGTTTTATCCTGAAGAACCATGGGCTCCGTCGGGTTAAAATAATAGGCTGTGTCAGAACGGTACCCCTACGATTCCATGAAGATTTAAGGGTCCTTTCCTTTTAATGTCAACTTTGCATTTTCGTTCCTCTGGATCAAGTAAAGTATGAACTAAGTCCTGTAAATCGATTCCATCCATTTTACTCACAATGGCCTTATGCCAGACATCGATAACAGAAATCATTATAACTTACCCATCTATTTATGTATCACACATTACACACACACACAGGCACGCGCACACACACACACACACACACACACACACGTACGCACACACATACACATGTCTTGTTCAAACCATTTCTTCTAACCGATCAGCCGAACAGCGCATTGATTCTGGCTAGTTATGATCTGACGAGAATCTCATTGAAGCGAGGCAAGACATCAAAAGTGATGAGGTAAAATCAGTTATTGATAGAAGGGGAGATACAAAGGGAAGGAATGAAAGGGCGAAAGAAGTATGAAAGAAACAATATTGAAATAAAGATAGGATTTAACAAACAGACGAATTAACGAAGGAGAAACTTCTGGCTGAATATTTGACATATTTAAAGAAAAAAGGATTAAATTAACGAAACGAAGCAATGTTGAATGGAAGAAAAATAAATAGATAGCTATGTTTCTTTATTTGCCACAAAGGCGCACAATAAATGGGACATTACAAGACGTAAAAGCGGGGATTTTACATAAAATCGTGTAAAGAAGTTATAACAATGAAAATTAAACAATCGAAATCCCCAATAGGGGAGAACATTTCTGAGAGGTTGTTTTACACTCGGTAGACAGAACAACCCTCAACACATTAAGCGCGTTCTCCCCTTTTTTGTCCTATTCAACCTATAGGTTTATATACAGAGAGGGCCCATTCACTCGGGCCATTTTCGCTAAATTCACCCACCTTTCAGCGAATGTTTATATAGAGAGATATATATATATATATAGATAGATAGATAGATAGATAGATAGATAGATAGATAGATAGATAGATAGATAGATAGATAGATAGATTAGATAGATAGATAGATAGATAGATAGAGAGGGGCGGAGAGAGACAGACAAACGACAGATGGACGAATGGATAGAGGAATAGATGGACGGAGGTATAGACGCATACATGGTGGCTGCCAACTCGTTTTCGAGTACGGCCACCGCTTTATATCCATGTAGGAGAACCCCTACCGATGCGCTGAACGAATGTGACTTTTTAGTCCAGCCAGCGACTTGAAAACTCTGGTACAAAGACTACACTTGTGACCATTATTGACACATAGTGCATCATATTGACCATGTGATGACAAGTGCAGAGAGATCTCCAGATATAAAGCAATGCCTGTGCTGTGAAGCTTTTATAGTGAGCAAAGGCACTGCACAAAGCCAGTCCCACTCTCTTAACCAAGATGATATTTACCAAAAAGAAGAACAAGTCAACATCATTGGATACCATCAGGGTTGCAGGTGTTATATCAGAGTTTTCCTTCTCCTAGAATTCTGCCTCATACATACATACGTACATACACACATACATGCATACATACATACGTATATACACACATACATGCATACATACATACATACATACATACATACATACATACATACATACATACATACATACATACATATGCATACATACATACATACATACATACATACATACATTACTTCGGACAACGCAGCCTTCGTGCTTCGCGTCGAAAAACTGGCTCAAAGCCGTTCTCGACGCTAGCACTCTGGCCACGTCGCCGCTTCTAATTGCCTCTTCTACTCTATCTATTAGCTCCCTTTCCTTCCTATTCCTATCCGCAGCTAGAACCTTATCTATCTATCTATCTATCTATCTATCTATCTATCTATCTATCAATTTACCTGTCTGTCTATTTGTCTGTCTACCCACATACGTACTTGCATAAAAAACCCACCCCAAAGAAATACATCTAAACATGCATACGTAGATATTTAATAATATGCGTTTAGCATTTTTTGAATTAATGGAAATAATCATGAGAATTGCTTTTGATAATAGTATGTATGTATGTATGTATGTATGTATGTATGTATGTATGTGTGTGTCAGATCGCTCTCGAGTGCTGCGAGTAACATGTAACCCAGTACAACCCGTCTCATGGTCGGGTCGTCGGCGACTAAACCGGCAACCCCACCAAGCTAGCTTGGTGAGGAGGGTGATATTTGGACACCCTGCGGGATGATATGCAAGACCCGGCAAAGGGCGGAGGAACTCAGCAGGGTCTATGGCCATCCAAATAGTACTTTTTTTTTTTTTAACCTGGGAGTGAAAGGCCCCCAGTTGTTGTCACAACACCTTTCTAGGAGAGGGAAACTCTGAAAAAGAAAACCTGCGGCTTCGGAAGCATCCGATGATGTTGACTAGTTCTCTTTTTCGGGTAGTGTTTTCGATGCTCAGAGAGTGGGATTGGTCGAGTGCAAGGCCTTTCACCACTTAAAAAACCTTCAAAGCACAGGCATTGCTTGTTCAAGTTATGTTACATGTTTGTGTCACTGACAGTAGCCTAGAAGTGCACCAAACTCTATAACCTGACAAACGATTGCTATACTCTTAGCAGAGTTTGCAGCCATCACGTATGTATGTATGTATGTATGTATGTATGTATGTATGTATGTATGTATGTATGTATGTATGTATGTATGTAGATAGATAGATAGATAGATAGATAGATAGATAGATAGATAGATAAATTTCTATTTATTTGCCACGAGGGCACAAAAGAAGGGGACATTTACACAGTGGGGGAGTTTACATAAATCGAGTAAAGAAAAAAGGAATAACAATAATAATATAACAATAAAAGTCCTCAAAAGGGAGGGGGCGTGTTGGGGATTGCACATACCCCCGAAAAGTGTGCAACTCTTTTCGCGGGGGAAGCCCAGAGAGGAGGCGCTCCCCCTTTCCTCTTCACTTCTTCACCTACAGAACAATGTAGAGAGAAGGCCCATTTACACGGGCCATTCTCGCTTCTTTCACCCACCTTTCATAAAACTGTCTGGGACCAAGCACTTCTCTCTCCATCCTGATTCTTCTTCCGAAGTGGTATCGGAAGAAGTAAACCAGGTGATGGCCGGAGAGAAAGTCACCCGACCTCAGACCTTTCAGGCGCGTCCACCACACAACCTCTTTCATCATGGCTATTACGCACAGAAAGACCGCCTCTGCTTCATTTCTGAAGGGAGGATTCGGCTTGATGTTCACCACAGACTCGGCGGTTAATCGAATCGGCGCCACACGCGACAGCAGTCGTTCGACGTAGCCCCACAGATCGGCAATGCCCGGGCAGTGTACCAGTGCATGCGCAACGGTTTCCTCGTCGCGCACGCATCTGGGACAGATCTTTTTCGCGGGATCCCTGCCCGGGCGCCCGTGTCTGTAGAGCTTTTCTCGAACGGGCAGAGCCCCCCGGTAACACTGCCAGGCTAGGGACCTCTGGAAGTTGTCCATGGGTCCCGGGCCGAAAGTTCTACCGAACAGGCTGGCCAGTTCGTCCTCCTCCATGCCTAGCGACTCTCCAAGGGTGTCGTCGCCCCTGCTAGCCACCAACCCTCTATAGAATGTCGAGGTGGATTCTCCACTGACAGTCGGGTCCGCTTGCCAGAGAGCCGTGAGCGCCTGGGCACACTCGGTGTGCCAGTTGCCCAGTTTTCTCGGTCTTTGCTTCACCCAGGATTGCAGTTCGGTGAGCGAGACGAGCTGTGGGAAGGCTCGCCTCACAAACGGGGCCCACACCGGCTGACCGTTGAGGAATACCTGTAGATGCCGTAGCCTCAATGCGTGCCTACGCATCAACAGCCACGGCATACCCAGCCCTCCTTTCGAAGGGTGCTGGCAGCAGATGGATCTCCTCACCATGGGAGGCCGCTTCTTCCAGAGGAACTGGAAGAGCATGCGTTCCATGATGGTGAGCTTTTCCTTGGAGCAAGGCACGACGGTCAGGCGGTAGTAGATGACGGACGCTATGTAAGCGTTCGTCACCTCCGCCCGACCTTTCAGTGATAGTTTGCACTTGGCCCACTTCTGGGTCAGCGCAAACACCCTGCTCGTCACCTCGCCCCAATTCTTCTCCACCTGGAGGTCCGGTCCGAACCAGACCCCGAGCAGCTTCACCGGGCCCTCCGTCCACCGCCCGACGACACCGTCTAACGGCATCGGTTTGCCCCTCCACGTTCCGAGTTGCAAACCGACTGACTTGTCCTGGTTCAGCTTAGCCCCCGTCAGCCTTTCGTATTCCTCCAGTAGGGTGGCGATCGCCCCGATTTCCGAGGCGTCCGCCACCATTACTGTTACGTCGTCGGCATAGGCCGAGACCGCTTTGTGTAATCCCGGTTCCAGGGGTATGCCCCGCAGCAACTCCAACTTCCGCAGCAGTGGCTCGAGAGTCAATACGTACAGAAGGGAGGAGAGGGGGCACCCCTGTCTGATGGATCGGGTGATTTGAAACGGCTCCGAGAGGTAGCCGTTTACTTTAATCCTAGAGTAGATGTTGCCACTGTGCATGGCAGAAATCCAGCCCCTGAAAACGGGTCCGAAGCCCGCCGCCGCTAGCACCGCATCCAGGTAACCATGGTCGACCCTATCGAACGCCTTAGATTGATCCAAGTTGATCAGGGCCCCACCAAAGCCGGGTTCGTAGCCAACCCTCTCTATGATGTATCGCATGAGGTGGAGGTTGTCGTGAATGGACCTGGACGGGATAGCGCATGTCTGCGCGTCTCCCACCAAACCACCCACCACAAGCGCCAACCTCTTCGCCAACACCTTGGCCAAAATCTGTAACTCTGCATTCAGCAGAGTTATGGGCCTAAAGTTACTTAAGTCGTCCCCCTTGTTCTCGTCCTTCCTCACTAGCGTGACCACGCCCTTGGTCACAGAACAGGGAATTCTCCCGTTCTGTTGCCAGTTGCAATAGACAGCCTCGAGGAGTTCGGAGAACAAGACCGGCATAGCTAAATAAAGTTCGTATGGTAGACCATCGAGACCCGGGGATTTGCGTCTGCTGCATTGGCTGAGCGCTTCCCCGATTTCAGTAGCTGTGATTGGCCTTTCGCAGCACTCCGCTTCGCCGCTCGAAAGACGCGGTAGACCGTCGAGGTATGGACCGAAGTCCACATCCCCGTCCGGCCCTCCGCCACCTCCGAACAGTCGAGCAAAGTGCCTTTGAAAGGTCTCGCACATTCGCTCAGGTTCAAGGATCACCCGTCCATCCTGGTCTCGCAAAGACCGAATGGTGGATTTAATACCACTCTTGGCTTCTGTCACGCGGGCCCAGCTAACAGCTTTGGTCCCCTCGTTTCCTAAAGCAGGTATTTTACTTCGGACAACGCAGCCTTCGTGCTTCGCGTCAAAGAACTGGCTCAATGCCGTTCTCGTCGCTAACACTCTGGCTACGTCTCCGCTCCTAATCGCCTCTTCTAGTTTATCTGTTAACTCCCTTTCCCTCCTATTTCTATTCGCCGCTAGTTCCTTACTGTAACCTATCGAACTTACTCTAATCTCTCTCTTTAGAGATATCCACCACCTACTGTTGACGATCGCTCCCGTCAACCGCATCTTAACTAAGCTACTAATCCGGTTTCTGTAATCTTTCTTTGTCGGTAAGGACAAGTTCATCTTCCAGTAACCGGGACCCTGTCTATGCGTTCTATCAAGGTTGACCACGCAGGTCACTAATTTGTGATCTGAATAGCCAACCATGATCAGTTCTGGACAACTAAATACGTCCCTATCCTTACTCCTAACCAAAAACCTATCTAGGTACGATCTAGATTGTCCACTGCGGTTTGCCCAGGTCCAGGTTGGCGCAGTTGGACAATCTAGTCGAAATCTATCGACCAGGTCGAATCGATCGAGTAACCCCTTGAGGCTGCTACACCCCCCTCTATCGGGACATGCCCCTGCATAGTCCCAACGCGCATCTAGGATTCCATTCCAGTCCCCCACTAAAAGCAGGGAACGCGACGTTCCCAGAAAAGTCTCCAGACGCTGGAAGAAGTCGGCTCTTTCCGCCCCGAAGGGAGCATAAAGACCGACCAGTCTGAAAGCCCCGCCTTCACCGCCTCCGACGTCCAGCACCAGTAATCGACCCCCCGGGTCCGAGTGAACAATCTGTACGTCGAGAGTCAGACGTTTATCCAGCAGTACGGCAACTCCCCCCCCCCCCCCGCCTCCGGGTTGACAGAGAGATGCGTGCATCTCAAAGTCATCGAAGGCGGGCGCCAGCTGTCTCACGCTGCTGATCCGACTCTCGCAAACAACCATCACATCTATACTTTGTGACCTGAGGTCACTTAGAAGCTTTGCTTGCTTCCAAGCTGAGCCCAGGCCACGCGCGTTCAAACAGCCAACTCTCAATTGATCTATTTTGGTGTTGAAAGTGAAGAAAGAAAAGCACTTACCTCTCCGGCTTGTGTAATTTCCATGGCATCAGGTGTGTTGGGTGGAGGGATGTTTTGTGGTGGTGTGGGGGTACACGTGTGTGGTGGGGTTGGGGTATTTGGAGTTGTGTCAGGGAGAGGGGCGGTTATGGGGAAATCTTTCAAGAGGACGCGATTCAACGGTTTTAAACAGGGGGGGCTCACGTCCCGTCTAAATTGTTCTTTTAAGGAACGATAAAGGTCCAGAGGGACCTTTATCATTTTTAAATGGGTGAAGTTCTCTGTTGAGATAAAGTTTGGCCCTTCGGTCTGCACCATAGGGTTATTGTTTATTAATTTAACCAGTTTTTTGTTTTCTTTATTTATATATGTGTATTGCAACGTCTTTTTTTGTGATGCTGTCAATGTTTCGGAGAGGGGAGGCGCAGATTTATTTTTGTTTGTTGAGGGTGGGGTGTTTTTGATTGGAGTTGGTGTTTGTGTGTGGGTTATTTGTGGTGTGCTGGGTGTGTGTTTTCTTTTTTTTCTTTTAACTTGTCTGAAGGCTTCTCCTCCTTCTTCTTCAGAAGTTGGGGGAAACTCTTCAGCGCTAGGTGGGAGGGACGTGTTGTGTGGTTGTTTTTTTTTGCGGGAGGGGTAGATTTGTTACTGTTTTTTTTTATTATTTGTTTGGAATGGGTTTTGTGGTGGTGGTGGTAATGTTTGTGTCGTGCTTGTGGTTGGTGATGGTGGTGGTGATGTTTGTGTTGTGGTTGGTGGTGGTGATTTTTGTGTCGTGCTTGTGTTTGGTGCTGGTGGTGGTGATGTTTGTGTTGTGTTTGTGGTTGGTGGTGTCTGTATTTTGTTTGCTGTGTGTGGTATTAGTGTATTTTTGGAGGTGGGTGGTGTTGGTGTACTGTTTGTGGTGGGTGTGGGCAATAGTCCTTTTTGGGGGATACGTTTCGGGCAGTTAGCCTTAACGTGTCCCCTTTCCATGCATAAATAGCATGCTGGTCTTCTCCCCTCTACAATTATGTCTATTGGGGTAAGGTCATCCAGCCAGATGCGATCCGGGATTTGTGCTATTCTTTCGGGCCTCATTTGGACTAGTATGTCGAGGCCCATTCCCAGGAACGCATCTCCAGTTGCCTTCCCCATTGACAGCATAGTGTCTTCGCCCATATCAATGAAGCCAGCAATAGCCCACCAGAAGTCCATTGTGGGCAGCATTGTTTTTACTTTTACTCTCTGTGTTCTTCTACCCATGTAGGAGGGATAGAAGCTATATGTTGTCGACGAGAGTGGGCTTAGGGAAAGCTTCTCCGCCGTTTCTTTGTCTCTTGTTAGGACCGAAATGCTGCCATAGAGTCGGTCCTTTCGTATGAAGAGAATATTCTTCATATAGTCTTTTAGGACTAACTCTATTTCCATTTGGCTGGGCTGTGCTGGCTTTCTTGTCTGGTTCAGTATAGTTCTGTATAGAACTGTGTTTTCTGCTCTGGCTTTCTTGAATTCTGGGGGGGAGTTAATGGAAAACATTCCGTTCTCCCCCAAAACAATGTGTTTCTTTGCTTCGGCCAGTTTTTCTCTGGCGGCAGTTAGGTCAATTGGTGTGTATGTAATGGATTGTTTTGTTTTCTGGGCGAAAGTTGCCCTGTCGTTATTTGTATTATTTTCTGTTTGTTTGTTTTCTGTTTGCTCATTTTCCTTAACATTTGTTTTTTCATTTTGTTTGTTTGTTTCAATGTCTAATTTTGTTGTAATTATTTTTTGTTCTTCAGACTTGGGGGGCGTGGCAGAGCTAATGGCAGACATGTCTGCCATCTTTTCCGCCATGCTGCCAAGAAAGAAATTTTTCGGCAAAAATAGATATTTATTTTACCCCCTAAAAAGGGGGTAAATGCAAAAATGTTTCCCTAAATAACAGGGGTTAGTGTTCCAAATGTGTTGCACTAAAAAATTTATCCGGTACTTACAATAGTAAGGGTAAATCCCGATGGAATAGCTGAGCCGATGCGAAGCGTGTCTTACTCTATCAAGATAGATAGATAGATAGATAAATAGGTATGTAGGTTTGTAGGTAGGCAGGTAGGTAGGAAGGTACAACGACAGACAGACACATAGATAGAAAGATAGATAGATAGATAACTTTCTATTTATTTGCCACCAGGGCATCAAAGATTCGGACAAATACAAGGGGGGGGGAGTTTACATACATTTCAAAGGACGTGTAAAACCATATAACAAATCAAATTCAACAATCGAAGTCCTCAATAGGGAGGGGCGTTGACGTGGGTCGCACACACACCCGAAAAAAATGTGCAACCCTCCTCCTCAGGAGCACAAAGAGCGGGTGCTCCCTTCCTCTCCTCCTTCTCCTCTCTCACCTACAGGCTGATATAGAGAGAAGGCCCATTAACTCGGGCCATTCTCGCCACTTTCATAAAACTTGCTGGGGTAGAGCACCTCTCTCTCCATTCTGATCCTTCTTCTAAAATGGTACTTGAAAACAAAGGACCAGTTGTTGGCCGGAGAGAAAAGTGTCTGACCTCAGCCCTTTCAACCTCGTCCACCATACAACCTCTTTCGCCATAGCTATCACACAGAGGAAAACCGCCTCTCCTTCGTTTTTGAAGGGGGGGGGGGGGCGGTTTGATTGTGACAATGTACTCGGTGGTCAACCGGATTGGTCCTAATCCGCGACAGTAGTCGTTCCACATAGCCCCACAGGTCAGCAACGCCCGGGCAGTGTACGAATGCGTGCGCTACGGTTTCCTGGTCATGCACGCATCTCGGACAGATCTTCTTCGAGGGGTCCCTACCCAGGCGCCCGTGTCTGTAGAGCTTGTCCCGAACGGGTAGAGCTCCTCGGTAGCACTGCCAAGCCAGGGACTTTTGGAAGTTGTCCATCGGTCCCGGGCCAAACGTCCTACCGAACAGACTGGCTAGCTCGTCTTCCTCCATGCCCAGAGCCTCTCCGAGAGCGTCGTCGCACTTGCTGCGCACCAATTCTCTATAGAATGTTGAGGTTGAGTCTCCACTGATTGCCGGATCCGCTTGCCAGAGGGCCATGAGCGCCTGGGCACATTCAATGTGCTAGTCGCCCACTTTTCTCTGTCTTCGCTTGACCCAGGATTGTAGCTCAGTGAGTGAGACGAGTCTCGGAAAGGCTCGCCTCACAAAAGGGGCCCACACCGGCTGACCGGCGAGGAATACCTGGAGGTGCCGTAGCCGTAATGCGTGTCTACGCATCCCCAGCCCTCCGTTCGAAGGGTGTTGACAGCAGATGGATCTTCTCACCAAAGAGACCCGCTTCTTCCAAAGGAATCGAAAGAGCGCGCGCTCCATTTTGGCGAGCGTTTTCGCTGGGCAAGGCACGACGGTCAAGCGGTAGTAGATGACGGTCGCTATATAAGTGTTCGCCACCTCCGCTCGACCTTTCAGGGATAGTTTGCACTCAGCCCACTTCTGGGCGAGTGCAAACACCCTGCCCGTTACCTCGTCCCAGTTTTTCTCCACCTGGAGATCCGGTCCGAACCAGACCCCGAGCAGCTTCACCGGTCCTTCCGTCCAGCGTCCGACAACGCCGTCGGAGGGCATCGGTTTACCTCTCCACGTTCCGAGTTGCAAACCGACGGTTCAGCTTGGCTCCTGTAAACTTTTCGTATTCCTCCAGTAAGGTGCCGATCTGCCCGATTTCCGAGGCGCACGACACCATTACTCTCACGTCATCGGCGTAGGCCGACACCGCTTTCCGCAATCCCAGTTCCAAGGGGATTCCCTGCAACAGCTCCAACTTCCGCAGTAGTGGCTCGAGAGCCAGCACATACAGAAGGAAGGAGAGAGGGAATCCCTGTCGGATGGATCGCGCGATTTGGAACGGCTCCGAGAGGTAGCCGTTCACCTTGACCCTCGAGCAGGTGTTGCTGCTGTGTATTGCAGCAATCCAGCCCCTGAAAACGGGTCCTAAGCCTTCCGCCGCGAGCACCGCATCCAGGTACCTATGGTCGACCCTATCGAACGCCTTAGATTGATCCAAGTTGATCAGGGCCCCACCAAAGCCGGGTTCGTTCCCTACCCTCTCTACAATGTATCGCATGTGGTGGAGGTTATCGTGTATGGACCTGGATGGGATTGCACATGTCTGCGCTTCTCCCACCAAGTTCCCGACGACAAACGCCAACCTCTTCGCTAACACCTTGGCCAAAATCTGTGTTTAGCAGAGTTATGGGCCTGAAGTTATCTATGTCATCCCCCTTGTTCTCGTCCTTCCTCACCAGCGTGACTACGCCCTTAGTGTCACAGAACTGGGAATTCTCCCGTTCTGTTTCCAGTTGCAGTAGACCGCCTCGAGGAGATCGGAGAACAAGTCCGGCATCGCTACATAAAGTTCGTATGGTAGACCATCGAGACCAGGAGATTTGCGTTTGCTGCATTGGCTCAGCGCTTCCCCTATTTCAGCGGCTGAAATCGGCCTTTCGCAGGACTTCGCCTCCCCGTCCGAGAGCCGCGGCAGACCATCGACGTATGGACCGAAATCCATGGCCTCACCCAGCCCGCTGCCCTTCCCGAACAGTCGTGCAAAGCGCCGTTGAAAGGCCGCGCACATCCGCTCAGGTTCAAGGATCACGCGTCCATCCTGGTCCTTCAAGGACCGAATCGTGGACTTGTTTCCACTTTTTGCCTCTGTCACTCGGGCCCAGCTAACAGCTTTGGCTCCCTCGTTACCCAGGGCACGTATTTTACTCCTGACAACGCAGCCCTCGTGCTTCGCGTCAAAGAACTGATCTAGGGCCGTTCTTGACGCCAGCACGCCGGCCACGTTGCCACTCCTAATCGCCTCTTCTACTCTATTTATCAATTCCCTTTCAGTTCTATTCCTATCTGATGCTAATTCCTGACTAAAACCTATCGATTCTATTCTAATTTCTCTCTTAATCCGCTTACTGTAAGATTTGTTTGTCGGTAAGGACAAGTTTAGCATCCAGTAACCGGGTCCTTGTCTATGGATTCTATCAAGGTTGACCACTCCGGTCACCAACTTGTGATCCGAATAGTCAACCATGAACATTCGTGGACAGCTTAATATGTCCCTATCCTTATTTCTAACTAGGAACCTATCTAGGTACGACCTAGATGTTCCGCTACGATTAGTCCACGTCCACAGTGGCACAGTCGGAAAATCTAGTCGATATCTATCGGCCAGATCAAATCGGCCGATTAACCGTTTGAGGCTGTTACACTCTCCTCTATCGGGACATGCCCCTACATAGTTCCAACGTGCATCCAGGATACCATTCCAGTCCCCCACTAAAAGCAAGGAGCGAGACATTCCCAGAAAAGTCTCTAGGCGCTGGAAGAAGTCCGGTCGCGATGTCCCAGATGGGGCATACGCTGCCACCAGCCTGAAGGCTCCACCTTCACTACTGCCGACGTCTAGAACCACCAATCAACCTTCCGGGTCCAGGTGTACCTTCCGTGTTGCGAGGCCCAGGTGTTTTCGCAGCAGAACGACCACCCCGCCCCCACCCCCGGCTGACAGAGAGATGCATAACTCTCAAAGTCGTCGAAGATGGGGGCCAGTTGGTGCTCGCTGGTGATCCTGGACTCGCAAATAGCTATCACATCCATTATGTGCGACCTGAGGTCATTTAAGAGTTTGCCCTGCTTCCAGGACAACCCCAGGCCGCGCACATTTAAACATCCAACTCTTATAACAGCCATGTTGGTGGGTAAGAGTTTAGAGTGGAGAAACAGGAAAAGACACCTACCTGTCCTTCTCCTGGGGACCAGGCTGCACAATTTCCATGGGGGTGTCGGCGGGGTTGTTTGGTGGGGTGGTGGTTTGGGATGTGGTGGGGACATCAGTGTGTGGTGGGGTTGGGGTGTTTGGTGGGGAAGGGGTGTCTGGGGTGGTGGCGGGGAAACATTTCAAGAGGACGCGGTTGCTAAGTCTAGTACAAGGGTTCCCCACGTCCTCGGGAAAGTTCTGTTTGAGCATTGCGTAGGTGTCCCTTGGGACCCTAAATCATTTTTAAATGCAGTTTAGTCACCGCGTTGGTGAACATTTTCCCTTTGGTTTCCACCGAAGGGTCTTTGTCTATTGTTTGCACAAGTGTTTTGTTGTTTGTGTTGATGTATGTA
>OZ024742.1:243403469-243420969 GCA_964016885.1 Eledone cirrhosa
GCTAGTGAAGGGCCCTTCTTATTGTATGAACCTCCTTTCCGAACAGTCATCATCTAAGTATATCTTTAGTAGATGATTTTAAGTATGTGAACATAGGTTTGATTTATGCCTATTGTGATGAGGTGATCTTATAAGGTTTTATATTCTATAGAGTCAAACGTCCTTTCATAGTCTGTGTAGCCATACTTATTTGACTTTTCTTCTACTTCTTCGTCCACTGATTACTGGGAGAGTCCTGGTGGAAGAGCCTTCAAGTACACCTTACAGTGGTTCCTGTCAGGAGCAACCATCTCCAATTGATCCGACTGGATTCCCAAGCGTGACCAGCCAAGCTCATGGATGTTATCCAACCATCTTGCTCGGAGTCTACTCCTGGGCCTCCTGCCGGTTGTTTTTTCTCGTAAAATCTGTCCAGCGATTCTTTCTAGAGACATTCTAACCACATATCCGTAATATCGGAACTGGAATCTCTTAGTTATCTTTGCTATCACTTGAATTAACGATTGAAAATTATCTGTTGTGGAGAATTTCTTTCTGAAGCCTGTTTGTTTCCTTGGTTTATTTTCATCTAAGTCTGCGGATGAAAATCTTGTAGAGTTGGGATAATAAACTGATTGAACTTGAGTTTTTTATGTATTTCCTGTCCTCCTTTTTTATGTAGCAGTGTGATCTTTACTTTATTCTGTACGTCAGAAAATGTCTTTGCTGTTAGAACCCTATTCAATAATGTTACTATCATCCTTATTTTCTGCCTACATTTAGCATGTCAGCTGTGCTCCCATCGTTTCGTAAAGCTTTGTTATTTATTTTTCTTCAATGCCTTTACTGATTTCTCTTCTAGAATCTGCGATAGTTCCTCTGGGTTGATAGCTTACTTTCGAACTGTTTAGCTCCTGATAAAAGTATAAAGTGAAGGCGCATGGTTTAGTGGTTAGAGCATTGGGTTTTCAATTGAGAGGTTGTGAGTTCGATTCTCGGACCGGGTGACGCGTTGTGTCCTTGAGCAAGACACTTTATTTCACGTTGCTCCAGTTTACTCAGCTGTAGAAATGAGTTGCGACGTCACTGGGGTGTCAAGCTGTATCGGTCATAGCCTTTCCTTTGGACAACATCTCTTTGGAGAGAGGAAGCTGGTGTGCATGAGCGACTGCTGGTCTTCCACAAAACAAACCTTGCCCAGGCTAGTGCCTCGGAGGGAAACTTTCTAGGTGCAAAACCATGGTTATTCGTGACCGAGTGGGGCCTTCAAAAGTATAAACATATCTTTGATATCTCGGTTTTATCCTGCGTTAAATCCCCATTTCTTTTTCTCATTTCGGTCATTCTGCTTTCGTTCTTTCCTATTTCTATTTCTTTCCGCCCTCCATCTTTGTTTTCTTGGTTTCCTAACTGTCTTTATGATTTCTGAGTAATCTACTTTTTCCTGAATAGACTTCAACTCTTTTATTCTGTTGTCTAGCTGCCCTATTTTTTCCTAACTCTATCTTATTTACTCTTCTGTTTGTTGGCAATGGTGCTAACTCCTCTGCTGTTGCCACACACACACACACACACACACACACACACACACACACACACACACACACACACACACACACACACACACACACACACACACACACACACACACACATACATACATACATACATACAT
Source organism: Eledone cirrhosa (assembly GCA_964016885.1). Lineage (NCBI taxonomy): Eukaryota > Metazoa > Mollusca > Cephalopoda > Octopoda > Eledonidae > Eledone > Eledone cirrhosa. Next base: position 243,405,124 of record OZ024742.1, read on the forward strand.
ACATACATACATACATACATACATACATACATACATACATACATAATACATACACACATATATATATATGCGATATATATGCGATATATAAATATGCGATATATATATATATATATATATATATATATATATATATATATATATATATATATATATATATATATATATATATATATATGCGAACGAAAGAACCAAGCAAATGTATAAAGATAGTTGAATAGCAAATGCTAGTGTATATGTATGCTGTCATATCACAACATGCCAGAACATCATGACCAAATTCCTATTTCTTGGCTGTTTGTTTCATTCTATTTTGGAAGTTTTAACGACATTTCTAACAGAAACCTATTTCGTGTTTAGGTGAAACCAGGCGGTAAGTCATGCCAACTCTTGACTTGCGACACTTGTAGGCAGCAATGAAAAACAAAAACAAAAACAAGCAACAAGATGGTGGCCAGAATGTGTGAATTGTGTTTTATGACGTCACTTTCTCGTAGCTTGTTTATTCAAATTATTGCCTATTAATATTCGCCAGATGTCACTACTTGTCAAACGTTTTCATCTTGTAGATGTTGATGGATCCGAGCGCTCTTGTTTTATGTGTGTGCTTTATAATTTCGTGTGTGTGTTTTGTTAAGGGGTGAGGGTTGTGTTTTGTTAAGGACTTTTTATGTTTTATTAAGGGTATTTTTTTGTGAAGTGGGGTGGAGTCCTTTGCATAACATTGACAACAGAAACGGAGCGAATAGCATTCGAAATCTGATAGAATTAAGTAAACTGTGTACGGGTGTATGGGTGTGTATGAAAGAGGGTGGGCAGAGAAAAAGACAGACTGAGAAAGAATCAAAAAGATACGGTCACATACAGCTAGACAGGCGAGCTGAAAAGGGAGAACCAGACATAGAAAGAGCAGAGAGAGAGACGGAGACAGACAGGGAAAGAGAGGGCAAGGCGGGGAGAAATTGTGTGAATAAGATTGAGAGTAAGAGTACCCTATTACTTAGAGTATTATCCTGAAATTGACGTACTAATTTGCTTATTATTAGCGCTCAAATTTGTAGTTAATATATATATCAAGTTGTGCACTAAGCAGCCGAAGTATACGATAAAGTTATATCTGTATATATACAGTATAGACGTAACTGAGACTGCGAAAATGTGTATATAAATTTATACATTTTTAGAATGCTCTATTACTTAGAGTAGTATGTATATAAATATATATATATAAATAAATATAAAGCAGCCGAAGTATACGATAAAGTTATATCTGTATATATAGAGTATAGACGTAACTGAGACTGCGAAAATGTGTATATGAATTTATACATTTTTAGAAAGCTTAGGCTGCTTAGCGCACAACTTAATATATGTGGGGGTGAAGAAGCATGCAATGTTATAGTTGTAGAGTTAGTGTGAATGAATGTTCATAAGTATATATTTATTTTCGAATGTCATAGCCTCTCTTCCCCCTCTCTCTATCTCTATATCTATCAGTATCTAACTATCTCTATCTTTATCTAGATATCTCTACCTATCTATTTCTCTCTCTCTCTCACTCTCTTTCTCTCTCTCTCTCTCTCTCTCTCTCTCTCTCTCTCTCTATCTCTCTCTCTATCTATCTATCTATCTATCTATCTATCTATATCTATCCATCTATCGTCCTATACAAACATGTATGTGTGTTTATACATACCTGTGTGTGTGTGTGTGTGTGTGTGTGTGTGTGTGTGTGTGTGTGTGTGTGTGTGTGCGCGCGCTAGCTAAGTACTCACACTTACTTGTTCCTACTTATATTCACACACAATTGTCCATACACAAGCCAAAAGTTGGCATGATTTTTAATAGCTACGCGTATGTACTCAAAGGTATCTTTTGAATGTCAACACGTATGTAGTCTAATTAATCTTCAGTGTTAAATCAAATTGTTTTGTCCATAAATTTAAAAAATAAAAGTTGAGCTACCTTTTCCCTATAAAAAGTTTGATTTTTTTTTTATATAATTTAGCTCAAACCATGTCTTTTGGCATGTATGTCTCTTGTCTTAAAAGACTTTCGCCTTACATATTCTAATACATTCTCAACAAGAGATCGACACTGAACTGTAACAAATATAACAATTAGTGATGAATTTACTATAATTAAATTACTCTTACATTATAAAATAATAATGAAAATTATCGTGTGCAGTGCTTAGGTGCACTACAACTCATCATTGGTGCATGTATAGTCTAACAAAAAGTCTAAAGTCTGTCTTAAGCCAGAAGGCTCATTTGGCCGGTGCTTATCCCGGTTTCATGGCGTGAAGCGACTGTGAGTACAAGACTCCCCCCTTGACAGGACGCCAGTCCATCACAGGGTTAAACCTCCAGCTATTGCTGGTACTCATTTTCAGCTGAGTGCATGTATAGTACATGAAGTAATTGTTTCTACTTTTGGCACAAGGCCATCAATTACCACAGTGCATTACTGGTACTTTATTTTATCGATCCCATGAGGATGAAAGGCAAAGTTAACCTTGGCGGAATTTTAACTCAGAACGTAAAGGGCCATAACTCTATGCCGTAAAGCATGGTGTCTGACGCTCTACCGATACTGCCAATCCACCACCATAGTGCATAGAATAATTGTTTCTACTTTTGGCACAAGGCCAGCAATTACCCCAGTGCATTACTGGTACTTTATTTTATCGACCCCGTAAGGATGAAAGGCAAAGTTAACCTCGGCGGGATTTGAAATCAGAACGTAAAGTACATAGAATAATGTACAAATGTCAGGAAAGTGAGCAGTGTATGAGTCAGGATATACATACATATGTATTTTTATTTGTTTATTATTTTCTTTGATATGAGTTCAAATCTTACCGGAATCAACTTTGCTTTTCTACCTTCTGGGGTCGATAAAATAAAATACCAAGTAAAGTACTGCAGTCGATTTAATCTAGTTCATCCCATCTTCAAATTGCTGGCCTTGTATCTAAATTAGAAACTATTATTTTCTGTCAGTAGTTTTCTTCATTACATAATTCTTTCTGAACATTGAAATTAGCATAACTTAAAAGTTTTCATAACTTGTACTAATAATTTATTCTCTTAAAATGATGCTATAAATATCATTTTAATCTATGGCTTCCGGTCTTTATCTCTGTTCAATTTTTATTATTGGTGTACTATAAACAAACATTAAGCAGTTTGTTTATTTATAAAGGCCACATCAGTAGACGCCAGCAAATCTTATTTAAATTCTCTCTTAGCGTTAGGGTTGGGGTTAGGATTTAACCTGTCGTTAAATACAGACGCATGCACGCACATACATACATACATACATACATACATACATACATACATACATACATACATACATACATACATACATACATACATACATACATACATAGTTAGGAAATTACAAGTACGATCCATTAATGGAACAGTAAAAATATGTAAAACATTCCAAAAATTCTGCATCTAATAACTGCATATACACTTGTACAGATACAAAGCATATACACATGCAAACATACAACTCAAAACATACATATCCACACATACAATAACATCCATATCTACACATGCATGCATGCAAACATGCATACATATCTACCTAGTTGATGTTGTGTAAATTCCAATGAAAGAGTCTTGTATCTATATTAGAAACCGACTCTCTCTCTATTGGCAAAAATTTGTGAAATTATAAAACCAGAAGAACATACATACATACATACATACATACATACATACATACATACATACATACATACATACATACATACATACATAATATGAAAGAGTACTGGTGGAATGTTCCAGTCAAAATATGTAGACTCACTCTTAGACGCGAGTCTACATGTGAACACATATCTGAGGAGCTTCCGATTCTAGAGTCAGGATCGATCATTAATTGATCGTTCCTCGAGCTGGTCGATAGTGAAACATATGTAATATGTAATTAGATATGTATATGATACAACACTGATTCTTTGTTTCCTTATATATTATCATAATTATTGATACTCTGCTCCCCATGAGCATCGAGTGCTCATCTTGCCATACCACCTACGGACGCAATTAATTTGCACCTCTAATACCTATATATATATAAATATATATAAATATATATATATATATATATATATTTATATATATATATATATATATATATATATATATATATATATATATATATATATATATATATATATATATATATATATATATATGGTACACTAATTCTATATCAGTTACCCGTTCTGCATACATATAATGTTTTGAAGTGAAAGTTCAATATTTTTTAACCTGTTTGAATATTTAGTCCAGAAGATTAAGTGAAGAAATATACATGATAAGTATATATGAATGTTTGTATGTATGAATTTTTATATGCATGTATGTATATATGTTTGTATGTATGTATGTTTTTTGTTGAGCGAGGGAATCCTAGTCTTCATTAAGACATCTCTCTAGAAGAAGGTCACTCTGATATAAAACCTGCGATTTCGTTTGCATCCAATGATGTAGACTAATTCTACCTTTTAGGTAAAGGCACTCGATGTTCAGGGAGTGGGATTGACCCAGTGCAAAGCTTCAAGCACAGACACCGCTTGATATATGACATTTTTTAACGATGCATTGCATTGCTGGCCATAGGCAAGTCCGTAGCAGGACTAAAAAGACACGTCCGTGATGCTCATGCTTAAGTATCAAGCGATGACATTACTCGAAATTCGAGTTGCAGCTATTATGTATGTATGTATGTATGTATGTATGTGGGAGTGAAAGGCCTCCATTTGTTGTCATAACGCCTTTCTAAGAGAAGGAAACTCTGAAAAAATCCTGCGGCTTCGGAAGCATCCGATGATGTTGACCAGTTCTCCTTTTCAGGTAGTGTTTTCGATGCTCAGAGAGTGGGATTGGTCGAGTGCAAGGCCTTTCCCCACTTAAAAAACCTTCAAAGCACAGGCATTGCTTGTTCAGGATCTGTTACATGTTCGTGTGGCTGGCCGTAGCCTAAAAGTGCACCAGTTTCTGTAATCTGACAAGCGATTGCAATACTCTTAGCAGAGTTTGCAGCCATCATGTATGTATGTATGTATGTATGTATGTAATGTTTTGTTTGTGTAAAGTCCAGTATTAAACCATTCTTGTAGAAACTACCAGACTTACAAGAGGGAAGAATGTAATTCTATTTTATTTTGTTATATTTATTTATGCTTCTCGTAAATATTAGATAGGTGAACATGCACATTCTCAGGAGTGTGAGTGTAATGGCGGTGTTAGGGGAAGAGGAGAAATTCCGATTATTTCTAGCCCATTACAGACATTATTTAATCTATATCATTATGAAGTACAATGTTCGATTTTGATTGAAAATATCTCAGAACGTGATGTCTGATACACACTAGGTCAGAGTGACATCCTTTCCTACTATGTTCTTCAAATGCGTGATGAAGCATCGATTATCAGATTCGAACACAACTACACACGTATGTATCCTCAAGAGAAGAGAAATATTAAGCTAAGAACAAACTTTTTTTATAAACATGAGATGTTTATGCACTTCATCTGTAAGCCTTTTGTGGGCATATATAATCAATACATTAACAGAAAATGTTGAAGAATGAGGTAAAGTTATCTCAACCTATGCTTCCAATGTATTGTCACCTCCTCCACTCCACCTCATGCGTTTTATGCCCCAAGGAATAACATATTTCCCTAAACTCCTCTGTAAAACTTACTGGTTTATTCCCATTGTACTAAAACCTCTATAAAGGGGAATATTAATATATGTATGCTGGAGAAGTCGAGTTGAAGGCTTGGGTTCAACACTAAGTTTGATTTCATTTATGGTTCTTGTAAAACTTTTGAAAAGCATGCATGTCACATCCCATTTCCCTATCTTTCATTAAACTACGACCTGCTAAAAGTCATCTTGATTTGTCTTTCTTGTGAACTGGGCAGAGCACGTAAACATAAAAGCAAACTTTTTTTGGTATGTTTGTTTCTATCAGTCTGGGAGAACCTACAATGGTCATAACATCTCTCTCTCTCTCTCTCTCTCTCTCTCTCTCTCTCTCTCTCTCTCTCTCTCTCTCTCTCTCTTATACATATATATATATATATATTTCTCTCTCACCATCTATCTATCTATCTATCTTTATCTCTCTCTCTCTTTCTCTCTCACCATCTCTCTATCTATCTCTTTCTATCTATCTCAATCTTATTCTCTATCTATCTCTACGTTTTTTTTCTTTCTTTCTCTCTCTCACTCTCTGTCTTATGAAAAATAATATAAAAGTTAATGATTACTTAAAGGCAATACCAAGTCGGTCAAATGGTAGATTAAAAATACAAGATTTACCAAATAGCATTCGATTCTTTAGGAACATAACAGTAAATTTAACCACCTATTTAGCTAACTTCACATTTTCTAAACTTCTTAAGTTATCATTCTTCAGTTTCATTATTCGTCTCAATAGGGCGGTGGATTGGCAGTATCGGTAGAGGGTCAAACACCATGCTTTGCAACATAGAATTACGGACCTTTGTGATCTGAGTTCAAATCCCGCCGAGGTTAACTTTACCTTTCATCCTTACGGGGTCGATAAAATAAAATACCAGTCACGTACTGGGGTCGATTTAATCGACTTTCCCCTCCCCTAAAATTGTTGGCCTTGTGCCTATATAAGAAACCCTTATTTAGTCGTCTCAATCGCATGCTTAGTGGTTTGGGCTTGCAATTATCAGATTGTTAGTTCGATTTCCGGACGGTGTGTTGTGTCCTTGAGCAAGACACTTTATTTCACGTTACTCCAGTTTACTCAGCTGTAAAAATGAGTTTCGACATCACTGGTGCCAAGTTGTATCAGCCTCTGCCTTTCCCTTGGACGACATACGGGGCATGCAGAGGGGAGGGGAAGTTGGTATGTAGGTCTTCCATAAAAAAAACTTTGCTCAAACTTTGTGCCTCTAGGTTCAAAACCCATGGTCTTTCGTGACACTCACGATTTATGTATATATATATATCTGTATATATACAAAATTAAGTATGTGTGTGTGTGTCTGTGTGTCTGTGTATTACCTAAAGGGGCCTATATCATACGACCGATTTTCATGAAACTTTACAGGCTCATAGATTAGTCATCGGGGAGTGTTTTCTATATATCAGCGTTTCGTTTTTTTATTCCGGGGTCATTCTGCAGATAAAAATCAATAGGGGGGGGGGTACCTTTTGTAGGTATCGAAAAATAAGATTTCTGGCTCTAGCTCCCACATTAATCAACCTACTTTGGTCAAATTTTACACTACGCTAGATCTGGTTATTTCACGTCTTAAAGTGGCTTTACATTTGGGATTTTTTTTCAGGAACGGCGTGGCAGCCGCTTAAATGTTCGAAAATACCACCTTTTCGCTCAAATTTCCGCCTTTTCGGCTCTAGCTCCCACATTTTTCAACCGATTTCGTTCAAATTCGAAACTCCCTCCCCCAGCATGCCCCTTCATCAGTCACCCGCGTTTCTCAGTGATAGAGGTCATCACCACCCTCCCCCGCATGGCCTGTGTGTGGCCATAGATGAGTCATCGAGAAGCAGTCGCTAAGATGAACACCTTTTCATCAAAGCAGATATTATGTTACCTACCCAGGCAACGCTGGGTACTGCTGCTAGTATATATATATATATATATATATATATATATATATATATATATATATATATATTATAAAGTGAAATGACAGGAGGCCAAATATGTTGAATTTCATTAATTTTTTGTTTCTGCAAACACTATGCACATGTCAGTGGCCAGGTTGCGTAAGAACGCAGTGACCTTATCAGGTTTAAATTGCGTAATAGATGTATACCAACGGAATGATGGTAAACCTTAAGGAAACAAGCAAAGAAAAATCAGAGAGGAAAAAGTGTGTATTATGTCTATGACTCAGAGACGGATGAAGTAGCATGCTGCCATATTGCTCCCCCATCTCTGAGTGTGTGTATATATATATATATATATATAGGAACCAGTAAGACCCCGACAGCTGAGCTCAAGCCGTTTCGACGGCTAATTCTGGACTAAATGAAAATTTAAATTTTCATTTAGTCCAGAATTAGCCGTAGAAACGGCTTGAGCTCAGCTGTCGGGGTCTTACTGGTTCCTATTACGCACTCTACTACCTCAAGTATTGAGTACTTTGGTGCGTTATGGTCCACCTGGTTCCTTACCACATTTCCTTCGTTATATATATATATATATATATATATATATATATATATATATATATATATATATATATATATATATATATATATATATATATATCATGAGGGTCACAGAAATATTTACTAAACAATATTTACTAAACATTTGGTTAAGTCACTGGACACTATGACTATTCTTTCGTGTTTTGTATCAATCACATATTACCTGATCTTGACCTTCAAGAACCGATGCGAGTCTTCTTGTTTTAGCCCCAATTTAATGCTGATTGAGCAGACCAATGTTCAAAAGTGTAAAGGCGCATTAGTTAGTTAGTGGTCGAGGTGTTTGGTTCACGATCGTAACATCGTGAGATCGATCTCCAGCGTGTTATGTTCTTCAGCAAAACACTTTATATTAAGTTGCTCCAATCCATTCAGTTGTCAAAAATGAATTGTACATGTAAATCCTGAGGCGAGTCTTATCACACTTTATGTCATGCTGGATCTCCCTGAGAGCTAAGTTAAGGGTGTACGTGGAATGAATGCTCAGCCATTCGCACATAAATTTCACTGACAGGCTGCTCCACTGTCAGAACAACTGGGACATTTGTCATCAGAACAGGTAGAGTTCTAGCATACATATGCTCGCTCGCTCTGGTCGATCGACAAGTTCCCAGACCTCATTCGCTTGCCGAGTGGGGTGGACCTCGTCAAATAATCGGAACAGGAAAACAATGTTTCCATTGGTCTTTCGAATTGTTAATGCTATCTACTGTTCGCAACTTCTGGCAGAAAGAACAACATGAAATAAAGTGTCTTGCTCAAGGACATAACGCATCACCCGTTCCGAGAATTGAACTTGCAACCTAACGATTGCGAATCCAACTTTCTAACCACTAAGCCCAACGCCTTCACTATACTCACACACACATGTTCAAAAATGTTCCAGCCTTGACCATCACCTCTTCTCTTTTTTTTTTTTTTTTTTCGTGCATATTATATTTAGAACTACACAATCCTATTCGTTTTCTTCTTTTAAGACAACAGTGTCTTTATCGACAACCTATATTATTCAACAGCTAAACCAATGCTGAAACTATTGCGGCTATAGGGATTTCCTTGCGAAATGTATAATACAGCTTAATAGTTAATTCTGTTTTGTTATTAGTTTTTACTGGGAAGGGTGGAAGATTGACAGTAGAACCGATAGAGCGTCTGACACCATGCTTTGTGGTATATAATTACGGCCCTTTAGGTTCTGAGTTTAAATCCCGCTGAGGTTAACTTTGTCTTTCATTCTTACGGGGTCGATAAAATAAAGTACCATTAGCATTAGGGTCGATTTAATTGACTTTCCCCTTCCCTTCAAATTGCTGGCCTTGGGCCGAAATGTGGAAACAATTATTATTTTTACTAGGCTATAATAATAATTGTTTCTACTTTTGGCACAAGGTCAGCAATTACCCCAGTGCAATTACTGGTACTTTATTTTATCGATCCCGTAAGGATGAAAGGCAAAGTTAACCTCAGCGGGATTTGAACTCAGACCGTAAAGGGGCGTAACTCTATGCGTAGGCTATAATATATAACTTTTATAGTACAACTAATTGGTATAAAATTCGATTTGAGTTACCAACTGTCCAGTTCCAGATTTGTATAGGCGTGCGAAGTTGTTGAATCCTTGTTTGCACCATTGAATCTATTTCAAACAGCATTTCATAATTATTACACGTGTGTGGGAGGGTGCATTTGAGTGTATCCCAGAGCTGGGTTAACCATTAACCAAGATAAGCACGTATCAAGGGAAGAGGGGTATTATTTTATTAAAACTAATTGCATTTATCATTTCAAAAAACGATTTTTTTTTTTTTTTGCAGACTTTATATATGGTGGGATGGGGTAACACCATAACCTTTTAAGTGTCTAGGGCCGCAAAAGGAATCAGTTTTACCCTGTAGTATTCGCAGGCGTGTGCGCATGTGTGCATGTGTATCTACATATGTGTGTGTATGTGTGTATGTAAGTGTGTATATATATATATATATGTGTATATATATGTGTGTGTATGTAAGTGTGTGTGTGTGTATATATATATATGTGTGTGTGTATGTGTGTGTATGTGTGTGTATGTATGTGTGTGTGTGTGTGTGTGTGTCCGTATCCTTGTGTAGTTTAATTTGTTACGAATGTTCGTAAACCCATATAACCTTCACAGCTGACTAGCTTCCAGAGTAGATGTTTGGGTTTACCGTTTGCTACGAATGTTAGCGCCTGCTGCAATGTTTATTGCTATACCAAATAGAGTTGACCCGCCGAGAATGAATACGGAACGTAAAGGTCGTACCAGCTCTCTTAGCTGCCAAGGATAACCAGATTCCGTTTGCTTTTACTAATAGACTCCTAGCTACTTATTCTCTGCTTGAAACACTAATAAATTGTTTTTACTTTGAAGGGAAGCCGTCAGTCAAAAGTTCTCTTGCCAATGAAAAACAAACAAAAATAATGTCTAGTTTTTATGTGTTTGTTTATATGTGTTTGTGTGTATGTTTTTGTGTGTGTTTGTGTATGTCTACACGAGTTTGTGTGCGTTTGTGTATGTCTACACGAGTTTGTTTGTGTGTATGTTTGTGTGTGTCTACACGAGTTTGTGTGTTTGTGTGTATGTGTGTGTGTTTGTGTGTATGTTTTTGTGTGTGTTTGTGTGTATGTTTTGTGTGTGTTTGTGTATGTCTACGCGCGTTTATGTGTCTGTGTATGTTTGTGTGTGTCTACACGCGTTTGTGTGTGTGTGTGTGCGTGTGTGCATATGTGTGTTTGAATGTGTGATAAGCGAACAGCTTTGTGTATGTAAGTGCTTGTGTGCGTGTGTGGAAGACAGAGCTTGTTTTTGTATTTTGTTTCTATGTGTGCCAGGGTGTTTCCGGGGATAAGTGAATAATATTATGTATGCATGAGTGTGTGTGTGTGTGTATGTGTGTGTGCGTTTATATGAGTGTGTATGCGTGAGTGTGTAATGTGTATATGAGTGTGTATGCGTGAGTGTGTAATGTGTATATGAGTGTGTATGCGTGTGTGAGTGTGCATGCGTGTGTATGTGTGTATGTATACGCATGTATACGCCTATATGTGTAAAAGAATAAATACAGGAGAGGGGGAGATAAAAGAGAGGTGGAAGGGTTCAAATTCTGTAGAATTATAACTGATGTTTTTCACTCCTTTTGCTTTTACTTATATCTTTTTTATTTATATCTTTACATTCTATTTATCGTCTGTTTTTTTGTGGTGTTGGTAGAGTTGAATGTAGTGGGCGTGGAGAATGTTGTCAGACGTAGTTCAGATGAGAAGCACTATTTTCCTGACACTTTTGGTTCAGCTTGGCTTGAAATAAATTCCTAATTGGACGAAATCTTCATATTTTCTGTCTATATAAACTGTTTGAAATTTCAGCTTTATATCTGCAACTTTTGCAGATATTCCATTCTTACCGTGCCACGTGAAAGTATTTCCTAGTTATTGTTAAATAAAGGCGCTTGGTTTAGTGGTTAGAGAATTAGATTCACAATCGTGAGGTTGTGAGTTCGATTCCCGAGCTGGGCGATGTGTTATGTCCTTGAACAAGACACTTTATTTCCTGTTGTTCTTTCTGCCAGAAGTTGCGAACAGTAGATAGCATTAACAATTCGAAAGACCAATGGAAACATTGTTTAGTAGTTAGAGAATTGGATTCACAATCGTGAGGTTGTGAGTTCGATTCCCGAGTTGGGCGATGTGTTATGCTCTTGAGAAAGACACTTTATTTCCCGAAGTTGCGACAGGTAGATAGTATTAACAATTGGAAAAACCAATGGAAACATTGTTTCCTTGGCCTGATCTGACAAGTTCCACCCCACTCAGGAAGCGAATGGGATCTTGTCGATCTATAAAATAATATTATTAAATAAATATAGACCAAGTACAGTATAACTACTCCTTTCATGTTTCGCACGAGATACAGTGGAAGCTGACTAGTACAATTATTTCGTAGTGAAGTCATTTTTTTTTCTTAACAATAACCGACTGATAACATTAAGCAAATAAAATATTTGGTACACTCTAATCTTAATAACAATAACTTGCTTATGTTCGTGGTTGTAATAGGCGGTTTCTATTCTATAAATATGGTGATGTTTCGATATAGGTATACATAAGTATAGTGGAGGCACGTGGCCTAGTGGTAACGGTGTTGGACTTACGATCATATCGTGAGTTCGATTCCTGGGTCGCGTGTTGTGTTCTTGAGCAAAGCACTTCACTTCCCGTTGCTCCAGTATACTCAGCTGAAAATGAGTACCAGCAATAGCTGGACGTTTAACCCTGCGATGGACTGGCGTCCTGTCCAGGGAGGAGTCTTGTACTCTCAGCCGCTTCATGCCATGAAACCGGGATAAGCCCCGGCCAAATGAGCCTTCTGCCTTAAGACAGACTATAGACTTTATATATATATATATATATATATATATATATATATGTGTAAATGTATGTGGGGGGGGGGTGCAGCGACTAGGCGATGCTTATGTGTAAGTATGTATGTGAATTTGAGTCATGTGTCTGTGTGTTCGCAGAGAGAGAAGAGAAAGAGAGAGACACAGAGAGAGAGGCGGAAGAGAGAGGTAGAGAGAGAGAGAGATAGAGAGAGGGAGAGAGACTATTAGGTGAGAAATGTATGTACCGTGATATGATATATTTAATGCTGACATACAATCGTCGCAATTTAACATGTTTTGAGTCATTGAGTCGAGGCTGTCACCAATTATAAAGCTAAAACAGACACTGAAGTAAAAATAAATGCGCGCGTACACACACATGCACTCATACATATAGGAATACACCCACACACATATATATTTATAGGATTGTAAGTATATATATATACATTAGTAAATTGCTGACAACAATGGGTGGGCACTCGTTTCTATTGGTTAGTATATATATATATATATATATATATATATATATATATATATATATATATATATATATATATATATATATACATACATACACATACATATATATATACATATATATATATATATATATCATGTTTAGTATAGAAATGGCTTCTACAGGACTAGAACTGTTTCATTGAAAAGAAATCAGGGTTTTCCTGATGATTTCTTTAGAATGAAACAGTTCTTGTCTTGTAGAAGCTATTTCTATATTAAACATCCTGTTTACCCTCTACTACTGTATTGAATACCTTACTTACTTTGGTTACCTCCGATTGAACCCGCGACTCTCTCTCTCTCTCTCTCTCTCTCTCTCTCTCTCTCACATATATATATATATATAGTGAAGGCGTGTGGCTGAGTGGTTAGAGAATTGGATTCGCAATCGTAAGGTTGTGAGTTCGATTCCTGGACCAGGCGATGCGTTATGTCCTTGAGCAAGACACTTTATTTCACGTTGCTCCTTCTACCTGGAGTTGCGACCGACAGATAGTATTAGCAATTGGAAAGACCAATGGAAACATTGTTTCCTCGGTCCGATTTGACGAAAGTCGATCGATTAAAAATATATATATATATATATATATATATATATATATATATATATATATATATATATATATATATATATATATACGGGAGAGGTGAAAAAAAATCCCTACTTAACCTTATTAATCATTTTATTAATTATTGGTCGATTTTCATAAAACATGTTTTATTTTGAACAGTATAACGATAGAAGTACAGTACAGTGTTAACAGGCACCAGTATTTGTATTTGTCTGGGTGTATCCTCGACTGACTTCAGAGAAATATGTTCGTTACTACATGACAAATACGATCCTCCCACTGTGTCAGAGTTTTTGGTTTTGAGCTATTAAGTTCTTCTTTGGCCCACCTCTACCGGAAAAAGATTATATGACATTAAGTCAGGGCTTCTTGCTGGCCATTCATGTGGACTTCAATGACTCAGCCAACGTCCTGGATATTGCACATCAAGTCACTCATGGACAGTGCGTACAAAATGAGAAGGTGCCGCCATTTTGCATATGAAGTTATTAATATTATCCCAAGTGGTCACAGTAGGCTAAACGTTATAAGTAATTTTCAATAGGGAGTTTCTTTTCATCCACCCTATATATATCTTTACTTAATATAGAAATGACTTCTACAGGACTAGAATAACTGTTAATCACCTCTTTTTAACTGTAGTCACCTCCTGATGCCCATGGAGATTCCACCCAATATATATATAATTAATAAATGAAACAAATAAAACACAGTAGGAAAATTTACATAGTTATATAGTTATATTAGGTTCACGCTTGGAAGTAAGTGGAGGGGTTTTAAAGTTTCGGACAGAAGTCTTTCTTTGGGAAAATTCAGATAAGGAGTGAACAGATAGACGTAAGAATATATATATATATATATATATATGTGTGTGTGTGTGTGTGTGTGTGTGTGTGTGTGTGTGTGTGTGTGTGTGTGTGTGTGTGTGTGTGTGTGTGTGTGCATTTATATCTTTATATATATATATATATATATATATATATATATATATATATATATATATATAGTGGTAGAATATTAGAAGGTAATATCCGTAGTGGTAGAGCACTCAGTCCATGGGACGAGTTAGGTAGGAGTGGTTACACAACTGAGGATCTGATATGATTCCAGTTCCTTGGAGGACTAACAACACACCCAGGAGCTGGATATATCGATGTATTGACAGAGTGGAACACACTTCAACAACATGTGTACCTGTCTTTTCCACACTAATTCGGACTGCCTGAAGAGGTCACAGCCAATAATAGCTGTCACCGAAAGATATATAGCAGATAATTTATAATAAACGAAGCCAAATTTTACATGTTTGACTTACTTATTTCATATATATATATATATATATATATATACAGAGAGAGAGAGAGAGAGAGAGAGAGAGAGAGAGAGAGAGAGAGACTACAATTAAAGAACAGATTTAGAAACTGAAGAAAACAAACGGTAGATTACTCCATGTATGTGTCTCTTAGATACTCTATTTTTTTATGAGGACGTAATCTTAAGGTTCCGTATTCGAGTGCGCTGCATAACACCTTGGGCTGGTGCCGTTTACTATGAACTCGGATCGACCTAAGCTTTGTAAATAAAACTGGGTGGACTGAAACTGTTTGGAAGCTTGTTGGATGGACTGTACCTGTAATTCAAGGATCAGTTTCATTGCATATCGTGTCTCGCTGAATCTCCTGGGATTTACATAGAGTATATGTATCTGTGGAATACTCAACCACTTACATGTTAATATTTCGAGCAGAATGTTCTATTGATCGAACAATTGAAATATCCATCATCATCATCGATGGATGTTTTTCCATTTTTGATATTTTTCTCCAGTTTCACCTCAATAATTTTACTAACCCTCTTCTTGATTAATCGCTATTTACGATCTGAGTTCGAATCCAAGTCGGTAAAATTAACTACCGTTAAGTATCAGAGATGATTTAATCCACTAAACTTCACCCACTCAAATTTCGAGGCATTGTGTCTCTATTGTATGTATGGAGAAAATCTGTTGTTTGTTTTAAATGTTCACGATATTCAATCGAGTAACGGCAGAATGAGACATGGGAGAGAGAGATTTAGCTGCGATTTTTAATAGATCA
>OZ024742.1:243425969-243438469 GCA_964016885.1 Eledone cirrhosa
TTCTTCTTATATTATTTATTTTATTTTATTATTTACTATATATTTTTATTGACACCTTCCATATGATCTCATTCCCATGTTATTTCCGTTTCACACAAAGCTGCTGCTTCTGTCTATCTCGTTTTATCTTTTTTCCACAAGATATCTAAAATATCTGCAATACTCACATCAGAGCTTCCTTACATTATCAATGTAGGTCTGTTCCCCCATCCCCAGGAGCCGATAAAACTGTGCAAAGGGTCGAAAAATGATCTGAATGTTAATGCAGGTCGATAACATTTTAAGTTCTACAAAATAAATGTTTAAATTTTATATAGTTTAATTAGATATAACATATAATCTATGACTTTATAAGGAAGAAAAGCTACGGAAGCCAGATCAGTTTTATCTTTGTCATAGATGCACGGGCGTAGTAAAGAACATCTTCATAATTTGGTGAGTTCCCCACGTCATCAACGTATACATGTAGCAGAGAACATATTCACAATTTTGTCCAATCACGGTACAGTGTTTTTCGAAAGAAAGACTATATATTCAATAACCCCCAAACCAGTATATTTTTAGCTCTTTTACTTGTGGGACCACATAACGAGTGACTGGAAATCGAAACCCAAGGATACTGGGCTCAGGATCGTAAATCGTGAGTTCGATTCCTGTACCGGGTGGCGCGTTGTTTTCTTAAGCAAGACACTTTATTTTACGTTGCTCTAGTGACTAGAGCAACGTAAAATAAAGTGTCTTGCTTAAGATGTATGATGACAAGTTCAATGGACTAGAGTCTAGTCCATTGAACTTGTCATCATACAATTTCACGCTGAATCTCTCAGAGCTATATTAAGGATGCACGTGTCTATGGAATATTTAATTTCTTACTCGTTAATTTCACGAACAGGCAATTTTGTTGATTAAATCAGCTGGAGAACGATGGAGGCCCAACAATGTGTTCTACTCCTCACTGTACATTTTCACACTGTTCGATTTTACTTGGCTATCTGAAATATGCCAAAAAAGGAATAGGATGGCTTCCAACCCTTCGTAACAGCACTATTTCTGACAGCTGGAACTCGGAACAAATGCCGCAAAGCATTTTGTCCAACAATCTAACGATTCTGGAAATCCACCGCCCTGAAGGGTTCTGATGATAATATATACACTAGAGCATCAAATAATTCTTGACTTAAATAAAGTTATGGATCTAGAGTGACTGGAATGTGCAATAAACAAAGCGAAACAAATCAAAGCCAAAATAAAAAATAAAACATACATACACAAAAATAAAACATACATACACAAAAATGAAACATACATACACAAAAAATATAACACACATACACAAAAAATAAAACATACATACACAAAAAATGAAACATACATACACAAAAATGAAACATACATACACAAAAAATAAAACATACATACACAAAAAATAAAACATACATACACAAAAAATAAAACATACATACACAAAAAATGAAACATACATACACAAAAAATGAAACATACATACACAAAAAATATAACACACATACACAAAAAATGAAACATACATACACAAAAAATGAAACATACATACACAAAAATGAAACATACATACACAAAAAATGAAACATACATACACAAAAATGAAACATACATACACAAAAAATAAAACATACATACACAAAAAATAAAACATACATACACAAAAAATAAAACATACATACACAAAAAATGAAACATACATACACAAAAAATGAAACATACATACACAAAAATGAAACATACATACACAAAAAATGAAACATCCATACACAAAAATGAAACATACATACACAAAAAATAAAACATACATACACAAAAAATAAAACATACATACACAAAAAATAAAACATACATACACAAAAAATGAAACATACATACACAAAAAATGAAACATACATACACAAAAAATAAAACATACATACACAAAAAATGAAACATACATACACAAAAAATGAAACATACATACACAAAAAATGAAACATACATACACAAAAATGAAACATACATACACAAAAAATGAAACATACATACACAAAAAATAAAACATACATACACAAAAAATAAAACATACATACACAAAAAATAAAACATACATACACAAAAAATAAAACATACATACACAAAAAATGAAACATACATACACAAAAAATGAAACATACATACACAAAAAATAAAACATACATACACAAAAAATGAAACATACATACACAAAAATGAAACATACATACACAAAAATGAAACATACATACACAAAAAATAAAACATACATACACAAAAAATAAAACATACATACACAAAAAATAAAACATACATACACAAAAAATGAAACATACATACACAAAAAATGAAACATACATACACAAAAATGAAACATACATACACAAAAAAATAAAACATACATACACAAAAAATGAAACATACATACACAAAAAAATAAAACATGCATACACAAAAAAATGAAACATACATACACAAAAAAAAAACAAGAAAAAAACAAAACAAAAAACACCCCTTCTCCAAAACGGAAAGAACATAACCATGGAAACAGAAGCGTGGGTACAATGTAAATGAGAGGAAGCGCAGTAAGTGTATAAGTGACACGTCTACAAAATAAAGAGTATCTTGTTGTTATACACCACACAGGGAAACACTTGAAGGTATTTCTCCAGGATAAGTCGAGGGTGTATAATATATGCCAATGCAGTAAGGGAAATACACTCAGATTAAATTGATCACTTTCCAAATAGACATTCATAAGTAGAATCTCGTTACTTGTTTTGACATTTCGAGGTGTAAACTTAAACCTCGAGTATATACTTAGCACTTATTGGTGAAGGTTACGGTGGATGTTGTCAGGATCTTAAAAGAAAAGTAATAAAGGTTGATATTACAAGACATGTTCTGTTAGCTGTTTGTGGAAAATATATTATATTATTTATTTATGTTCATACAAGAAACAAAAGCGCTACCCAAAGTTTCAAGGTCCAAATTTGATGATACCCCCACAATACAAGAGACATCAAATTTGTGACCTTTCTTCAGGCGCTGAAACTCGTATAAGCGCCTGAAAAAAGGTCACAAATTTGTGGCCATGACAAAAGCAGTTGTGTGGTGGACGTGCTTGAAAGAGTTGAAGATGACCACTTTCCTCTTCGGTAAAGTCCCGATTAATTTCTTCAGGTTTCACTTGAAGAGGAAAATCAGGACGGAGAGGTAAGTGCTGCCTTCAAAGCAATTTGTTGAAAGGCGAGCGGCCTGAGTGAATGAGCTCGCTCTCAGTGTGAGCCGGTAGAGTGGGGGAGAACAACTGGGATAGGGCACTTACTCTAGAGATCAGGGCACCCATGGTTTTGTGCTATTTTTCGATGAATGATCCTGGAACCTCTCCTCCCTATTGAGGAATTAAATTTGTTTACACGCAAAACACACACACCTACATATACACACACACACACACACACACACTCTATATATATATATATATATGTTTTATGTTTTCGCCCTGTGCCGTCAAAATGTTTTTTTCTTAATGATAACCCTTGCCGTAAATAAAGAAATCATTATTATTAGCATAGAGTTGCGACCCTTTAAGATCTGAGTTCAAATCCCGCCGAGGTTAACTTTGCCTTTCATCCTTACAGGGTCGATAAGATAAAGCACCAGTAATGCACTGGGGTCAATTTAATCGACGCCCCCCCCCCCCCTCCCTCAAAGTGTTGGCTTTGTGCCTCAAGTAGAAATAATTATTAGCATAGAGTTACGATTCATTATGGTCTGAGTTCAAATCCCGCCGAGATTAGTTTTATCTTTCATCCTTAGAGGGGTCGATAAAAGAAAGTATCAGTAATGCACAGGGGTCGATTGAATCGACTTTCCCTACACCCTAAATTGTTGGCCTTGTGCCTAAATCAGAAACCATTATTCCACGCCAATGTTAACTTTGCCTTTTATCCTTACGGGGTCGATAAAATAAAGTACCAGTAATGCACTGTGTAATTGCTGGCCTTGTGCCAAAAGTAGAAACCATTATTCCACAATCACATAACAGAACAATGTCTCTGTAAAACAGACCAATAATCATAGGCAGATAAAGACGCAATGAAAACGCTCACGTGATATAAACACACCAATATACATTCTTTACGCTGTAATGACACCGAGCGAAAGCAGAAATTATTCTAATTCTATGACACAATTGGCAGTATCGGTAGAGGCTCGGACATGCTTTCCAGCATAGTTACGTCCCTTTATGATCTGAGTTCAAATCCCGCCGAGATTAACTTTGCCTTTCATCCATACGGGGTCGATAAAATAAAATACCAGTAATGTACTGGGTAATTGCTGGCCTTGTGCCAAAAGTAGAAACAACTATATTTAATACTTTCTGTGGCTGAACTCAGCACATGTGGGTTTAATAAGATTTCACATATTATATACGTTGAAAAGAAAAAGCAGCGGAATCCGTGCCTGTCTAACATGAAAATATTAGTTATTTACTGAATTAAATTCTGAATTCAATACATTAAATTAATATTTAATCTTTTAATATTTAAAAGGGCGGTGGATTGGCAGGGAGTTCAAATCCCGCCGAGGTTAACTTTGCCTTTCATCCTTACGGGGTCGATAAAATAAAGTACCAGTAATGCACTGGGTAATTGCTGGCCTTGTGCCTAACGTAGAAACAATTAAATTAATATTTAATCTTTTATTTTCTATATCAAATAATTATTCTGGATAGTCACATTCTTCTTTTTCTTCTTCTTTTTCTTCTTCTTTTTCTTTTTCTTTTTTTTTTCTTTTTCTTCTTTTTCTTCTTCTTTTTCTTCTTCTTCTTCTTCTTAAAGTGGATCCTATCAGAAGCAACCATCACCAATTCATCCGGCTGGATCCCTAAGCGAAACCAGCCGAGCTCATAGATGATATCCAACCATCATGCACGGGGTCAACTCCGGGGTCTCCTGCCGTTTGGTTTTGCATATAAAATATGTCCTGCGATTCTTTCGTTAGGCATTTTAACCACATGCTCCTAATATCGGAGCTGTGTGTGTGTGTGTGTGTGTGTGTGTGTGTGTGTGTGTGTGTGTGTGTGTGTGTGTGTGTGTGTGTGTGTGTGTGTGTGTGTGTGTATTATGATTTGTGCCCACGATAAATGAATGCAGAACCTGAGGTTTCATGGTCTGGCAATCTTACATAAGTGAAATCGATGTTTGTCAGCCATATTTTCCGGTAAAAGGTATACAAAATGTCTAAGGAAGCATAATGAATTAGCTCTGTTTACTAGGGGTTGTTGGCACTCTCGCTATACAGACACAAACACACACACACATGCTCACACATATACACATACTCATACACACAGAAACACACACACACACTCACACACAGAGACACTCATACACACACAAATACAGTCAAGCATGCACAGACAAACAACCATACACACACGTATAAATACAGACACACTTTATTGATTGAGTACTAAAAAATCCCATAGGATTGCTTTATATAAACACCACGGAGCTATTAATTGGAAAAAAACCATTGTGAGAAGAGATGGAATATAATAGACATATAGAGAAAAAGATTAAACATCAAATAATACATAGGTGTATAAATTGCATCTATATGGATAAAAACTGAAATGTATGCCGACGAAGATATGAACAAAATATAATTGAAATTGTGTGAAGTGTATGAGGGAAATAATAATTGTTTCTACTTTTGGCACAAGGCCAGCAATTACCCAGTGCATCACTGGTACTTTATTTTATCGACCCCGTAAGGATGAAAGGCAAAGTTAACCTGCGCGGGATTTGAACTCAGAATGGCAAGGGCTGTAACTCTATGCGTCAAAGCATGGCGTCCGACCCTTTAATGAGGTAAAAAAGGGAAAACTTTTAAAAAGATGAATTTTTTGGGAATAGAGAGAAAACAAAATAGCCGCGGGATTCAATGGTTTTCGATAATTTTTAAGTGGCTATGAAATTTAAAGGCTTATGAGGGAATCATAAGTATTTAGAGTGCGTGTTAACCGGTTGACAAAAATTCAGATCTTCAGAAATAAGTAGTTATTTTTAGAGATAAGCTGTTTCTTAGACCAACCCAGTTTTGACCAAAAACTATAGTATATTCTAGCATTTACCAGGCGATGTTAAACGTGTGTACCCCTGCGATATCCCACGCATATATGTGTGTGTGTATATATATATATATATGGTAGATATGGGGTTCGATTCCTCACAGCGGTTGATGGTAACTTCTTTTTCCGTTCTTAAAGGTTTCGACCCTATTTTATAGTATCTCCGCGTACGAGCCCACCATTTTATATATATATATATATATATATATATTATGTGCCTGTCTGTACTTATACATATGCATATGTATGCATCTAATAATTTTGTATATATGTACCTATGTATTATATGTATAAATTTCAGTGAGACTGATTCAGCAAGTTTGTTTATTTTAAATGGTATAACTCCGCCAGAGGTGAAGAAAAAAAATGTAGAAAAATGAAAACAACGCTGTGAATGTTTCATGAAATAAAAAGAAAGGAATAACAAGTTCGGGGAAATAACAAATAAGAAAAATAACACAAAATAAGATAGAAAAAGTTTTCTTTTCTTATCAACACATTGTTTGATTCTTGACAGTAGTTAAACGAAAGGTTGAATTTTGTTGGTGCGTTTTTCAAAACCAATCGCTTTAAATATGTGTGTGTGTGTGTGTGTGTGTGTGTGTGTGTGTGTGTGTGTGTGTGTGTGTGTGTGTGTGTGTGTGTGTGTGTGTGTGTGTATGTATGTGTATGTATATATATATATGTATGTGTATATATATATGTATGTATACATATATATGTATGTATGTATATATATATATATGTATGTGTATATATATATGTATGTATACATATATATGTATGTATGTGTATATATATATGTATGTATACATGTATATGTGTGTATATATATATATATATATATATATATATATATATATATATATATATATAAGGTAAGATTCTATCGTTATCTTGGCACCTTTCATTTTCTAATGCATTGTATGGTTTTTAAAATTATATATATATATATATATATATAGTTTTAATAACTTACCTATATATATATATATATAGTTTTAATAACTTACCTATATATATATATATATATATATATATATATATATATATATATATATATATATATATATATATATATATATAGTTTCAAGCGAGTTCTTATCAGTTCGAGTTGGATTTTTATAAAATATTTTTCTTATAGTAAATATTAAATTTAATCATACGAACAGTTATTTGAATAACGGAGAGGATTGACTTTTAGAAGACACATGTGCCTATCCTAAGTTATCCTAAGTTGCGATCATGTAACACGTACGCATTTCACTTCTATAATAACTAAATGTTTGTCAAAGCAATGATGGGATGGGGCTTCTACATGGTTGCACTAACTGCTGGAAATAATAGTTAAATCTCATTAAATCGTTTTGAAATGGGAAAAATGGCACAAGGGATAATGTCGTCTTTAATACACTATGTTTGAAAAAAGTAAGTCGGGACAGTCACGGCTGAAAAACTTAGATCATAGGTCTGCTGGATCTGAGCTGTCATGTGAACTAAACATCAACAAGGACAACTAAATGTTTGTTAAACCAGTGAAATAACCTCTATGCGGTCGTTCGACCTGCTATAAATAGAAGGCAAATCTCATTCTAGATGAATCTTAAATTGAAGAGCACATTGGATATCGTTAATGAAAGAATTCTGAGAAACTATATTTATATTTTTAACTGTTGGTCAATCAGTGATAAACATTGATTGCCAACGGAATTATTTATAGAAATATAAAAATATACTGAAGCTAAAACAAAACCAAACAGAGAGTGTGTTTTACTATATTTTCTGGCAATAATATAACAACATGACCTTCCCCAAATATAACAATATCTTTTCAACACACGATTTTATATTTTACAAAAACATGCAAAACAATAATATATCTCCGTCACTTATACAGAAACTGCATAATATGACAGCTGTAGCTTGAAAACGTCTGTCTCTCCCATAATGGTATTTAGAGTGGGTTGGGATTATCGATGATATCTTGGTTATAGAAAACCTTTAGTTTAGAAGTGACTTTGTTTTAATGAGTGTATTAATTGCGAGTTTGGCATTCGATGGTCTTACCCCCTGAGTGTTTTGTCTACTGTTGGTTATGTTTTCGTATAGGGACATTCAGTGATTACTTTACGTTTGTTCTAAGTGTATCTACGTTCAGATTTAGGTGTTTGATGGTTCTATTTGCTTAATTACATAGTATAGATTACATCATATTTAGAAAAATATAACGGGATAGTCATGGTTGAAAAACCTTTGACCACAGGTCTGCAGAATTTGATCTGATCTGACCTTAAACAACAACAAAACAACTATTACTAATATCTATTTTTGATATAGGTTTATACAATGGCTGGCAATAAAGTAAATGAAATGAAACTTAAAGAAAATGATAATAATGATTTCTACTTTAGAAGGCCAGTAATTGTTTGGGGGGGAGGGGAAAGTCGACTAAATCAACCCCAGTTCGTTACTGGTACTTTATTTTATCGATCCCGTATAGATGAAAGGCAAAGCTAACCTCGGCGGGATTTGAACTCAAAGCGGGATTTGAACGTAAAGCGCAGTAACAATATGCCGCAAAGCAAGTTGTCCGACGCTCTACTGATGCTGTCAATCTACCACCCCCAAAAAATGATAAAAATGATACTTGCCAATACAAATCTGCAATATAATGCAGCAGAAATAAAATATAAGCTCGAATATAAATCGAATATAAATCTATTTCAGGTTTGAGAAATGGGCAAAAATTCAAACCCCGTTTATGAGCCGAGGCAGGTAATCAATACATAATGTTTTGAAATTCTCATGAGTGGAGAATATATTTATAAAGTTTTAATATTTTGATATTTAAAGTGTTTTAAGTGTCGTTTAGAGTATGGTTTTTGTTTCCCAGTTCCATTACATAATGTTTTTTTTACCAATTTCCAACCGTTTTGAAGGCCATATTCTTTCAAAAACACATTAAAGATAATAGAAATTTCGCCTCCAAAGTGAAACCGGTGTAATACTCATCTTCAAAGCGAAATATTTATGTAGAATTTGAAGTTGGTGAAAATCGGCAAAATATTGACATCGAATATAAGTCGTCCCACTTTACCATCGAAATTTTTGTCACGTATTTCTCGGCTTATATACGAGTATATACGGTAATTTCATTATTGATCATCAAGGATCATGTGATGTCAAGAACCTGTATTGTAACTGATGACTGGTGTGTCCATTACCAATGACCACATCATTACTTTTTTAACCATATTCTTCATTTTGTATATCCAAAAGATTGAACGTTTCGCAGTTCAAAAAGATAATACATTTATTACAATCATTGGATTCTACATTATTATCCTAATGTAGGAATTCCTTTCACGTTTGGGATTTTTTTTTTTCCTTTAAATCACAAATAAATGATTCGGAATTTGGTAAAATGTCAGACATAACATTTTTTAAACCCAATGTTCCAAATTCGGGAAACAGCACTTTTTTAATTATAAAAAGTGGTGTAGAAAAAATGGATTTCTATTAGGGTGAGAGGGGCAGATGGAGAAAAAAGAAATAGACAGTTGAGAATGAGGTAAGGGAAACGCAAACGTCTGGCTCTTTGCACTCTTTCTCTCCTTCACTTCAACTCATTCTTACTCTTTGTCTAGATCTGTTTTTCTCCGCATCCAGTTTCTTTTATAAACACAGTCATCTCACTCAGATAACAATGTATGTTTGTGCGTTTATGAATATATATATATATATATATGTGTGTGTGTGTGTGTGTGTGTGTGTGTGTGTGTGTGTGTGTGTGTGTGTGTGTGTGTGTGTGTGTGTGTGTGTGTGTGTGTGTGTGTGTGTGTGTGTTGAATATAAACAGATCCACGTTAAACCAACGCCAACCACGAACTCAAGCCAAAGAAACTATTCACTTACATTCGACCTCATTCACCAAACCCAAACAGTTCAAGGAAAAGTTAAACTACATACGTCCTTCTAAACTATGTCCCAGCCTCTCTCTCTCTCTCTCTCACACATACATACACATATATAGTATATATCAATACATTTGGGTTTACAAACACGAGGAAGAGTGCTCAATACCAAAGGAGAGAGTATTATACTTTCAGTATATTACTGGGGTTACTATATATATATATATATATATATATATGTCTCCGAAAACAATAACTCTCTACTTGAGTGGGATATGATGTCCTCACTAGATGGTGCTATATATATATATATATGAATGAAAAATGGCGTGCTGCGTCGTTGCGGATGTGATACATATAAATTAAAATTAGAGTAAGAAGCCAGGACTATCCATCATCAGTGATCTTCTGGCCATCATAGGTATTTCTTCGCATTAAAGATCAGATACCTCAGGCCAGCGCGAGCAATAACTAAATAAAGTTATTGGGATAAAAAGAATTGGGTGGAGAAAGAGACACATGTAAACAAACAAGAATGGTTAGGCAACGTAAAGAGTGAATATATATATATATATATATATATATATATATATATATATATATATATATATATATATATATATATATATATATATATATATATATATATATATATAAAATTAGAATTGGTGCTCTGAAATATAGCGATATATATATGAATGTATATATAGTGTATTTTGCAATACATTGTATGCTTAATTAAAAGAATGTTGAAGACCTTACGCTATTGTTTTAGAGTAGTGACAGTCTCACTTACTTTAAATTTTGAGCAAACAGGGGGAGATAAAGCTGACAGAGCTCTGTTTCGTACTATTTGGTACTTATCAAAGCTAAGTACTCCGCCTGTTTGCTGAAAATCATGAATGTTTGATTCTTATAGAATTTAAAGTAAGTGAGACTGTCACTACTCTAAAACAATAGCGTAAGGTCTTCAAAATGCTTTTAATTAAGCATACAGTGTATTGCAAAATATACTATATGTACATTCATATATATATATATATATATATATATATATATATATTTATATATTTATATATATATATATATTTATATATTTATATATCTATATATATATATTTATATATATATATATATTTATATATTTATATATATATATATATATATATATATATATATATATATATATATATATATATATACGTGGAGGTGTATAATATATATATATATTATACACCTCCACGTCCTCTAAGCATGACCCTAATAAGACTGTATTTTTGCATCCTTGTTTGTTTTGTTTTATTTGATCAACTATATATGTATGTATATATATATATATATATATATATATATATATATATATATATATATATATATATAAATATATATATATATATATATATATAAATAAATATATATATATATATATATATATATATATATATATATATATATATATATATATATATATATATATATATATATAACTTTGATAGGTTTCGGCCAGTATTGGCCCAGGCCATGTCTAATTTAATAGCACCACGTGGTGAAGTCTTTCAAATCAGGATTTGGACACCATGGCAAACTAAAGTAGAGAGTTGTTGTTTATGGAGACATATCCGTGTGTAGGAGCTTTATCCGAGATTTCTTGGAGGAATTTGTCCAAAGACTATTTGAATTTTATGGGGTCTGTTTCTGTTTTTATTGGGTCATCAAATATGAAATTTGTAGAGTTTTCTTTATTTGCTACAAATTTCTACAAATTTCATATTTGACGCCCAATATATGGTTTTGTGTAATGTTAAAGAGAGCGAGACCAGTTGAGCTGAAATAACTGCGCCGTATTGTTGTTATGGGATGCGAGTCTGTCCCCTGTATCTACCTACCCAGGCTTTGTGCTCTGGAGAAGTGGGAAGCTGCAGTCTACTGGTTAATAGGCCCGTCAAGCTACAACTGACGCTGGGCCATAAACACCATGTATTGCACTCCAAAAGTCTCCCGAGACTGGCCATGTCTACATACATATAACTAGGGGCTACATATAGTAATGCGTGTGTTCAGTGAACGATAAAATAAACTCTGAATGGGTGGTCACTTAAAAGTGTTGGAACATGTATGGTGCAATCATCTGTTCCCTGAAATTAAGGGAACTCCATCAAGAATCCTCTCTTCAAGTAATGTCCCTAAAATAACTACAAGAAATATTGACACTTTCATTTCTTACATCTATGAGCATAAAAATCAGTGTTGTGCATGTGTTTAGAGGACTTGATGAATATAATACAGTTGCTGTTTCGTGTGATTCCTTATATATTCTCAGATCTAACAGCAGCACCATTTACATGATTTTTACTTTACTAACCACATGTTCCAGTTGAACGTTGTGTAATAACCGTGAGTTTTTACAGATCCTTTACTACTGATAC